>JAAGEH010000031.1:14155233-14240834 GCA_011751065.1 Lasiurus cinereus | reverse complement strand
CCCCCCCCCCACTGCCCTGTACACACTGGCTATGCCTACACACTCATGCATACAAGTGCTTCCATTGATCTCCTATAGGCCCCTCCTCCCCAACTTTCCCTGCTTTCCCACTGTAGCACGACAGTCTGTTCATTGCTTCTTTGCCTCTGCATCTGCTTCCCTCCCACCCCCTGTTTCTTATCTTTAAAGACATCTTGCCCCTGTAGGCTAGAAATAAACCCATGAGAGCAAAAGAAAAATGTTTGAGTCCAAGTTTCAATGTCAAACAGTTCCTTATATGTACATGTCATCAATGGTATCTGGATAGTGGATCAAATGGTGGCAATGCCGGTCCAACCCTCTCAAGTTTGGTCTCAGGCATCCTGTAGTGATGCACAGCTGCTGAATGCTCGCATGGCAAGGCATCATCCTAGTCTTCCATCTCTGGACTGTTTCTCCTCTTGCCTTTGTGTTTGGCATAGACCTGTCAGTTCCTCTCCATTGCAGGAGTCCACTTGGTCTTGGAGTTGTTTTCTGAAAGTATATAAACATATTCTCAACCAAGAGTTAATAAAGGAATGTTTTCTATAAAATTGACTTGGGGTCCTTTTTATTTTTGCCTACCCTCTTTTCTTTGGCTTATTTTGACACCATGTGTGGTTTTCATGGGTGTCTTGCTGTTAGTATTACAAATGGAAATTAATTTTCTAAAGTTAAAATTTTCTAGATGTAATTTACTTACCAGATATTTTTCCTTACATGATATTATCCTACTCCCCCCTCCTTTTTTGATTAATAGAGAGTTTGGTAAAAATTTTAATGCAATATTTATAACTTTAATTTTAATTTTTTGCACACAAATATGCCTGTTTTATGTTCATTACATATTAAGCAATTTTATTATGAGATGAGCTATCAATAGCAATTTTGATTAATACTTTAGAAACAGCTTTGTGTCCAGTACACTTAAATTTTCTTGGGTGTTCGCTTATTTCAGCTCGCCAATTTAAATTAATCTGAAAGCTTGATAACTCTTTTACGTCAAATTTAATACTCTACCAACAATCTTAGATTACCCTGTATATATTAGTGGAAAGGTTTATTTGCATTCTTGAGTAGGCACTGAGGATTCCTAGTGTGAGGCTGAATTTAGATAAAGGCAGTTGCTGTCAGCATGTTTCTGTCTGTTACCTGGGTCCTGATCTGTGCTGAGTGTGGGAAGTGAGGTAGCCATGGGTACAGGACACAGAAGGGGCGAAGGTTAAGATACCTTCAAGTTTGGGGTTGAGTGTCTGTGCCCTACCTCTATTGACGCTCAAGTTCTCTCCTGATGGCCTCCCTGCGACTGTGCCTGTCTTAGATTGTTCCTTACCTGAGGAATCTTACCTGTCTCTGGCTAACCAGTTACCCTCAGGAGCCAAGCAGGGTGTTGTGAGGTTCAGTTTTTTTCTCCATGGTAGCCTATGCCCCCGTGGCCTCCACACCCAGCACCTGCCTTGGGGATCCCCTCACCTACTGGTGGGGGCCCCGGCACTGATCACTTATCTTGGGGAATTCAGGTTCCTTCTCCAGGGAGGGCCCAGTTCACACTATTTGGGGAGAGACTGATCCATTATACCAGCCACCTCAAGGCTTCAACTTCAGTGTGAATAGAGAGCTCATGCTACAGCTTAGGGCCCCTGGGTTGTGAGAAGAAGGTCCCTCTTGGCAAAAGAGGAAAGAGGGGCAAGTATAGAATGCTCAAGTGCCTTCCCAGTGACTTAATTCCTTCTGAAATGGATTAAATCCTTTCATGTCCTCTTTTTAAATTGCTGCTAAACATTCAAAGAATTAGTTTGTAAGTTCGTTTGGGATAGTTGTATAATACGCTGCTGTAAAATATCAGTAATTAAATGATATTGTAGGATAATATCATGTAAGGATATTCTTTGCTCTAGGCCATGGCAATTCAATTTCAAACGGGCTGTCAATTTCCTTTTGTAACTTTATATAAAAGTTTTCAGGGAGGCAAAAACACAGATTACTTACCTTAGCTCAAGAAGCCAAATATATTGACTTTCAATTACACTCCATATGACATTTAAAGGAGACTTCTCTTTATTTCCTTCCAAAATGATTTTCATTTAAAAATCTTTGTCTCATGAAGCAATTTCTT
Organism: Lasiurus cinereus; assembly: GCA_011751065.1. NCBI lineage: Eukaryota > Metazoa > Chordata > Mammalia > Chiroptera > Vespertilionidae > Lasiurus > Lasiurus cinereus. The sequence goes on along the minus strand of JAAGEH010000031.1, from coordinate 14,238,700 downwards.
TTAAGGTTATGGTGACCACTGTATGGATTCCTTCTCATGCCCCACCTTCCCCATTGTCTGTGCCCAATGATTATGCTCATACACATGTACAAAGGTCCCTCTGTTGATCTCTTCCCCTTATTCCCACCAACACCCACCTTTCCAAAGGTTTGGTGTTTTGATGAACCTTTCTCATTATCTAGATCTGATCTTGATCATCAGTCTATGTCATTCATTATGTTCCACAAATGAGTAAGATCATGTGATACTTGTCCATCTCTGTCTGGCTTATTTCACTAAGCATGATTCTTTTCATCTCCATCCATGCTGTTGCAAATGGTACGAGCTCCTTCTTTTTTACCACAGCACAGTAGAGTGGTACCTCGAGATACGAGTTTAATTCATTCTATAACCTTGCTCGTATCTCATAGCAAATTTCCCCTTTGAAAGCAATTGAAATGCCGTTAATCCATTCCAGCCCCCAAAATGCCACCCCAGTTGTTCTTGTTATGTGTTTTTGAATAAGAAAAATGTATTTATAAATGACAAATATTGTATAAAAACATAATAAAAGAGAATGTAAAGGAATAAACTGGTTTTATAAAGTATATTTACCTACTCATTACACTCTTAATGCCACAATTTATCCCTAAACTCAATGTAACTTAACTAATCTTCACTGAACTTAATTGCTACTGGTCTTTGGACATTTTTGGCATATTAAAAAAAAAAAACCTGTCCAACGAGGTTTGCCTCTTCCTCCCTTTAAGAATGTTTCTGAAATGGGTGAGGCAAGTTTCATTGAACAGCTCCGATGCACGACCAGTAGCAACTTTTTCGGGGTGTTTCTTTTCCACGAAGTGTGACACCCTCTCCCACATTCCTAAGATCTCCTTTATCTCACTTGTAGAGATCTCCTCCACCTCTGGCTCCTCCTCAAAACCAATTTCTTGGAGAACCTCCCAATGTTGCTGAGACTGCAACTCTTGTAACTCCTCCGTGGTGAATTCCAGAGAGTGCTCCTCGATAAGCTCATTCACGTCTCTCTCATCCACCTCCAGGCCCATGGATTTTCCCAGAGACACTACCTCCTCCTCCACTGGCACCTTGGGTTCGAATCCTTCAAAGGTCCTTTGGGCTACGGCTTCAGGCCACAGCTTCTTCCATGCAGACGTCAAAGTCCTCGTTGTAACACCCAGCCAGGCCTGATCAATAATTCTGGGGCATATCACGATGTTAAAGTGGTTCTTCCAGAACTCTCGAAGGGTGAGGTTTGTGTTCTTTGTCACCTCAAAGCAGCGCCGGAACAGGTACTTGATGTACAGCTTTTTAAAATTAGAAATCACCTCCTGATCCATGGGCTGCAGGATAGGAGTGGTGTTGGGAGGTAGATAGACAACCTTTATAAACTTGAACTCTTCGAGGAGTTCATCTTCGAGGTTCGGTGGGTGAGCAGGAGCATTGTCGAGGAGGAGGAGGGCTTGCATAGTTAGGTTGTTTTCCTGTAAATATTTCTTAACAGAAGGGCCGAAAACCAGGTTTACCCACTCCACAAAGAACTGCCTGGTGACCCATGCCTTCGGGTTTGCCCTCCACATAACTTGCAGTTTATCTTTTAAAATCTTATGTGACTTAAAGACTCTGGTGTTTTCCCAATGGTATATGAGCAGAGGCTTGATCTTTCAATCCCCACTCGCATTGGTGCACAGTGCGAGATTTAGCCTATCCTTCATGTGTTTGTGGCCTGGCATCACCTTCTCCTCTGCCATTATATAAGTTCTATTCGGCATATTCTTCCAGAAAAGCCCTGTCTCATCACAGTTGAAAACTTGCTGGGGGATATATCCTTTGGCTTCTATCAGTTCAGAGAAAGTTTTGAGGTAATCCTCAGCTGCCTTCACATCCAAACTTGCTGCCTCACCATGCCTGATGATGGAGTGAATGCCAGACATTTTCCTGAAGTTATCAAACCAACCTCTACTGGCTCTAAATGAGTCTTTCGATGCTTCGTCAATGGAAGCACATGGGGCCTGCTCCAGCAAATCACCGTAAATAGCCCGCACCTTCTCAAATATGATGCCCTGTGTTAATGTATCTCCTTTAAGCTGCTTCTCCATCACCCACACCATCAGTAGATTCTCCATCTTTTCATGGAGAGAGCTAGGGAGCTTAGAAATTATTGTAATGCCCTTAGCTGGCGTTATACCCTTTATTGGCTTGTTTAAGCATAGTGCATATAATTGAAGTACTACACCCTTATTGCCTCGCCAAGTCAGCCACTCCCACACCTTGCTTTAATTCAATAGACATCACCCTCTTCTGAGCACTGACCTTTTCACTCGATTTCTTCGGACCCATGGTTATAAAAAGAAATGTGATAAAGTATGTAAATGCACAAAAGATGCTTCGACAATGAGGTAAACAAGCACACTGACTGAGGCATGGGAAACTATGAGATGCTCGAGTCACGGTAAACTGGTGGGTCGTGTGCAGCCTTCCGATCCGCGAGATTACTCATATCTCAAATTTTGCTCATATTTCAAAGCAAAAAATCGCTCACTCGAAGACTCGTATCTCAAAAATCTCATATTTTAGGGCACTCGTATCTCGAGGTACCACTGTATTCCATTGTGTAGATGTACCACAGTTTTTTAATCCAATCATCTGCTGATGGGCACTTAGGCTGTTTCCAAATCTTAGCTGTGGTGAATTGTGCTGCAATGAACATAGGGGTGCATATATCCTTTCTGATTGGTGTTTCTAGTTTCTTGGGGTATATTCCTAGAAATGGGATCACTGGGTCAAATGGGAATTCCATTTTTAGATTTTTGAGGAGATTCCATACTGTTCTCCATACTGGCTGCACCAGTCTGCATTCCCACCAGCATTGCACAAGAGTTCCTTTTTCTCTCCATCCTTGCCCACACTTGTGATTTGTTCATTGGTTGATGATAGCCATTCTGACATGTGTAAGATGGTACCACATTGTTGTTTTGATTTGCATCTCTCTGATGATTAATGATTTTGAGCAGGTTGTCATATATCTCTTGGCCTTCCTTCTATCTTCTTTCAAGAAGTGCCTACTTAGATCAGTTGCCCATTTTTTATTGGGTTGTTTGTCTTCTTTTTGAGAAATTGTATGAGTTCCCTGTAAATGTTGGAGATTAAACCCTTATCATTGATATCATTGGCAAATATGTTCTCCCATGCAATGGGATTTCTTGTTGTTTTGTTGATGGTTTCCTTTGCTGTGCAAAAGCTTTTTATTTTGAAGTAGTCCCATTTGTTTATTTATTTTTTTCTTTATTTTCCATTGCCCAAGGGGCTGTGTCAGTGAAGAAGTTCCTTCTGCATATGTGGGAGACTTTGCTGCTTGTGGATTGCTCTACTATTTTTATGGTTTCCCATCTTATGTTTAAGTCCTTTATCCATTTTGAGTTTATTTTTGTGTATGGTGTAAGTTGGTGGTCTAGTTTCATTTTTTTACATGTTTCAGTCCAATTTTCCCAACACCATTTATTGAAGAGGCTGTCTTGGCTCCATTGTATGTTCGTGCCTCCTTTGTCAAATATTAATTGAGCATAGTGATTTGGATCCATTTCTGGGTTCTCTATCCTATTTATATGTCTGTTCTTGTACTAATACCAGGCAATTTTGAGAACGGTGGCTTTTTAATACAACTTGAAATCTGGCATTGAGATCCCACCTACTTTGTTCTTCTTTCTAAGGATTGCTGCAGCTATTCAGGGTCTTTCTTTATTCCAGATGAATTTTTGAAAAGTTCGTTCCAGGTCTGTGAAGTATGTTATTGGTATTTTCAAGGGGATTGCATCGAATTTATAAATTGCTTTGAGTAGAATGGACATTTTGATGATATTCATTCTCCCAATCAATAAACATGGTATGTTCTTCTCTGTGTTTATGTCTTCCTCTATCTTTTTTTTAAGTATTGTGTAGTTTTCTACATATAGGTCTTTTATCTCCTTAGTTAAGTTTATTCCTATGTATCTTAATTTTTTTGGTGCAATGGGAAATGGGATTACTGTTTTAGTCTCTCTTTCTGTAAGTTCATTAATGCTATATAGAAATGCCATAGATTTCTTGGTGTTAGTTTTGTATCTTGCTACATTGCTGAATTCATTTATCATGTCTAATAATTTTTTGATGGAGTCCTTAGGGTTTTCTATGTACAGTATCATGTCATCTGCATATAAGAACATTTTACTTCTTCTTTTCCTATTTGAATGCCTTTTATTTATTTTTATTATCTGATAGTAATGGCTAATACTTCCAGCACTATGTTAAATAGGAGTGGTGGGAGTGGGCATCCCTGTCTTGTTCCTGTTTTTAGGGGAAATGGTTTTAGTTTTTGCCCATTGAGTATGATGTTGGCTGTGGGTTTTCTATATATCACTTTTATTATGTTGATGTATGATCCTTCTATTTCCACCTTGTTGAGAACATTTATTAAGAAAGGGTGTTGGATTTTGTCAAATGCTTTTTCTGCATCAATTGATATAACTATGTGATTTTTCTCTCTCAATTTGTTTTTGTGATGTATCATGTTTATTGATTTGTATATATTGTACCATCATTGCATTCCTGGGATAAATCCTATTTGGTCATGGTGTATGATTTTTCTGACATACTGCTGGATTTGATTTGCTAGAATTTTGTTGAGGATTTTGGCATCTATGTTCATGAGGAATATTGGTCTGTAATTCTCTTTCATTTTGTTATTTTTATTGGGTTTTGCTACTAGGGTGATGCTGGCTTCATAGAAGGAGCTTGGAAGTGTTCCTTCCTCTTGAATTTTCTGGAATAGTTTGAGAAGGATGGGTTTCAGTTATTCTATGAATGTTTCATAAAAATCCCCTGTGAAACCGTCTGGCCCTGGGCTTTTGTTTGCTTAAAGCTTTTTTATGACTGCTTCAATTTCTTCCATAGTTATCAGCATGTTGAGATTTTTATAATCTTCCTGTGTGAGTTTTGGAAGGTTGTGTTTTTCTACGAATCTGTCCATTTCCTCTAGGTGGTAAAATTTGTTAAAATAGAGTTTTTCATAATATTATTTAACAATTCTTTGTATTTCTGAGGGGTCTGACGTTATTTCCCCTCTCTCATTTCTGATTTTGTTTATTTGGGTCCTCTCTCTTTGCCTCTTGATTAGCCTGGCTTGAGGTTCATCAATCTTGTTTATTCTTTTGAAGAACCAGCTTTTTCTTGTTTGTCTTTTGTATTTTTTGTCTCTATATCATTGATATCTTTTTTTTAATTTTTAATTTTTATTAATTTTTATACATATATCCCCATTGCCCCCCCTCCCTCCTAGGCATACCCCAAACCAACAGTGTCTATGTTCATTGGTTATGCTTATATGCATGCATAGATGTCCTTTAATTGATCTCTTATATACCTCACCTAAGTTTAATCTTCCTCTTGTACTTTGACAGTCTGTTTGAAGATTTACTGTCTCTGTATCTATCCTTTTGTTCATCAGTTTATAATGTTCTTTATTATCCAGGAATGAGTGAGATCATGTGATGCTTCTCCTTCATTGACTGGCTTATGTCACTAAGCATAAGGCTCTCCAGTTCCAACCAGGTTGCTGCAAATGGTAAGAATTCCTTCTTTTTAATGGCAGCATAGAATTCCACTGTGTAGATGTACCACGATTTTCTGATCCACTCATCTGCTGACGGGCACCTAGGCTGTTTCCAAATAGTAGCTATTGTAAATTGTGCTGCTATGAACATAGGGGTGCATAAATCCTTTCTGATTGGTGTTTGTAATTTCTTAGGATAAATTCCTAAGGGTGGGATTACACGGTCAAATGGGAGATCCATTTTTAGTTTTTTGAGGAAACTCCATACTGTTCTCCACAGTGGCTGCACCAGTCTGCATTCCCACCAACAGTGCACAATGGTTCGTTTTTCTCCGCATCCTCGAAAACACTTGTCATTTGTTGAATTGTTGATGATTGCCATTCTGACAGGTGTAAGATGGTATCGCGTTGTCATTTTGATTTGCATCTCTCGGATGATTAATGACTTTGAACATGTTTTCACGTGTCTCTTGGCCTTCCTTCTGTCGTCTTTTGAAAATGTTCTATTTAGGTCCGTTGCCCATTTTTTTATTGGATCATTCATCTTCCTTTTATTAAGTTGTATAAGTTAGTTGTAGATTTTGGAGATTAAACCTTTATCAGTGATAACATATGCAAATATGTTCTCCCATACAGTGATCTTTCTTGTTGTTTTGTTGATGGTTTCTTTTGCTGTGCAAAAGCTTTTTATTTTGATGTAGTCCCATTTGTTTATTTTTTCTTTAGCCTCCATTGCCTTTGGAGCAGTGTCAGTGAAGAAGTACTTTCCGCATATATCTGAGATTGTGCTGCCTGTGGATTCCTATAGTATTTTTATGGTTTCACTTCTAATGTTTAAGTCCTGTATCCATTTGGAGTTTATTTTTGTATTTGGTGTAAGTTGGTGGTCCAGTTTCATTTTCTTGCATGTATCTGTCCAATTTTCCCAACACCATTTATTGAAGAGGCTATCTTGGTTCCATTGAATATTCATGCCTCCTTTGTCAAATATTAGTTGAGCATAGTGGTTTGGGTGGAGGTCTGGGTTCTCTATTCTATTCCATTGGTCTATATGTCTATTCTTATGCCAGTACCAGGCTGTTTTGAGAACAGTTGCTTTGTAGTATAGCTTGAAATCTGGTATTGAGATCCCAACTACTTTATTCTTCTTTCTCAGAATTGCTGTAGATATCCGTGGTCTTTTTTTGTTCCAGATGAATCTATGATGAATTCTTTCTAAGTCTGTGAAATATGTTGTTGGTATTTTAATGGGAAATGCATTGAATCTGTAGATTGCTTTGGGCAGTGTGGACATTTTAATGATGTTGATTCTCCCAATCCATGACCATGGTATGCTCTTCCATCTGTTAACATCTTCCTCTATCTCTTTTTTCAGTGTCCTGTAGTTTTCTGCATATAGGTCTTTTACCTCTTTAGTTAGGTTTATTCCTAGGTATCTTAATATTTTTTGGTGCGATGGTAAATGGGATTGCTTTTTCAGTTTCTCTTTCTGTAATTTCACTATTACAGTATAGAAATGCCACAGATTTCTTAGCATTAATTTTTTATCCTGCTACATTGCCAAATTCATTAATTAAGTCAATTAGTTTTGGAATGGAGTCCTTTGGGTTTTAATGTACAATATCATGTCATCTGCAAATAAGGACAGCTTTACTTCTTCTTTTCTAATTTGGATGCTTTTTATTTCTTCTTCTTGTCTAATTGCAGTGGCTAATACTTTCAGTACTATGTCGAACAGGAGAGGTGAGAGTGGGCATCCCTGTCTTGTTCCTGTTCTTAGGGGAAATGGTTTTAGTTTTTGCCCATTGAGGATGATGTTAGCTGTGGGTTTATCATATATGGCTTTTAGGATGTTGAGGTATGATCCTTCTATTCCCATTTTGCTGAGAGTTTTTATCAAGAAAGGGTGTTGGATTTTGTCAAATCCTTTTTCTTCATCAAGTGATATGACTATGTGATTTTTATCTCTCAATTTATTTATGTGATGTATCCCCTTTATCAATTTGCGGATATTGTACGATCCCTGCATTCCTGGGATGAATCCTGCTTGGTCATGGTGTATGATCTTTCTGATGTACTGCTGGATCCAATTTGCTGGAATTTTGTTGAGCATTTTGGCATCAATGTTCATGAGAGATATTGGCCTATAATTCTCTTTCATTGTGTTGTCTTCATCTGATTTTGGTATTAGGGTGATGCTGGCTTCATAGAAGGTGTTTGGAAGTGTTCCTTCTTCTTGAATGTTTTTGAATAATCTGAGGAGGATAGGTTTTAATTCTTCCTTGAATGTTTGGTAAAACTCTCTTGTGTAGCCATCTGGTCACCGGCTTTTATTTGCTTTAAGAATTTTGATGACTGCCTCAATTTCTTCCATAGTTATTGGACTATTCAGATGTTTGGCTTCCTCCTCATTGAGTTTCAGAAGGTTATATTTTTCTAGGAATATGTCCATTTCTTGCAGGTTGTCTAATTTGTTGGAACAGAGTTGTACATAGTATTTTTTAACAATCCTTTCTATTTCCACAGGGTCTGTTTTTATTTATCCTCCTTCATTTCTGATTTTGTTTATTTGTATGTTCTCTCTTTGCTTCTTGGTGAGCCTGGCTAGAGGTCCATCAATCTTATTTATCCTTTCAAAGGACCAGCTCTTTGTTTTGATGATCTTTTGAATTGTTCTTTTGGTGTCCAAGTTGTTTATCTCCGCTCTGATCTTCACTATTTCCTTCCTTCTGAGTACACTGAGCTTTTCTTGTTGCTCTCGTTCTAGCTCTTTGAGTTGGAGGTTTAGGTAATTTATTACCATTGTTTCCTGTTTTTTTGCAGTAGGCTTGTAGGGCTATGAACATCCCTCTCAAGACTGCTTTCACTGTGTCCCATAAATTTAGGATTGTTGTGTTGTCATTTTCATTTGTTGCCATGATGTTTTTTATTTCTTCATTGATCTCTCTGGTTACCCAGTCGTTGTTTAATAGCATGCTGTTTAGTCTCCACGTTTTTGATTTCTTTCTATTGTTTTTATTATAGTTTATTTCCAGTTTTATGCCACTGTGGTTTGAGACAATGCTTGATATGATTTCTATCTTCTTGAATTTGAAGAGACTTGTCTTATGACCCAACATATGATCTATCTTTGAAAATGACCCGTGTGCACTGGAGAAGAATGTATATTCTGTGGCTTTGGGGTGAAATGTTCTGAAGATGTCAATTAAATACATGGGATCTAGTGAGTCATGTAGGATTGATGTTTCTTTGCTGATTTTTTTTGTTAAGAGGATTTGTCCAATGGTGACAGTGGGGTATTAAAGTCTCCTACTATGATTGTATTGCTGTCAATCTCTCCCTTAATAACCTTCAAGAGTTTTTTTTATGTACTTAGGTGCTCCTATATTGGGTGCATATATATTTACCAGAGTTATTTCTTCTTGTTGGATTGTTCCAATTAGTATTATGAAGTGGCCTTTTTTATCTCTTATTATGTCCTTCACTTTGACATCTAATTTGTCAGATATAAGTATTGCAACCCCAGCTTTTTTTTTTTCATTTCCATTTGCCTGAAATACCATCTTCCATTCCTTCATCCTCTGTGTGCATCTCTTTTCCTGAGGAGCGTTTCTTGCACACAGCAGATATATGGACCATATTTTCTTATCCAATCGATTTCCCTATGTCTTTGATTGGAGCATTTAATCCTTTTACATTTAAAGTTATTATTGATAAGTACTTATCTGTTGCCATTTTTAGTCCTTACCCCCGAGTTCCTTCTTCGCTTCCTCTTTCTTTTTATTACAGCAGACCTTTTAACATTTCTTGCATTGCTGGTTTGGTGGTAATATATTCCCTTAGTCCTTTTTTGTCTGTGAAGCTTTTGATTTCACCTTCAATTTTGATTGAGAGTCTTGCAGGGTACAGTATTCTTGGATTCAGACCCTTCCTTTGCATGACTTTGTATATTTCATTCCATTTCCTTCTGGCCTGATGAGTTTCTGTTGAGAAGTCAGTAGCTAGTCTTATGGGGGTTCCTTTGTAGGTAATTTTCTGTTTCTCTCTGGCTGCTTTTAAGATTCTTACTTTGTCATCTGTGTTTGCCAATTTAATTATAATGTGCCTTGGTGTCGGTTTGTTGGGGTTCATTTTGCTTGGGACTCTGTTAGCTTCTTGGATTTGTGTGGGTTTTTTCTTTCCTGTATTGGGGAAATTTTCTGTCATTATTTCTTCAAACACATTCTCTAATCCTTGTTCAGTTTCCACTCTTTCTGGAACCCCAATTATGCGGATGTTGGTTTGTTTTATGTTATCCCAAAGTTCCCTTAGGCTCTCCTCTTGCTTTTTAACTTTTTTTTCTAGAAGCTGCTGTACTTGGGTATTTTTTTTTCACCGTGTCTTCTAGCTCTCTGATATGGTCCTCTGCTTATTCTAGTTTACTTTTGATGCTTTCTATTGAGTTCTTTATAGCAGTGATGTCATTTTTCATTTCTTCTTGTTTATTCTGCACCTCCTCTAGGTTCTTCTGCATTTCTTCTTGCTGCTTCTTCATCTCCTCTTTTGTCTTCTTCATTTCCTCTTGGGTCTTCATTTCCTCTTGGCTCTTACTCAGATTGTCGATTTTGTCTTCCATTCTTTTCATCAACCTTATGATCATTTCTCTGAACTCTTTCTCTGCCAAGCTTATTTCTGCTTCTATTTCATTTACTTTCTTTTCTGGTGAAACCTGCCTTTCTGTCTTATGAGGGCTGTTTCTTTTACTGCCCATGGTCTTTCTTCTCCAGGTGCCTTGTTATGTAGTTCTCTCTCCTACGTTGATTGAAAGGTACAAACTACAGCACGACTAGGTACAGCACACAAGGCACTGAGTAGAAATATATTCAAGATGTTAATCACAGATAAGGTGACCACCAATGAAAGACAAATTAGGGGTAAATACAGAAAGAAGAAGAGGAAAATGAGGAAAAAGGAAAAGAAAGAAATGTTAAACTCAAATTGGGAGAGTGAGAAAAAATAAATAATTAAATGAACCAAAAATAAAAAAAAATAAAAAGGGGAAGAAGAAGAGAAGAGGAAGAGAAAAAAGTCAGAGGGAAAATAAAGCGTATAAGAGAGAAAAGGGGAACAAAATATACATATTAGGAGACAACTCCATTAGAACAGTCACTAATCCCAACAAAGGCCAGCAACCACTACCCAGAGATTAATATAAACTGCAGACAGCAACTGGTATCAAGGGAGGTGAGGGAAAAGAGAGGTAAAAAACTAAGCAAGCAAAAAGCAAAATAAAACAAGTAGAATAAATAAAAGAATCTCACAAAAAATTCAAAAAATCGATATAATCACTTTTCAGGCAAACAGCAACAAAAGGACATAGAGAAAAAACAACTTTTTGTCTAGTGAAGACAAGAAGAGAGAGATTTGTGTGGACATGTAGTAGAGGATTTGAAATTAGATATATAAGTGGGGTGAAATTTTAACGCGGTAAAAAGAAAGAATAGGGAGAATCTAAAGTTGAAAAAGGGAAAGAGAAACAAGACAACAAAATGGGGAAAGTTAGGAGGAAAGTGTTGGCATAAAGGTAGAGTTGAGTTGCAGTAAAATTATTCTAATGGAAAGATGAAAATAGAATGTAGAACACTAATCCCGAAATAAAATAAAGAGAAAACAAAATGACACTTGTTTTTTTCCAAAAAGGTAAAGTACTAGTAGTAATTAATAATACTAGTTTAAAACAAAAATGTAATAATTAAAAAGGTAAAATCAATTGAGGTGGAAAGAAAAAAATAGTCTTTTAATTGAAATATGTAAAATTGAAAAATAAAAAAAAGGAAAAAGAAAAAAAATAGAATGGTCCTTCACTTCTACTATTATTCTGCTTGGCACTCCTGTTTTCCAGTAGGGAAGGTATTGCAGTTCCCTGTGTTCCCCTCTTGGTGTTTTAATCTCTTTATTCTTTTGTGGTTATGCGACAGTAAATTTGTTTGTTATCCACTGGGTGGCAGTGTTTCGGAATTGATCTCTGAGACAAAGCGCAGGACCTCTCTAGGCTGTGCTCAGATCCTGCTACTCTGTGGTTCTCAAAGCCAGTTTGTGGGGATTTTGTAGCCGGGACACTGTAATAACTCCTAGGCTGTCCCTCTGCCCCAGAAAAAAACGAGTCGTTTTCCAGAGCTCCCCTCTGTCAACAGCTCAGAGAGTTTGCCTCCACACTTAGGGATCATACCCTGACCACCTCTGCGGACCTCTCCAGAGGCAGCTTTCCCACAGCCCAGTTCCCACAGTGTGCGCATCTCTATTGTGTGGGGGTAGGAGACCTTACCCTGTCCCAGGGGAAATCTGACCTTTCTGCGCACCGCGTGGATCTCCGAATCCACCGCCAGCACGTCAGCACCCCCTGGAGATCTGTGCTCTGAGTCCCCGGCTGCTCGGTGGGTGCCTCCACCAGCCACAGCTTTCAGACCTCCGCAGACATCCACCTCCCTCTGATCCCAGGCGAAATCTGACCTTTCCATGTTCTCTGTGGATTTCTGATTCCGCTGCGTGTCCGCGCTGATTGGAGAGCGGAGTTCTGGGTCCCCGGGTCCCCGGCTGCTCGATGGATGTCCCAGCCACCGGCTTCAGACCGCTGCAGACATCCACCTCCCTCTGCAAGATGGCGCGGTCTCCGCTTTCGCGCTGGTGGCTCCTGAGGACAAAAACTCCGTGGCAGTGGGGCTGCCTGACCGGGAGAGCCCGTCCAGCAGTTCCCCGCCTTCTCCTGGAGGTTAACTGACTCTTAACTTGCCAACAAACACTCCCAGAGCAATTCTCAGCTGCTCTCTCTCTCTCTGCCCAGTGACAAAGTTCCAGAGGCATCTATCTACTCCGCCACCATTTTCTCTCCCCTCTATATCATTGATTTCTGCTCTGATCTTTATTATTTCCTTCCTTCTGCTCACAGTGGGTTTTTCTTGTTGCTCTCTTTCTAGTTCTTGAGTTGTTGAGTTAGGTGATTCATTAACATTTTTTTCTATTTTTTTGAGGTAGGCCTGTAGAGCTATACACTTTCCTCTCAGCACTGCTTTCATTGTGTCCCATAGCATTTGCGTTGTTGTGTTTTTTATTATCATTAGTCTCCAGAATATTTTTTTAAATTTCTTCTTTGATCTCATTGATAACCCAATCATTGTTTAGTAACATGCTATTCAACTTCCAAGTGTTTGAATTTTTTGGAATGTTTTTATTGTAGTATATTTCTCATCTTATGCCATTGTGATCTGAGAAAATGCTTGATATGATTTCAATCTTTTTGAATTTGGACAGATTTTGTTTGTGACCCAACATGTGGTCTATTTTTGAGAATGTCCCATGTGCACTTGAGAAGAATCTATATTCTGTTGTTTTGGGGTGAAATGCTCTGAAGATGTCAGTTAGGTCCATCTGATCTAGTGAGTTATTTTGAATTGCTGTGTCTTTTCTGATTTTTTGTCTAGAGGGTTTGTCCAGAGATGTCAGTGGTGTATTTAAATCCCGTACTATGATTGTATTGATGTCGATCTCTCCCTTGATATGCTCCAGGAGTTTTTTTTTATGTATTTAAGGGCTGCTGTATTAGGTGCGCATATGTTTACCACAGTTGCATCTTCTTGATGAATTGCTCCTTTTAGTATTATGTAGTGGCCTTCCTTATCATTTGTTATAGCCTTTACTTTGAAGTCTATTTTATCAGATATAAGTATCACTACCCCAGCTTTTTTCTCATTTCTATTTGCCTGAAAATGTTTTTTCCATCCCTTCACTCTCAGTCTGTGTGAATCCTTTTCTCTGAGGTGGGTCTCTTATAGACAGCAAATGTATGGGTCCTGTTTTCTTAGCCCTTCAGCTACCCTATATCTTTTGATTGGTGCATTTACCCATTTATATTTAATGATGTTATTGACAAATTCATGTTTGTTGTCATATTTTTCCTTAGTGTGTGTTTTTTTCTTGCCTTTCTCTTTCTTCTTTATACAGCAGTCCCTTTAGCATTTCTTGCATTGTTGGCTTGATAGTGATAAACTCTCTTAGCCCTTTCTTGTCTGTAAATCTCCTGATTCCACCTTCAATTTTGAATGATAGCCTTGCTGGGTATATTATTCTTGGGTTCAGACCCTTGTTTTACATCACTTTATATATTTCATTCCATTCCCTCCTGGCCTGGTGTTTTTGTTGAGCAATCAGTTGATATTCTAATAGGAGATCCCTTGTAGGTAACTTTCTGTCTCTCTCTGCAGCCTTTAAGATTCTTACTTTGTCGTTAGTGTTTGCCAATTTAATTACGATGTGTCTTGGTGTCGGATTTTTGGGTTCATTTTGTTTGAGACTCTGTGTACTTCTTGGACTTTCATATTGTTTTCCTTGCCAATATCAGGGATATTTTCTGTCATTATTTCTTCAAATAGGTTTTCTATTCCTTGCTTTTCTTCCACTCCTTCTGGTTTCCCCATTAAGCTTATGTTGTTTCATTTTGTGTTGTCCCAAACTTCCTTAGGCTCTCTTCTTGTTTTTTAAGTCTTTTTTCCAGTTGTTGCTATGTTTGTGTGTTTTTTCCTATCTTGCCTTTTAATTCGCTGATGTGGTCCTCAGCTTCTTCTATTCTACTGTTTAGGCCTTCCATCGTGTTCCTTATTGCAGCTATGTTGTTTTTCATCTCCTCTTGGTTTCATTTCACGTTGGTGACATTCTCATTCAACTCCTTATAGTTCTCACTGAGTTGTGTGATATTGTTGTTGAGTTGTGTGTATTTGTCTTCTATCCTTTTAAACATCCTTAAAACCATTACTCTGAATTCTTGTCTGAAAGGCTGCTCACTTCAATTTCATCTAACTCCTTTTCTGGTGATTCCTCTTTTTCTTTCCTCTGGGGATTGCTTTTACACATCTTCCCATGTTTTCCTGTAATGTTTCAATTGTAGATCCAATTGCTTTGCTACCCAAAGTTTTCTGTTGTTTTTTTTTTTTGTGTGTGTGTGGGAGGTGGGGTGGGGATGGTGCTACCAGTGTATTCCCTCAATTCTCCTGTGTTTATTAATTTATTGTAGTTTCCTACTTGACCTATTTGGGTTCTCTTGATGTAGATCTGCATGCTTGAGCAACACAGCTGTGGTGTCTAGAAGTTGGCAGCCCTGGAGAGGAGTGTCCCTATTTTTGCTGTTTTAGGGTGCATATATCCTTTCTGATTGGTGTTTCTAGTTTCATAGGGTGTATTCCGAGGAGTGGGATTACTGGCTCAAATGGGAGTTCCATTTTTAGTTTTTTGAGGAAACTCTCCACAGTGGCTGCACCAGTCTGCATTCCCACCAGCAGTGCACGAGGGTTCCTTTTTCTCTCCATCCTCACCAACATTTGTCATTTGTTGATTTGTTGATGATTGCCATTCTGACAGGTGTGAGATGGTATCACAATTTTTTTTGATTTGCATCTCTTGGATAATTTGTGACTTTGAGCATGTTTTCATGTGTCTCTTCGCCTTCCTTCTGTCTTCTTTTGAGAAGATTCTATTTAGGTCCATTGCCCATTTTCTTATTGAATCAGTTATCTTCCTTTGATGAAGTTGTATAAGTTGCCTGTAGATGTTGCAGATTAAACCTTTATCAGTGATAACATTTGCAAATTTGTTCTCCCATACAGTGGGCTTTTTTGTTGTGTTGTTGATTTTTTTTTTTGCTATGCAAAAGCTTTTTATTTTGATGTAGTCCCATTTGTTTACTTTTTCTGTAGCTTCCCTTGTCCTAGGAGCATATCAGTGAAGAAGTTCCATTTCCTTTTAATGTTCTAAAATTCCAAACCAGAAATTTATTCTTTTTTTTTGTTGATTTATTTTGTTAATTCTCTCCTGATAATATTTTTTCCATTGATTCTTAGAGAGCAGATGGGAAGTAGTAAGTGAGGGGAAAAGAAAGAAAGAGAGAGAGAGAGAGAGAAAAAGAGAGAGAGAGAGAGAGAGAGAGGTGGATGTGAGAGACACACATCAATTGGTTGCCTCTCATACATGCCTTGACAGGGGATCGAACCCAAAACCAAGCTATGTGCCCTGTCCTGGAACTGAAACCATAACTTTCCAGAGTAGGGAACAATGCTCCAAACAATGAGCTATGCTGGTTAAGGCTATTATTATTTTTAATTGAATTTATTGAGGTGACATTTATTTGTAAAACCATATAGTGTTCAAGTGTACGACTTAATAAAACATCATCTGCACACTGCAAAGTGTGCTCATTGCCCCAAGCAAAGACATTTTCCCATTCTCACATTTCCTCCCTTTACCCACTTCCACCTAATTCTCTATCACCATACTGTTGTTTGAGTCTATGTATTATCTATCTTACCTAATAATAGACAAACATGTAAATTGACCACAATTCTGCTACACCCACAGCAAAGCAGGAGTAAGTATGCAAATTAATGCAACAAAGATGGAAGGTTAATTTGCCATAAGCTGGTGCTTAGTGACCAGCCAGGATGGAATGTCTGCTATGAGGGGGAGAGAGAGGATGGAAGGAGCTACAGGAACTGTGCTCTGGCAAGGAGCAAGGACTTGGTGGCTCCAGGGTGGCACAAGAGCAGGGATTTGCTGGCTCCCAGATGGCCGGGAGTGAATCCAGGGGAAGGAAGGCCTATTCTTGCACGAATATCATGTAACAGGCTTCTAGTATATATAAAAGCCAAAGCAATGCTTATGATGGAATGACTGGGATTACCTGTCACTATGACAGACACTAACCATCGCACACCTACCACCAGGGGACAGATGCTCAATGCAGGAGTTTCCCCAGCCCACAGGCCCCAATTACTGATGGGGCCTGCTGGCCAACCTCCTGGTCCCTCCCCACAGGGAGCAGGTCCCAATCCCCCAATTGGGGCTGAATCCCAGGCTGAAACAGGGAACTGGGAGTGGGTGGCAGTGGACATGGGCAGTGAGGGAAGTAGGAGATGGGGAGGCAGAGAGGCAGGGAACCTGATCAGCCCTGATCATGGGCAGGCCTAGGGAACTCACCTGATCATGAATTTTGTGCACCAGGCCTCTAATATATAATATATGTGTTGGCTAACCCCTTCACTTTCTTTTACAGTTAAGTTTCTTCTTATGTTTATGGAATTATTTGTGTGTTGTTGTTTTTTAAACTTAGGTGCAAAGTTTTATATTTATATCTATAAATGTGATCTGGTTGGGATAGGCCTATAATTCCAGGCTCTGTCATAGACTGATTATCTACAGAATGGCCCTGCTGCTTTAATGCCATAGCCCATACCAAAGGGTATGCAAAGGGCCATAAGCAAAAACAACAATTTGAACAAGGCAACCAAAAGTCAGTAAGAACTGGCTTAAATATGTGCTTTTACTTTGTCGCATTTCAGTTTGCCCCCTGCCTCCCTTTCCTAACCCCTTGATCATTCATCATTCTAGCTTCCTGTCAGCTCTAGTCACATATCTAGTTTAATCTTCTCAGCTTATCTGCTTCACTGCCTCCCAAATATATGCCTATTTTATAATTCCCCTCCTGTTATGGCTTTGGAACACTTTCCTTTGTACTAATCCTCTCAGTCCTAATCACTTTCCTAGCTCTACTCCCTTCTTGTTCCAACCTTAGAGTACCATACCCAGGAAAAATACTGTCAACCTATATATTAAAAAATTCTACCAATTTTGGTTAATCAACAAAAGTTATATGCATGTCTTTCATGTTTTCACCTAAATCATTGATAAATATGTAGAACACAGAGCTAAAAACAGAAAATCTGTATCATGTTCCTTTGAGATTTTCTATCCTTAGAAGGAGAGGGAGAGAGAGAGAAAAAAAACATTGATGAGGGAGAGCAACATCAATTGGTGCTTCTCATCATCCCAACCAAGGATTGAGCCCACAGCCTGGGTATCTGCCCTGACCAGAAATCAAACTCATAACCTTTTAGTGAGACACATCAGTGAAAACCTGATTTTACATCATAGAGAGTTGCACTATCTAATACAGTGGCTGTTAGCCGCATATGTTTATATAAACTTAAATTTGCCTAATTCAAATTAAATAAAATTTAAAATTCAGTTCATAAGTAGTAGTAGCAATATTTCAAGTACTCATTTTCATGTTTCCTATGGTTTTCATATTGAACAGTACAAATATAGAACATTTTTATCAGCTCTGGAAGTTTTATTGGACAGTTAGTGCTACTCTCAAATGCTCAGCATAACTTTATATCAATACTAAAAGTTCTCTCCAATTTTCTATTGATACAGTAGTCAATTGTTTTGTTCAGCTGGTCATGAATAGGCCTGTCCAGCATGTTTGTCTATCTTGCTTAAGAGGATATTATAAAATCCTTTTTCTGAAATAAAAATATATTAACTATAGTAGTATCCTGGTTCATTTGGTTAACAACTCATTTCATTATTTATTTATTGTTTTTGCAACAATTCATTGCAAAATTTAGTGGCTTTGAACAGTACTCTTTTCTTCTCTTTCATGTTTTCTATGAGTTAGGGATTTGGAAGTGGCCTACCTCAGGATCTGTCATAAAGGTGCAATAGCATGTTGCCTATGACTGCTTGAAAAGTAGCTCATCACATGATTGGCAAAATGCTGTTGGCTCTTTTCCCTGGGTCTCAGTTTTTCTCCATGTAGGTCTCACCACAGGCCAGTCTGCTTCAGTATTCTCAAAGGTTGGCAATTGGCTTTGCCCATATCAAGATATCTGAAAGACTTAGCTAGATACTTCAATGTCTATTGTGACCTAGCTTTATGAGTCATACATTATCACTTCCATCATATTCTATCATCCATAACATGATCAGCTCTGATTAATTGTTAAGGAGAAGACACAAAGTAATGTCATAAATAATAAGATACCTGATTGATTGGGGTATCTGGGAGCCTTGATATTACGTTATTTAAAATAGAAAATGAGCTGGTTTAATATAGCCCTGCTTGCTCCTGGGAAGTATCTCCTAAAAACCATCTGGATACTATTTTGTGAAAATTCCCCTAGAACCAACACTAAGGTAATTCATTTATAGTTTCTAGAAGCTATCTTATTCTTCTGTTTTCAAAATATGAATTTCTCCTATTTTCAAATTTGTGGCATTCCTGATATATTCCAAAGATCACCACAATCACATCTGCAGGTTGTTTTTTGTTTATTTTATTTTATTTTAATCTGTCATTTTTCTGAACATGTAGATTTGCTCCTAACACCAGAGCTGGGTACTCCCTATCAATTTTCTCTCCTCTCTTCTCCTTCACTATTGGGAGTATATCACAATAATTGTTGAAATAATGTTTTCTCAGAACATTATTGATGTGTATGTGTTGTTCTCTATAAAACAGAACATATGAAAAAATCACTATATATGTAATTTCCAGGTAACCAATTGGCTTTTCTATCATTGCTGAGAAGTAAATCAAGAGTAGCAGTTTTTCTCATTGTTTCTTTCATTTTCTAATAAATCAAAAAATCAGCATGGAATTTCAAGAACTTAACAGATTCTGATTTTTCTTTTCAAAAAATTCTAAGGAAATAATTTTAGAATTAGTTATATGCATATATTTCACCTGGAAAGAGATCAGTGATACATATTGTGAAGTTTCAAGGTAGTGTGGCTCTCATTCTTGTTTTAAAAAAAGAGAGAGAGAACAAAGGGATAAGGAGAGAGAACCACATGCATGTGCGCGCTTGTGTGTGTGTGTGTTTTAGAAAGTATATTGTCATTGAGAATAGTGTAAAAGGGTACATATCAAATTGTAAACTTCTTGAAGGATGGAGTGGTATTGGTGGTTTGTGATTGGATGGAGAAGTTAGATTGTTACAATTTACTGCGTTCACCCTTGAATTTTTTGACTTATTACAATGAATATATATTAATTTTGTAAAATTTTCTAATGCAATAATATAATACATTAAAGATATGTTCTCTATCATTATTACTGCCTCCCCCAGTGGTAGTATTATGACCTGCATTTAGTAAAGTATTACTCATACTCTCACAACATCACTTCCTTTTTTTTTTTTTCTTTTTCAGGTGGTGTGGGAGTAGCGGGTGGAGGAGGAAGGGAACCACAATCTTTTATTTTAAACCTTCAAATCTAAATGTAAATTGAAGATTTTGTATCAATTTGCACGGTAAAAGAAATATCATTCTTTTAGAGTAGATTGAAGCAGTGATTTTTAAAACAAAAAATGCAGAACTAGAACATCTTAAATTGTTAATTATTTCTTTATAGTTTACCTAAGACCACTTTTGGTTAAGAAAACTGTAGAAAGTTAGTAACTGCCACAAGCCAACCTCAGGTGATAGTCCCTGTCTGAATGTACTGCTCGGGGTCTCACATTCGCTGAAATCAATTGTGACATTTTAGTCCAAAGGTCGCTTTTCCCCATATATCTTTGTAAACGCTTCAGCATTCCTACAGGACTTTTTATGGTCCTTAGAGTAGTCTTCAGTTAGGTCAGCCAAAAGAGGTGCTCAGGCTGAGAGACTGGATTACTTGTGGTTTTTGTTGTTGTCTCCAGTTTTTAACACTAATTACTAGCAGACAGACCTGTCCCTTTTCAGGAACATTGGGGTGATAAACCTTGTTTTAAATGTGATCTTTGGTAGTTTGGATGGGTATTCTGCTGGAGAGTTTATTTCTATTTTGAAGTACCTCTTATTATATGAAGGGTTGTCAGAAAAAAATAAGCCCTTGGTAAGTCAATAAGTTAGCTTTATTAACCTAAATTTTAAGGAAGTTTTTCATTCTACATTTGTGGATTTCTTCAAGCTCCTCCATCAGCATCCTGCTGGCCACCATCTTGGATCTGGTGTTGCTGCTTTCCCAATGTGCATCTTGGCTGCTCCCCGCCCCCCCTTTTTTGTCTTCAATCAAAATGATATCCATCCTGCTTATGTGATGTATTATTTTCTACATAGATGAATAATTACTTAAAGTTCAGTGCTATTTTTTTCTTCTTTGAGTTTTCTCTCTTCAAAATATGAACTTTCTAGTTGTGGACTGCTAATCACAACTCTTATTTTCTCAAGACTTAATAATATTATGGAGATTACACACACACACATTTCTTCTATTTTTTTCCTTTTTTAATGTATTGAGGTGACACTGGTTAACAAAATTATATAGGTTTTAGGTGCACAATTCTACAAAACATCATCTGTACACTGTGTTGTGTGTTCACCATCTCAAGTCAAATTTCCTTTCATGACCATTTAGACCCCATACCCTCCTCCTCTACCTTACTCCACCTTCCTACAGTAATTACCACACTTTTATCCCTGCCCATATGGTTTTTCTCTTCTTTATTATATTCTCTATACATTATGCATTCAAGGTCAAATACAAATTTTGTTGGATCTGAAGCTTTTATAATTTGGAGATCTCACTTCAAAAAAGAAACATAAAATTGTCTATACAGAATTACTATGGCCACTCCCAGGCCCTTGGAAGTGCACATGAGGAGCCTTGAGGAATAAAATTCATTAGCATCAAATAAATATTTTCCTGTTTGTATTTGTGCTGGATGGAGGGAAGGTGGCGAACCTGCAGTTGTTAGGTTGAGAATTCCAGGACAAGGATAGTATGGCCTCCAAAGAAAGAAAACATTGAGAAGAAAAAATAAATGGAGCCAAAACTGGTTTGGCTCAGTGGATAGAGCGTCAGCCTATGGACTGAAAGGTCGCAGGTTCAATTCTGGTCAAGGGCACGTACCTTGGTTGTGGGCACATCCCCAGTAGGGGCTGTGCAGGAGGCAGCTGATCGATGTTTCTCTCTCATCAATGTTTCTAATTCTCTCTCTCCCTTCCTCTAGGTAAAAAATCAATAAATATATATATATATAATATATATTTATTGATTTTTTACAGAAAGGAAAGGAGAGAGATAGAGAGTTAGAAACATTGATGAGAGAGAGACATCAATCAGCCGCCTCCTACACGTCCCCCACTGGGGATGTGCCCACAACCAAGGTATGTGCCCTTGACCGGAATCGAACCTGGAACCTTTCAGTTTGCAGGCCAATGCTCTATCCACTCAGCCAAACCGGTTTCGGCTATATATATTTTTTAAATAAAATGAATAAAAAAGGAAGCCCCATTACCAAAGTTAGAAATGTATCTGACTTTTGGTTTAATTTCCCTGTTTCAGTTATGTCTATAAAACAATTATCTTTTTATAGAGTAGCATTCCAAATTTCAACATCAACAAGACCTATGCTCAGCTAGGATCAGATTTCCCAGGCCCCATTTTAGAAACAAGCATAGCTCAAATTTATGCAGAGCTTAAGAGCATTCCATAACAAGTGACAGAAGCTTTGCAAACTATGGTCAGAAGGCATATTTTATGACCTTTACCCTGAGAAACATCAGGTGGCTTATTGCTTTGTCCCCAGAAGAGTGATGAATAAAAACAACAACAATAAAAAAAATCAAAAGGAGTGGTGGCAAGAGTGTTGGGGACTATGGCAGAAATCCTACAGTTGCAAAGATGTCTCCATAAAGAAGAAAGAAATCCTTAAGACAGTCCTTTAGCCCAGTGGTTCCCAAAGTAGGTTCCCCTCTCTATAAGGAATTCCGGTGTCTCTTTGAGATAAGCTGCCCTAGTCCCTCACAAGATATACTGGGAGGTATTGGGCTGGGATGTTTGCAGTCACAAATGTGTGAAAATATCTTTTCAAGAAGATTGCTATATAATCTTATTTCACTATTCTTACTCAGGAGCAGTAATGTAGACAAGCAAACGTGTCCTAATAGAAGTTTGCATGAAACTCATTTTTATTATTATTTTTTGAAAACTTTTTTCTATATATGAGGTGTCAAAGTAGAGGAAAAAGAATAAATGACAGAATTTTTGGTGTGTTTAAGTGCTTACTAAATATTTAATAAATCATTTTATGAGATTCATTTTAAAAGTCTACTACATATTGCCAATCATAAGTTCATAAATGAAAAAAAAGAAAAAGCAGCCTAGAATCTTTTGAATCTATATTTTTTACAACTACACATGCTCTTGCATTACAGTTTGTCCATAATATGATGATTATTAATTTATATGAAAAATATAATATACAATTATTTGAATTCAAGGACAAAATACTGATTTTTGAGTTGTTTTAGCAGAACGGTTGGCTGGCTGTACAAAGCAGGTGCTATCAGGGGCTTAACAGTGGAGAGATGTACACTGGCCCTCTGGGAGATAAAACTTATAACCTTGGCCCCATGTACACCTACCATTTAATGTCTCAGTTCTGCTAAGCACCATTGCTCAAAAACACAGTCCCCTTCAGGTCTTCACTGAATAAAGTTTGTTCTCAGCCAAAACATTCTCTGGAAGGAATGGGAATGGATTTTAATATTTTTAAAGCATTGAAAATTTCTGAGGGGATGTGTTCCTCTGGAACTTTCTTAAGCTTAAAATCCATTTTTCATTGTGAGGTGATGCTTCGGCAGGCCACTGACTACTCTTAGGCTAAAACTGGGTTCCATTTCTTTTTATAAAGCTCTTGTTATTTCTGTTGGGAAGGCTTGAATGCTGAAAGTGGGAAAGGGGAACTGGATAGCTCAGGGGCCTAGCTAATGTCATCTGATCTCACTTACCCTGAGGCTTTTTTGAATTTGGCTCCTCTTCACACAGTCTCAAAATATGTACCAGCTCTTCCACAGTCATTGACAAGTAGACTCTGGAGTCAGACTGCCTGAGTTGGAAACCAGGCTCCTCCAATAACTAGCTGTGATGCTTTAAAAATGGTACTTCATCTCTCTGTGCCTCAATTCCCTTGCCTATGAAATGGAGTTAAGAACCTAGAAGAATTTTGACTACATTAAATTAGATAATATATACAAAACACTTAGTCCAGAATATATAGCAAGTCCTTAATAAATTTTAGCTATAAAAAATACTGTGACAACAAATGTTACAAAGCACTCAGGACCTTAAGATAACAGAATGGAATGGAGGAAAGGGGGATGGATTAAATAGGGGACATAGAATGTTAGTATAGAAATTACTTCTGGGTAAAATTCAATCTGATAAATTCCTAGATTTTGGATGAACTAGGGTTATTTTCATGCAGTTTGGGGTCAAGAAAGAAAGAGACAAATAAACTTTGGAAAAGGAGAGGGTTGAAGTGATGGTCCTGGGGTAAAGGGAAAAGAAGTCCTTAAATTGGAAAATAAGTGCCCTCAGGAGCCATTTTTTGCCTTCTGCTCTGCTGGCTGGGCTGACCTTCTCATAGTGGGCCATAAAAATCCCCATAATTAAAGTTCACAAAGCAAAGTTTCCATGCCCCTCCATGCTTCCATTTTCATTGAAAATACTAATAAGTTTAAAAATGTGAAGGTTTCCTGTCACATTCTGGTCAAAACTAATTGGTGCTAATCCCTGTGGCGTCATGAAGCTGTTAGCCTTCCATAGAGCTTTGCAACTAGAGCCCACTGATATAGCCTGGATTTTTTTTTCCTGGTTTGTACTTGTCCCCCTTAGACAGGCTAAAACTGTCTCTGCCATCCCCAGGTTGGGACATTTCCCCACATTCTATCTTCAGCAAACCACTGTCAAAAAGAAAGTCTTAACTTATTAATATGTCTTCCCTTTAGCAAAGAGGGTCTCAGAGTTCATTTAAATGTTGTATTTCTTGATTTGATTGTTTAATTTCTAAAAAGTAGGTGTGTATATAAAAGCATAACTTTCTATTAATTATCTCACCTGTCCACCTGTAGCTATAAAATGCTATTCTCAGACTTCCATTTTGCAAGATCCAAAAGAGTTTTACCAATCATCTAGGGAATTTTAAACTGTGTTTTAAAGGGGCAAGGTTTTGTGAGGTGGAGTTGTCGATTCGAATTATTGGAAATATAAGTACTGTATGGCTCACATCATAGTTGAATTAACATAAAAATTTGATTCAGAACACCCGAATTTCTTTTTGTGGAGGGGTGGTAGTTGGTTTTCTCAGCACCCATTATCAGGAATTTTTCTTTATTTAGCGAGACCTGGTTCTCAGACAGGCTGAGGTGATTACAGAGCTCTATCTGTCTCAGAGTTTAAGGAATGTTACGAGGTCAAGCTTGGAAGTGATGGAGATCCGAAATAAACAAAATCTATCAATATATAGAAAGTTAGAAGCCTGGGTCAGAAATGGTGAGCTTCGGGTCCTTGGGAAGAATTATGTAACTCTTCCTAGAGGAGATAGAAACATCTTAATAAAAAGGAAAGAAAAAGGAAGCAAACCCCCGCATCAGGTTTCTACTCCGGAGTGTGAATGGTCTGTGAGCTCCAGGAAAAGTAAGCAGCTTCAGGACATTTTTCTAAAATGCTCTTTGCAAGTGCGAGTGCTTCGAAATTGTTTAGTTTTATGCATAGACTCATTTTCCCATAAAACCTTCAAAAGGAGTCTTACCTTTCAAGGGTGAATTGCGTTTAATCAGATTATTTAAGCCCTGTCTTAGGCCCCCTGCACTTTGTGTGAGAATGGAGGCAAACAGCTCCGGGAAACGTTTTTTGCAACAAATGAGCAAATGAATGAAATCCAGCCAGAAAGCTGGAGACTAGGAAGGATGCAGGGACTTTTTATGTGTATTGTGAGCGCGGGGAACTGCAAACTTAAGATCCAATTAGCCTGGACTTCAGAGACTCAGGCAGTCTCTCTTATTCTCCAGCACCTGTAACAGGTGCGGATCCGACTGAGTGGCCAGGGGCTGGTATCAACTAACTGGGTCCATAAGAGATTCGGCCAGCCTCAAGGCAAATTCACACCAGTCCTGTTCACAGTGCAGTGCCCTGGGCTAGAGGCTTTAAAAGCAGAGCTGTGGCATATTTGGTGCTCTCTATCCGCCTACAAGGGTCCTAGATCTGATCCCTATGCCAGTGGCAAAACCTTTCATTATCTAATGATAAGTCTTTGCAATAAAAGGAGCAATAAAATCAGAGGAACAGAAAGATGAAATATACAACCAGAAAAGTTTCAAGCATTTCTTTTGGGGGCGCGGGCTGTTTGAACTGTGGCAATGCTGTGGGGCCCAGACTGGGAGCTTTGCAGATCAAGACCGGTTTTCCAGGGCTGCCAGCTGCCTCGCAAGTTTCCTGTGGAACACTCTCCAGCGGGAGCGGGGGAGGGGGCGGCGGGGACAGGCGGGCGCAGCAGTGGACTTGGGAGGGAGCAGGAGGGCGGGGGAGGCCTTGAGGGGCTGGCTCACAAACCGTTATAGTACTTCAGCACCTCCCTCCTGCAGTACACACCCCCGCCCCCAGCCCGCCTCCCTGCTGCGCGAGGCAGTCCACCTGGCGACCTGACGCTGCACCAATCCCCTTAGAGCTGCTCCGGGAGGAGTGCGGGCGGAGGCACCTCCTTGCACCGCCCCCCTCCCCACCCTGAAAGAGGCGCATTCTGCTGGGGCAGACACCGCGCTCTCTCCAGAGGAGCACTCCCCTAGTTTCTTGGTCTTCCAGACTGAAGCTCAGGCTTTTCTCTCACCTTAGGCAAACTTGCTTTCCCGCCTCTTAAACCCAGACTTCCTTCCACTCCTAGCTCTTTTCCCTCCACTTCCCCCTCCTTTATATTCCAGACCACAAATCCCCTATTCCTTTCCCCCACTTTTTCCCTTCTCTCCCTCCCCCACCCTGCTTTCAACTCCTTAACCTCTTCCTCCTCAAACACCTAGAGTGTGCCTAAATTCCTCAGTCTCCCACTCCTGTTCCACTGGAAGCCATGGCGGGACCTGGGGGTTGGAGGGACAAGGAGGTCACAGATCTGGGCCACTTGCCGGTGAGTAGAAGAGACCCATCAACCCCCAAATTGCTCTCTTCCTTTGGTTCTGAACATCGGGAGGGCACCGACATCCAAAACCTAGGCTTGGCTATAATTTTGACAGGTCCGCTGGGACAGGAGGGGACCCAGAGAGCAGGTTTTTGGAAAAGGCGCCCCCTGGACACTGGAGCTATGCCAAACTCAAGGAAAGGCAAAGGGACCAGGGATTATGGAGGAGGGAGAATTGGCGGAGGTTATGCGGACCCTAAACAGTGAACGTTTTCTAAACGTGGCCCTTTTTGTCTAGCAGCATTCCTGTACCTGTCCAAGCTGCGCTCCAGGAGAGGCCAAAGAGGGCAACTTAGTATGGCTTCCTGAAAGCACTCCTTTCTGTCATCCAGATGCCCTGTCCTTGTTTCCTTCTTGTTTTGCCAGCGAAGATGCTCACTCTCAGAATGACCTTTACTTGCAGGTGATAGCGGGCTAAAAAATTAAAGCATTGGAGTTTCACTTCTCTTGCTTTCGAAAAGCACTTTCTAAAACCTTCTTACTCTGCCAGGGCACTGTTCCCAATTCAGTATTGTGGAAGCAAAGAACTCGATGCCTCTTGAAGAAGTAAATTCTGCATGCTGCAATTTAGAAACAAACGTATTGCCCTCACTAGCTAACCAGATTTCCTCATGGTTTTCGTTTGTGGATTCTCCTTTTTCCTAATGCTCAGCTCTCTTCCAAAGTTGTAATTGATTGGTGAGCTATTATCACCATCGTTATTACTAAACTTATTATTTTAGCAGCACCATTTATTTCATTAGCATCTGGTTTCTGGCAGACACTGGATCCCACCCAAATTTGTTTTTTAAGTTCTCCTTTTGGAGTGGCATTTCACCTGCACCCTCTCTTGAATACGAAGGGCCCTTGGATTCTGAAAAGGAATAAGCTTGCATGTGCTGGAATGATCCCCAGGCAACTGTAGTTCAGGCCTTCTTGCTTTCAGAAAAGCTAAATATTAACCTTGAGGTTATAGGACTATTCAAGGACGCCCTGCCTCAATTTTATTCATATTTGGCATTTAAAAATTGTCTCCTTGATAGTGGCAGACGCTTGTTTCCCTCAAATATAGGACATTCCCCCAAATCCCTCTCTATAATTTTATACTATAATGGTGTAGAGTAGGAGATGATGCACATGAATGACATTTTAGCAAATTGTTATTAGCCTTTAAATAATTATTATCATTGTGGTTATTGGTGCAGCTTCATAAGATAAAGTCACAGAATTTTAAAAGATTAAATCTTTTTTCTTCCTGCATGTAACCCAGTGCATGCATGAATATGGAGGCTTCAATTGGTAGTTTCCTTTCTGAATAGAACTTTCATATTCCAACTAGATTTGCTCCCAAGAAAAGGTGTTAAACAAATGAATGAAATATCACTCTCCTCCAACATTTTCTGTGTATGTTGGAAGAGAAAAAAAAGCAAACCAGGGTAAATATGTGAAACTACACATGGGTCAACTGAAATAATATCATTCTAAAATTGACTAAAGAGTGGAATAGGAAGGACCTCATAGAAATAATAGAGCAAGGAATTCCAAATCTAAGGAAAATGAAGAAAAAATGTATCACCACAAAAAAATGGGAGGGGGAAATGGCTCAGACTAGCTGACCAGTTCATGGCCCCAGGGCATAAGAACTTGGTGAGAGTGGAGGAGATAAGGAGAAAGGCTCTAATCTTTATATTGTAGTTCAGTGAAATATTAATTTTCAGAAGGTTAGTGATGGTGTAGAGGAGAAAAAGGCAAGATTGGTTTTTAATGTAGGAGAAGGATAAGACACAAAATCAAGCATTGGTGCTTGGCCTTATTTTATAGACTTTATGAAAGCCTCATAAAGTTCTTAACTTCTAACAATTTCTAAATTTTTATTGCGCAGGAGTAATTTCATAACTAATTGTGAAGGTCTCTATAATCTGAACAAGTTATGCATAATTATGGCCTATCCTCAGACATTTAGTTTTAAACCCTAAGAAATCCAGCAGAAAAGTAGCACTTCTTTTACAATTTCTTATATGTCAAATTTTTAGAGATGTGAAAAGTTCACTGTTAATTTGGTCAGTGGGGCATTGTTTTTAGTGATTTAAGATTTCTTTTCATTAGACTTATTTTCTGAGTCTCTGAAGAATGAATAAAAGTAAATGAAAAGGTCAAGCAACATCTAATTTAGCTCCTTGGAAATTTGCATTTTGATGAAAAGTAAAGATGATAAAGTGAGCAAAAAAAAAAAAAAAAGACTGTATGTGACGGAACCCTTTCAATAATTATCCTCAATAGTATATATATGAAGGTTAGAAAGTTGGCACCTGTCAACACCAAGTATACCTATTTGGCAACTACCATGTAATGGGGGTGATTCAGAGTTTAGAGTTTCACACTGACAAAACAATTATTGCAGAGGATATAATAATTAAATATAAGTCTAGAATAAGATTTACATGCTATGTCCTTTGTTGGGCTGGCAAGCTAAATAACCAGAGGGCACAGAACCTTGAGAGAGGTCAAGCTTCTGTGCAAATTGGGATTTTAAAAAAGTGGTGAGAGTTTTGTGGTATTTTTGTTATTATATAGATGTTATTATTAAGCCGAAAATAGTAAGCAAGAGTGAAAACTGGAGGAGCAGGAGAGGAGTGAGGTTATTGTATAACTTTTTCCATGATACCCTAAAGTTAGAGACATACAAAGCCAACATAATAACCAGTAAATGAGAAGTCAACTATATTTTGTCTGTTAATTATTAGGTACTATAATTTTTCTGATTAATTATTGAATAAATATCTCCTATAGATGACAAAACAAAAAAGTAGAGATTTGTGGTTTGTGCTTTTTTTGAAAAAAATTTCAACACCATGTATATAGATATCTACCTATATCTATATTTAATCTATATCTATCCATATCTATCTATCTACATATGTACATACATATGTGTGTGTGCATGTATTTGTTCCACCTTGCTTCTATCTATCTATCTATCTATCTATCTATCATATTTTTTTCTTAGAATGCATATGTCACTCAATCTTTGGGAGTGGAAAATATTTCTTTTTCTCCAAATCTGGCATGTCTTCACTATAATAGTCGTCTTTGCTTTATGTGCCCAGTATGGTAATACCATTCCTCACGGCTGTGGCATTGGTATTTGACATGGCCATGTGTAGTCCTAATCTATATTGGGGTCAAGATTAGACAGGCATGGAGGACAGTAGTGGCAGAGGTGATCTGAAATAGCACATGACCCAAGAATTGTATTTAAATTACATTAAGTTTATATTTAAATATAAATCTCAGCTCTCCCAGTCTTTCACAACCTAGAACAAATCTGTTTTACACATTTAGTCATGAGAACCTTCCCACTTATCAAGTCCATTAGCCTCCTGTTTTGAGGCAGTTTTACTTTCTTGTCCACAAGTATTGAAACATTCAGGATATCCTTTATTACATATTCACTGTATTTCAATCTATTTCTTCAGTATTCTTTTCCAGTTTCTAGAACAGTGGGTTTCATCTTAATATATTAGAATAGTGCACAAGAATCATCTGAGGATCTTAAAACTCATCCTCAGAGATTCCAATTTCATAATTCCATGGTAGGGACAAGGAATCTGTGCATTTTAAATATAATGTCCTACATTATTCTCATGTAGTGAGAGTTTATGTAGTCCACAGTTTGAGAAACACTAGTCTAGAAGAAGAGATTATTTTTCTAAGTTTTCAACTTGAATTGTGAAGCCCATTTCTCCACATATCTCTGAAACTCACTCTGGCACTTCCAGTGTTGTATCTGCTATTTTCAGATTCTCTTTCTATAAAAACTTCTCATAAAATTGCTATTTTATATTTAAAACAAAAGAAGGAAAGCCTCAGCTATTCATTCTAGGTACTGTGCAATCTCTTTCCTTCCTCTAGCTCTCTGACTACTGGAATGTGCTCTCTAGGTCTGCTTCATTACTGTCCTAAATCAGAAATTTCTTGTTACTCATAATGACTGCTCAATGGTTCCCTTTCGTTCTTAATTTAATTTCTGCCTTATTTGGTTCTGTCAATCAGATTCTGTCTCTGAGTCTCTTATATTACCAGTAAACACTGCCTTCTAGTGGTTCTTTTTCTTCCTGTTACCCCTACCCCTGCCCTTAATAAAATTATCCATCAAAGTGCTTCTTTCTTCTCTGCTTGAATTCAGAAGACAGAAACAAGTCTTCTAAATGCTAGGTGTCAAGGGTGCAAATAGTCCAGGACTCTTAAATTGTAATAGATAAATTACATAAACAGAAGAATCCAGCAAAGTTTAAAGTATTTGCCCAACATTTTATGGTTAAAAATATTTTAGTAATTTATTTTGAGAAAAATAATTACAAATTGGAGTTTCTTAATTACTATTTTTTTCACCAAATGGAACACCAAAGCATACCAAATTATAAATTAACCTCCAAATTGATATAGCAGTCATAGAAATAGAGATCTTTCCTCTTCTGCTTTTTTATCGTGGTGTGGCAGAGCAGAGGAGAGGACCAAGTAATTGTGGAGACCCCTCTGATGTAAACCTTTTTAATTTCACAGTAGTGACTTAAAAAAAAGGTTTCTTTTTAATGCTTCTTTCCTTAGAAGCCCAGAATAAACTATTTTCTAACTACAATTAAGTGAAAATTTTGATATAAGAAATTAATATTACCTTAGTAATTAAGATAGTTCTTTTCCCCCAGTTTGACAGTCATTTAATCTTAAAAATACTAGTGTGAAGATGGGGAATGAAAAATATTCTATAAAACTAGTGAAAAATACTCCTAGAATAGAGTATAACATTATGCTGAGATGCCTTTAAGAACAAGAGAAAAAAAACTTTTTTATTAAATATGAGCATGAGGAAAATTAAGATGTTTTGGTCATTTGTGAGCAAGACAAATTTTCTATACAACATGAATATAAATAAAATAAGACTAAAAAGAATTCCACGGGTATTTTATTGTCCCTGTCCCTTTCCTTGGTGCCTTTTTTTTTGGAGTAATTAGGTGCCTAAATTCAAAATTTATGAGTAAGGTATGTACTTATGTCACTGAGAGGTAAAAAGAAAAAAAAAGATTACATTAGTTTTAAGATATTTTCAAAAATACAGAAATAAAGTTCAGCTAAAATGCAGCCTTAGCTATAACAAAGGATGGTTTTCCAATAGTAACCAGTCAACAAAGTTGATTCTTTTTATAGAGGGCCCAATGATCTTTCTCCATAATTGATCATATCTAATATAAATTCCTCATTGATATAATTCAAAGAAATATGATAAAGTAGTAAAAATCTTCAAGTCGAACCCTAGAAACTCTTCTATTGGTAAACTGTTTTCCATAAAATTTTCAGTGAGTTATAACAAAAGTGATATGCTGAATATCAAGGTCACTATAGCAATATATATTTACTTCTCTTGAATCCTCAAAATTAGTATTTCAAGAAACTTTTGAATTTTTATTGGGAGTATATTCCTTGAATATATTATGGCATTGCTTTTGATGATGATTTTAAGAAAGTAGGCTGTTGTTTTCTATAACAACAGTTGTATCAATCCAGTGGAAACATGGATTTTAGGATGTTGGAATCTTACATTTTGTCTTATAAGATTTTAGAGCTAGAGCTGGAAAATCACCTGACACAGCACCTTCATTTTATATATGTGAAAAGTAAGTACTGGAGAAAATAAATAACTTACCCAGAGTCATATAGTTAATTAATGGCAGAGCTAGAGCTAAAACTCCAGTCTCCTGACTCTATCTAGTCGAGTACTTGTTGATTAAAGTAATCCCAGAATTATGTCCTTTTTCTATGATAGTTTTGCTAGATTATATAAATATCACACCAGTTTAAAAGAGTCTATAATTTCAGTATATACAGTGCATATGCGCAATATTTTTTCCATTTAGCTCACATTTGTCACATTAATAAAAATGTTTTCAAACAAGGTTAAACAAAGTTTGTGTTTATAAAAGGTGCTTTCTATAAAGTACATGAATTTCCAATACTTTGCCAACACAGCTACCACTTTGTGTATAAACTGGCATATACTTATACCTCATATGAGTTTTGATAAAATAGCAAAATAAGCTGCTAGACCAAAAGTTTAAATAGTGACAAAAATGTTTTGTGATGAATGAGAAAGGAATATCCATATTGTAAGGTAAGGAAACAATGTTCAAGGATGAATATGAAAGCCTTAGGAATTTACCCATAAACATGTTATATTTTGTATTCTATGATACCATATTTAGGTTTAAGAGGAAGAAAATATCAGTGATTTTGTGCCATGAAATGATATGTAAAGATTAGTTTAAAAGCAAACACCAACTTTGTCTAGTTTTTTTTTTAAGTGATGAACTTTTAATGCCATGATCTTGCTTTTTGATTCATATTAGGAAATTATATTCTTTCTTAACAATTACTATTATGTGCATAAGCTATCTAGATTTTACATCCAGTATGTACACATCATTGCTGTAATCTATTCTGCCTGTCTGATTAGTACTAAAAAATGGATATTAAAAGAGCATTTCAATTGCAAGTAAATTAACTCATATCTATTTTAATATTTTCTCTAATTATATTAGGACATGTACCTCAACTATACATAAAGTTATGCATTTTCAGTTTAATGATAGTTAATATACAGTTAATTTCTCTTTTTTATAAATGACTACACTTATAACAGGGAGATTGTGACATGTCTATTTATTTATTTATTGATTGATTGATTGTTTTTTTTTTTTTTTGGTGAATGACACTTTGGTTTTTCACATTCGAAGCGTCCAAGGCAAATTGGAAATACCATTTTGATAGTTGAATGCTTACCTATTTTTCCACAAATACTGACAATTTTTGTTATACATGTTTTCAGGATCCAACTGGAATATTTTCACTGGATAAAACCATTGGCCTTGGTACTTATGGCAGAATCTATTTGGTAAGTGGAAACAGATTATATATTCATTCTTACTTTTCCAATAGCAGCAGTTATTACAAGGAAAAACACTACACTTCAAGTCAAATAATACAAAACACATTTCAAGAAATAAATCAAATTAAGATAACTCAATGACACCTGGGACAACTATTACAAAAGGAATGGATTTTCAATCTAGAATGAACCAGCTAACCAAAGATAAGATGTAAAAAAATCATTAGCAGAGAAACTGATGAAATCACCAATAGAAAAGGAAACTAATTAAAATAAGATGCATCCAAATAAAAATATCACTTGTTTTACATTATACCTCAATACCATTCTAATTATTCACATTCAAATTTTTAACTGAATGTTACAAAAAGGAAAACATCCATAACATTCAGTATAATACACTGTACATGAGTCTGCACATGTGTGTGATAGTGTTTGCCAAAGAATCTAACAAGAAAAACTTCACATTTATTTAGTAATTATTTGTTAAGCACAAAGTATGTGCCAGGCACTGCGATAGTCTCTTGTGCCTGTTCTTCTGTGGTGTATGGTCTAGAAATATAAGTGACTAAATGTGAGTACATGTGTGTAGATGAGAGAAGCACATATATAAGTAAGCACATAAATAAATTTCTGTATAATTACAGTTGTAATATATTTATATAAGAAAATTCCTAGTGATAAAAGAGCATCAAACAGGAGAGCTTATTTTAGATTTAAGGGTAAGCATTGGCATCCTTGGGGAAGTGCTAGGTAAACTGATACCAGCAGAACAAATATGAGATAACCAAACAAAAGTAAGTTGATGCATTCTAGGAAGAAGCAGGGCAGTGTGAGAGACTGGGTTGGAGTTGGGGGTGCTTTAATGGCCCTATCACCTTGACCAGATTCCCTTCCCCCACTCTCTAATATGAGGAATACACATTTTATCAATCTTGTGTAAGTTTCTGTACAAATGCCTGTCCATCAAAAATCATATCACTGCTCCTAGGCTAATCCTTACTGTAGACTGATCACAGGTCCTCCATATTAAGGCTGTGCAAAGGTGTATAGGTCAAGAAGAACGGACTTCCTTCTAGTTCAGAAAAGGACGTCTTATGTTTGCCATGCCTTATACCTTAAGGCTGCAGTTTTTTCCTAGAAAGGGTTTATTTTTTAAATTTATCTACCCAGGTTGGGATTGCGAAGGGGGGGGGTGTCTTTAAAATTTGCACAAAAGTGCTGATAGCATAGAAGTTGAGTAGTAGAGAAAAATGATTGTAGAATGATCCTAAAAGCAGAAAGAATCTTGGTATTAGTAAGAGAGAGAATGCCAATATTAATAACACAAGTTTTTTCAAACCATTGTTTCTTTCCCTATTAAAGGAACCAGTGAACTATGGACAGTTATGTTACAGGGATACATATATTGTATATTGTTTATGTTACCTCAGTGGCATCTCAGATTAAATGATTGGTTAATATTTGTGTGATATAGGTGAATTTTGCCACATTGTGCATAAATACCTACACCTTATGTAAGGAAGTTCCTCTTCTTTAAGGCACAATTATAATCTCCATTTACCTCTACACATTTGAATCCTGAGATGTGGGGTGTGTGTGTGTGTGTGTGTGTGTGTGTGTGTGTGTGTGTGTTCTTATTTTTATTTGAAGGTATAGAGCTCTCTGTACCACCATATCTTAAGAGAAAAAAAAAACTTCACTAATATAAGGTAAAAATCAAAGGTAAGGTTAGATACTACAAAAATAAGGTTTCTCATCATCAATCATCAGAACCATGATGCCATAAAAACAAGAAAAGTGAAGATGATAAAAAAGGTAAGTTGTGCATGATAATTTTTAAAAATTAGGGCTTATTGTGGTATACAGCAGGTCTTCAAATAATGTTGTTTTGTTCAATGTCATTTCTCTATAATGTTGATAAGATGCCAAAGGAACTTAACTATTGCTTATATCAATTAGCCTATTATAAAATTGGTTTCCATTATAGTACATTATTTCATCAGAAGTTGGAGAACCTATCAACATTAAGTGAGGACTTACTGCAGTTTGTATTCAGTAAACTTTACTACTGTAAATGTACAATTTTATGAGTTTGAACACATTCAGTCATACAACTACCACCAGAATGATTTTTTCAATATACATCTTAAGTTAAACAGTATAGACCTTTAAGTAATATTCTACTTGAAAGAATATCCATGTTCCACTAAACCCTTTTATATATCAATCATAGTTATATTAAATTTTCTGTTTTGTATTTTGAATATCCAAGTTATCTACAAGTCTGTATACATTGATTACTTTGTCTGTTGAGAATGGGATTTTTCCCTTGATTATTGTATCCAATTTTTTTGTTTGAATGCCAGACATTATATGTAGAACAGTATTTATGTCTTGAAATGGTCACTCTTGTTCCATTAGGTCATTAATATCAGAGTCAATTCTATCTAATAAAAGAGTAATAGGCAAATTCACTGTACCTCTGCTACACGCACAAGCCATCCCACCAGCCAATCAGAAGTTAATGTGCAAATTAACCCAACCAAGATAGTTACAGCCACAGAGAGAACAGGAGGCTTGGGTTTCCCCAGCAATGGAGGAAGCCAAGCTTTCCACCTACCCTGGCCTGCCTTGGCCTCAGCTTAAGGCTACAAAGTTTCAATTATAGAAGATAAAAAAATCTCAACAAAAATGGCAGCAACCATGGAGCTGAAGAGAGCAGGAGGCTTGAGTTGCCCCTGGCAATGAAGGAAGCCACGTTTCCACAGCCTTGGCCTACCTTGGCCTCCAATTAAGGCTAAAAGTTTCAATTATAGAAGATAAAGAAATCCAAGATACTAGGGCCTCTGCTTGGGTTTCCAGGGGGTGTAACCAGCCTGCAAACCACCATAGGACCCTTACCCAGGCCACCCCATGCCCTAAGGGAACCCCCACCCTGATCTGGGACACCCTTCAGGGCAAACCAGCTAGCCCCCACCCATTCACCAGGCCTCTAGCCTATCTAATAAAATAATAATATGCAAATTGACCATCACTCCAACACACAAGATGGCTGCCCCCATGTGATCATAGATGATTGCTCCCATGTGGACACAAGTTGGCTGCCACAAGATGGCCAGCAGGGGAGGGCAGTTGGGAGGTGATCAAGCCTACAGGTGAGGGCAGTTAGGGTTGACCAGGCCAGCAGAGGAGGAAAGTTTGGGGTGACTGGGCCTGCAGGGAAGAGCAGTTGCGGGGGACCAGGCCTGCAGGGGAGGGCACTTAGGAGCAAAGAGGCTGGCAAAGGAGTGGTTAGGGGGTGATCAGTCTGGCAGGCAGTAGTGGTTAGGGACAATCAGGAAGGCAGGCAGGTGAGCAGTTGAAAGCCAGCAGTCCTGGATTGTGAGAGGGATGTCCAACTGCCTATTTAGGCCTGATCTTATGCAGATCAGGCCTAAACAGGCAATTGGATATCCCTTGAGAGGTCCCAGATTGGAGATGGTGCAGCCTGGGCTGAGGGACACAACCCCCAGATGCACAAATTTTTGTGCACTGGGCCTCTAGTCTAATAATATGAGTTATGTTTTGGTTATGTTGTTGGTATGGTTACCTTCAGTTTACCATCAGCTTCAAATTCCTCTCTTACCTTGTACTTGACATGAGGGTTTGTTTGCTGAATACCTTTTCTCAATATTCCTACTCTATCCTCAGTTGTAGACCTTCCCTATGCATCTGTGCCTCAGAGATTCTGTCTCCATGTGTTTGTGCTTCTCCTAGTAGTTTACTGCTATTGCTTTCATGCTAAGTGCTTCTAAGTCTAGTGGTGTGGGGCAGGGAGGTGGTCCCTCTTTTCCTGATTCATCTTCAGTCATAGGCAGTTTCTGTGCCTCTTGGTCATGAGAGATGGACTTTATTAGTTATTGTGACCTTCTTCTCAATGGTCTAGTCATAGTACTAATTCCTGCCCTCCCCCATTATAGAGGACTTGTATTTTTCTACATTTCCCCAAGCTCTAGTAGTTCTTTTTCTGCACTCTGGAAGTGGGGACAGGTTTGCTGCACTTCCCCTAGAGCTTTTATTCCTTGGAGGGAAAGGAATTGGATATGGCTGTATGCTTTTCTATTGCAATGGCTTCTGCTCTCCATCAGGTCATTTCTATAAATCCAAGGAGAATAACCTACAAGTGTGTATACATTCTTGTTATATCTGTGGCTCCCAAGGGTACAGAACTCTCATGTCAGCCCTTACTTGGTCTTTAGCAGTTCATAAAAATTTATCTGAATTGTTTTCACCAGTTTTTGTGGTCAACCCTTTCTTCCTCCTATAGCTACAGTTGAGCCAGTGTTTATGTCCCATCTCTTCTTGCAGATTCTTGTATTTCTTCAGATTTCAGGCTGGTTAGTTGCTTTGACACTTCTTTTTAGGTTCAGGGTAAAATTATGATTTTGTAGATTAGTCAGGGATTTGTTTTGGGGTAGAGGTTGTAATCTTTTTAGTTTTCCACACACACAGCTGGAGCCAGAAGTCCATGTCAATTCCTTGTAATTAGATCTTCATGAAGCATCTACTATATGCTAGGTCCTATACACAATTAAAATTCCTAATAATATGTATCTATTTAGCTCCAGGGATAGAGAACATTTTCTGCAATCATATCTTCAAGGTATGCACCTCTGTTTTGCAGAGGACAAATGATTACATACACTTTACTTATATTTAGTAGATTTTCCTTTCTCACTCATTGTTGTTACTTCTTTTTTTTCTATCTCAAATTAATTTCCTTCTGTAAAAAGTTTTGGGATGGTGGGACTATACATCATAACCTTCAAGGAAAACAATTTTGGAAACAGAGAAACACTTTAAAAATGTTCATGTTCTTTATACCAATAATTCAACTTTTGGAAATATATGATAAACACCAAAAATATAGAAAAAAGCATAAATATATCCATTTTAGCAAGAAGGTAGTATATTGTGGTAAAAAAGGACCTATGTTTGAACTAGGCAGACTGATTCAGTGCTTACTTGGCCATTAATCAGCTATGACCTTGAGCAAGTCACTTAACTTCTAAGTATAAATTTCCTTATTAATAAACTGATCTAAATAACACCTACCTTACAATACTTGATAAAATTTAGAAACAATGCATATAAAATGCTTTGCACGTTGTAGATATCATTTAAAGGTAGCTATCAATATCATTATTACTGTTGCTATTATTTGTAAAAGGTCAAATTCAGCCAAATCCTAATTAGTAAAAGATAAAATGGAGTAAATTGCCTTATACTCAGTCACTATATCTTTCTCTGAAAAACAATGTTTATGAAGATTCAAGCAACATAGAACTGTGCTTATGATGTTAAGTATTCCATATCATATGTACACCCTGTTTACAGTTATGTTAAAACATGTACATGAAAAATGGTAAATAGTGAGATACTGGATATGTTTATTCTATATTTTTTAATTCTATATTTCTATTGTCTGTAATGTTATATTATTTAAGTCAAGAACATATATATGGCCTAGCTGGTGTAGTTGACCTATAAACTGGAAGGTCATGGAAAAATTCCTGTTCTGGGCACAAGCCAGGGTCGCAAACTCAATCCACAGGGGTAGGGTGTGTAGAAAGCATCCCATCAATGATTTAATCTCATCATTGATGTTTCTATCTCTCCCTATCCCTTCTTCTCTGAAATAAATAAAAATATATGTTTTTTTAATTAAAAAAGAATATATATGTATGTATATTTGATAGTACCAAACCCTGTATGACAAAATGGAAGCATGATACCATTCAAAATTAATGTCAGAGTGACTCATAAAGTCCTTTGCTTTTGCTGTGGTGCTAATCACATCCCTTACTGGTGTTTGTTTTTGGTTAAAGTCTCTCCAGTGTCTTCCAGCTTGTTTCCAAGTCCTAGCAAGTTTCCAGCTGTCTGCTGAGTTCTATGCACATTAAAATGAAGGCTGAGTCCCACAATTCACATTGTTTTTTTGTTTGTTTGTTTCTTTTGTTTTCAACTGTCATTCTTTTATTTATTTATTTTCCCCTATTGCCCTCCCCACCCCCCAGTACATGCCCTCATCCGCCCCCCCCGCCACCTTCCCCCATTGCCTTCTATCCACTGGCCATGCCTACACACACATGCATACAAGTCCTTAGATTGATCTCCTATAGGCCTCTCCTCCCCAACTTCCCCTGCCTTCCCACTGTAGCACGACAGTCTGTTCATTGCTTCTTTGCCTCTGCATCTGCTTCCCCCCTCCACCCCCCGATTCTTGTCTTTAAAAAACATCTTGCCCCTGTAGGCTAGAAATAAATCCACCAGAGCAAAAGAAAAATGATTGAGTCCCAATTTCAATGTCAAACAGTTCCTTATGTGTACATGTCATTAATGGTATCTGGATAGTGGACAAATGGTGGCGATGACAGTCCGACCCTCACCATTTTCCTTTCCTTCTTTTTCTTCTAATTAGATACTTATCTTTCTACCCTCTCCCACCCCCAGCCAATACAAATTTCACTTAAAATAGTGGTTTTTATTTTTCTCTCTTGTTTTAAAAGAAAGTACTGCTCTTCTTTTTTTATTTCATCAAATATTTATTGAGGATCTATTTTGTGTCAGGTTGTGGTAGGTACCAGGAATATTACAATAAGCAAAATATATGCAATATCAGGTAAGAAGCATTTTGATGCAAAAAAGGAGGAAATCTGACTTACTGTGGCTTAGGAAACAATGTTAATTATTTGGCTCACATTACTGAAATATCAGAGAAAGACTTCAGATGAGGTTTGATCCCGTATCAATGTTTTTTTTTTTCTCCTCTCTTTACTCCATGGTGTCAGCCTCAACCTAAGCCTGTATCCTCTTCTGTTTCTGACACCTGGTAGTAGCTCCAGGCTACATGTTTCTTGTTAATTGCTCTTTTTTTTTTAGTAATTATAAAATGTACTTTTACTTTCAACTTTATCTGCTAGTCTCATGATTTAAGAGTTGTTATTTTAATTGGAGGAATTTTTAGAATTTGCCCATGTGAGGCCATATTAGTAAAAAAGATAATAGGTTGAAACTGATTTATAATGGCACTACTAAAAATTAATTTACTAAAAAATGATATACACAGAGATATCACAGTAATTTCATAATGTATTTTGAAAGAGACCAAGACCCGTTAAGGGTGGCACTGTGGGTGGCAACCTGAATCTCCTACTAACTGACACTATACATGTAACTTGACTTTTATGGGCCCATTTCATCAACTACAAAATGAAAGTGTTACACTATATAACATCTAGGTTATCTTCTAGGTTTTCAATAATACACCTAGCACAGTGCCTGAAACTCAATAAAATGTAAACTATTGTTCTCAATGTCATCAGCATAGTAATACCTATCTTATAATCCCTTCATCACTTTGCAAATAGAAGTTTATTTTGGCTCCTAGATTTAAAAACCCCCATTTCACCAAATAAAATTATTTTCATCATGTTTTATTTCTATTCTTTTCTCTACTTTACCATCTGATAGTGATGCCTAATATTTAGCTCAGTAAATTCTATGGTACCCAATGCAATGGTATAACTGGGTAGCTGGTAAATTTGGAATGCAAGATGCTTTATTATATGTTACTAGTACCTAACACCATTTTGTTAAACAGAACACTAGTGGGGTAAGACAACGAAGTGAATCTCCAGAATGAATGAACCACTTTGCTTTGACCTTAACAAAGATTTTTTAAAATATATATTTTTATTGATTTAAGAGAGGAAAAGAGAGGGAGAGAGATATAGAAACATCAATGATGAGAGAGAATCATTGATTGGCTGCCTCCTGCATGCCCATTGGGGATTGAGCCAGTAACCCCTGCAGTGTCCTTGACTGGAATAGAACCCTTCAGTCTGCAGGGCAACACTATCTACTAAGCTAAGCCAGCTAGGGCCTTAACAAATTTTGACTGTATCTCTAACCTCAATTACCTGTTCCCACATTGCCATCTATAAATGATGAAGGCAGAAATAGGAGTGGAAAAGGGATCAAGGCAATTGTCTCTAACAAAGGAAAAATTAACCTGAAATAGGGTAAACTTCTACATTTGAGACTACCTACAGCTTCATTGTGACATGTGCGTGATGCCTAGTTGAAACTTAGTTAATGCCGATGGAAGGAAAAACCTGCCCCAAATAGTTCATTGCTTTAGCATACCCAGGGCATAAGTAAGCAGCCACTTTTTCAAAATATATATTTTTATTGATTTTAGAGAGGACAGTAAACGAAGACAGAGATAGAACCATCAATGATGAGAGGGAATAATTGATTGGCTTCCTCCTGTATGTCTGACCGAGCCCAGAACCCAGGCATGTGCCCTTGACTAGATTCAAACCTGGACCCTTCACTCCACAGGCTGACTCTCTATCCACTGAGCAAAACTGGTTAGGGAAGTAATCGGCCATTTTTGAGAGATATTAGAGTATTCATCTGTCCCTTCTAATCAATCAGCAGATTTAGTCAGATGTATGGAAATTTTCCAAAACAATCATGAGTAAATTAACTCTGGAAGTTCACCATTGAATAAGGAAAATAATTTAAACACCATTTAATTCTTCCTTCTTAAATTTGATTTTTAAATAACTGGTAGACACTTTGTTTTTACTTTGAAAATATCATCTGACAGGTGAGATTTAGGTTTATTAGTTACATTTTCTAGATTTGAAGTTGGGGCAGGGAATAGGAACAGAAAGGCACGAAAATAATGTCCTCAAATTTGATGACATACAATTTGTGATATTTTAAGTTTAAGAAACATAGTGCTGATATTTGGGTTTCTTAGCCACTAGACCTATTGGATAGAGTTTGAGTATTTTTTTTTCTTTTAGGCTGAAAATATACTATTTATTTGCCTACCAAATGTCTAGCACTGTGAATGCTTTTTTTTTTTTTTAGGTAAAAAATGTCCTTACATCCTTGCCATTCTGCAAATATAACTTATTTAAATCAGCCAACAAATATTGCTTGAGCATCTGTAAAGTGTATAACACTGTGCATTTCATCATACACTGTAAGATTTAGAAGCAGAAACTGAAACTACAGCCTAGTTGATGCCAACTTCTTATTAGGCTGTTGTGCCTTCCTACTGTAAGTACCATAAATCCAGAATCATCCCTTGGTTCCCCCTTTTTCCTGTGACATCACCCCCTGGTGATCATATACTTCAAAAGGAAGAGTTAATCTTTCTTAAGTACTCTCTCAGGCTGCATTATCAGAGGAAACATTAAATGAAAATATTGCTTTAAATGTTTAAATTTTTCTTTGATAATTTCATTTAATAACAGCTGAATGCCCACTATATTCCAAGCATTATGTTGGGCACTAGAGCTAGTTATAATGATCAGAAAACACTTTTTAAAAATGGGGGTCATTTTATTGACTTAGTTTTGTAGACATAAGGAAGGAAGTTATTTGCCCTATGATTGTGGCCTCTATGTTTGATGGGTTACAGGAAAGGGAGAGTTAGGGTGAACTTAAACAAAAGGAGAGAGGAAATAAGAAGAAAGTCTAATGAACTTTCTGAGACTCCTGGGGCAAGTTTATCCTCAATAAGAAAACTGAGATTGAATATTTACAAAGAGGGTAAAATATACCAACATATGCTAAATAAATTGACACTCAGGGTAACAATATTAGTGGAAAGTACTAAAACCTAAAGGCCTAGAAGAAAATTGATTTTTTTTCATCTTGTCCATGACCTCTATCCAACTGTGGAATATAACCCAAGATCTGAATTATAGATTTGTCTATTTTCTTTTTGTGCTATACCAAAATTTACTTCTAACTCCTAATAACTCTTAATGAAGGAAGCACAAACATTATAGGGAAAAAAAGGTGAAAGTAAAAGTCATATGTGAGATTTGTGCACTCAAGAGACACTGTTTTTTTAAAAACTCAAATATTTTTTCTCAATTAATCTGTTTAATAAGTTCACAGATATACATGGATACATATTTAAATTATAGATTTGGTGTGTAGAAGTAATGCAAAATCATGAACTCATATTTTCAAATACATACATACTACAGTTGATTTTATAAAGTTGTTCTAGGAGGAGTGTTCATTTTATGTCTGTCAAATATGCCATTGGCATTTTATTTCATTTTATTTCTTATTGTGTTACATGTATACATATCTTCCCTTTAACCCCCATCCCTCCCAGGCATACCCCAACCACCCAGTGTCTATGTTCATTGGTTATGCTTATATGCATAGATACAAGTCCTTTGATTGATCTCTTATCTACCCCACTTCTCCTTAATATATCTGCTATAATTTCAGTCTGCTTGATGCTTTACTGCCTCTGTATCTATCCTTTTGTTCATTAGTTTACAATGTTCTTTATTATCCACAAATGAGTGAGATCATGTGGTGCTTCTCCTTCATTGACTGGCTTATTTCACTAAGCATAAGGCTCTCCATTTCCATCCAGGTTTCTGAAACTGGTAAGAGCTCCTTCTTTTTAATGGCAGCATAGAATTCCATTGTGTAGATGTACCACAGTTTTCTGAACCACTCATCTGCTGACAGGCAACTAGGCTGTTTCCAAATTATACCTATTGTGAATTGTGCTGCTATGAATGTAGGGAAGCATAAATCCTTTCTGATTGCTGTTTGTAATTTCTTAGGATAAATTCCTAAAAGTGGAATTGCTGGATCAAATGGGAGATCCATTTTTAGTTTTTTAAGAAAATTCCATACTGTTCTCCCCGGCTGCACCAGTCTGCATTCCCACCAAGAGTGCACAAAGGTTCCTTTTTCTCCACATCCTTGCCAACACTTGTCTTTGGTGATTTGTTGATGATTGCCATTCTGACAGGTGTAAGATGGTATCACATTGTCCTTTTGATTTGCACCTCTCAGATAATTAGTGACTTTGAACATGTTTTCATGTGTCTCTTGGCCTTCCTTCTGTCGACTTTGGAAAAGATTCTATTTAGGTCTGTTGCTATTTTTTTTATTGGATCCTTTATCTTCTTTTATTAAGTTGTATAAGTTGGCTGTAGATGATGCAGATTAAACCTTTATCAGTGATAATATTTGCAAATATGTTCTCCCATACAGTGGTCTTTCTTGTTGTTTTGTGATAGTTTCTTTTGCTGTATAAAAGCTTTTTATTTTGATGTATTCCCATTTGTTTATTTTTTCTTTAGCTTCCATTGCATTTGGGGCAGTATCAGTGAAGAAGTTCTTTCAGCATATGACTGAGATTGTTCTGCCTGTGGATTCCTCTAATATTTTTATGGTTTCCCTTCTAATGTTTAAGTCCTGTATCCATTTTGAGTTTATTTTTGTATTTGGTGTAAGTAGGTGATCCAGTTTCATTTTTTGGGATGTATCTGTCCAATTTTCCCAACACCATTTATTCAAGAGGCTATCTTGGCTCCATTGAATGTTCATGCCTCTTTTG
Source organism: Lasiurus cinereus (assembly GCA_011751065.1). Taxonomy (NCBI): domain Eukaryota; kingdom Metazoa; phylum Chordata; class Mammalia; order Chiroptera; family Vespertilionidae; genus Lasiurus; species Lasiurus cinereus. The sequence continues at coordinate 14,193,953 of JAAGEH010000031.1, read as the reverse complement.
TCAAATATTAGTTGAGCATAGTGGTTTGGGTGGATATCTGGAATCTCTATTCTATTCCATTGGTCTATATGGCTGTTCTTGTGCCAGTATCAGGCTGTTTTGAGAACACTTGCTTTGTAATATAGCTTGAAATCTGGTATTGAGATCCCACCTACTTCATTCTTCTTTCTCAGAATTGCTGGGGCTATTTGTGTTCTTTTTTTGTTCCAGATGAATCTATGAAGAATTCTTTCTAGGTCTGTGAAATATGTCATTGGTCTTTTAATAGGTAGTGCATTGAATATATACATTGCTTTGGGTAGTATGGACATTTTAATGATGTTGATTCTCCCAATCCATGAGCATGGTTTGCTCTTCCATATGTTAACATCTTCCTCTATCTCTTTTTTCAGTATCCTGTAGTTTTCTATATATAGGTCTTTTACCTCTTTAGTTAGGTTTATTCCTAGGTATCTTAATTTATTTGGTGTGATTGTATATGGGATTGCTTTTTTAGTCTTTCTTTCTGTAATTTCACTATTAGTGTATAGAAATGCCACAGATTTCTTAGCATTAATATTGTATCCTGCTACATTGCCAAATAGATTTATTAAGTCAATTAGTTTTGGGATGGAGTCCTTTGGGTTTTTTTATGTACAGTATCATGTCATCTGCAAATAAGGATAGCTTTACTTATTCTTTTCCAAGTTGAATGCCTTTTATTTCTTCTTCTTGTCTAATTGCAATGACTAATACTTCCAGTACGATGTCGAACAGGAGAGGTGAGAGTGGGCATCCCGGTCTTGTTCCTGTTCTTAGGGGAAATGATTTTAGTTTTTGCCCATTGAGTATGATGCTAGCTGTGGGTTTATCATATATGGCTTTTATGATGTTGAGGTACGATCCTTCTATTCCCACTTTGCTGAGAGGTTTTATCAAGAAAGAGTGTTGGATTTTGTCAAATTCTTTTTCTGCATCAATAGATATGACTATGTGATTTTTATCTCTCAATTTGTTTACATGATGTATCACGTTTATTGATTTGCAGATATTGTACCATCCCTGAATTCCTGGGATGAATCCTACTTGGTCATGGTGTATAAACTTTCTGAAGTACTGCTGGATCACATTTGCTAGAATTGTGTTGAGGATATTGGCATCTATGTTTATGAGAGTTATTGGCCTATAATTCTCTTTCATTGTTTTGTCTTTATCTGGTTTGGGTATTAGGGTGATGCTGTCTTTATAGAAGGTGTTTGGAAGTGTTCCTTCTTCTTGAATCTTTTTGAATAGTCTGAGGAGGATAGGTTTTAATTCTTTCTTGAATGTTTGGTAGAACTCTCCTGTGTAGCCATCTGGTCCCAGGCTTTTATTTGCTGAAAGCTTTTTGAATCCTGCTTCAATTTCTTCCATAGTTATTGGACTATTGAGATGTTTAGATTCTTCCTGATTGAGTTTTGGAAGGTTATGTTTTTCTAGGAAAATGTCTATTTTTTGCAGGTTGTCCAATTTGTTGGAATAGAGTTGTTTATAGTATTTTTTAACAATCCTTTGTATTTCGGCGGGGTCTGTTGTTATTTCTCCTCTTTCATTTCTGATTTTGTTTATTTGGGTCTTCTCTCTTTGCTTCTTTGTGAGCCTCATTAGAGGTCCTTCAATCTTTTTCATCCTTTGAAAGAACCACATCTTGTTTTTGTTGATCTTTTGAATTGTTTCTTTGGTCTTCATGTTGTTTATCTCCACTCTGATCTTTACTATTTCCTTCCTTCTGCTTACACTGGGTTTTTCTTGTTGCTCTCTTTCTAGCTCTTTGAGTTTTAGTGTTAGGTAATTTGTTACCATTGTTTCCTGTTTTTTGCAGTAGGCTTGTAGGGCTATGAACTTCCCTCTCAAGACTGCTTTTACTGTGTCCCATTAATTTTGTATTGTTGTGTTGTCATTGTCATTTGTTGTCATTATGTTTTTTTATTTCTTCCTTGATCTTTTTCGTTACCCAGTCATTGTTTAATAGCATGCAGTTTAGTCTCCATGTATTTGACTTCTTTCTATTGTTTTTATTATAGTTGATTTCCAGTTTTATGCCCCTGTGGTCTGAGATAATGCTGGATATGATTTCTATCCTCTTGAATTTGAAGAGACTATTCTTATGACCCAACATATGATCTATCTTAGAAAATGACCCAGGTGCACTAGAGAAGAATGTATATTCTGTGGCTTTGGGGTGAAATGTTCTGAAAATGTCCATTAATTCCATCTGGTCTAGTGAGTCATTAAGGATTGATTTTTTTTTGCTGATTTTTTGTTTAAAGGATTTGTCCAGTGGTGACAGTAGGGTATTAAAGTCTCCTACTATGATTGCATTGCTGTCAATCTCTCCCTTAATATCCTCCAGAAGTTTTTTTTTAATGTATTATGTGCTCCTATATTGGGTGCATATATGATTACCAGAGTTATTTCTTCTTGTTGGATTGTTCCAATTAGTATTATGAAGTGGCCTTCTTTATCTCTTGTTATGTCCTTCACTTTGAGATCTAATTTGTCAGATATAATTATTGCAACCCTAGCTTTTTTTCATTTCCATTTTCCTGAAATGCCATCTTCCATCCCTTCACCCTCAATCTGTGTGCATCCCTTTTCCTGAGGTGGGTTTTTGCAGACAGCAGCCATATGGATCATGGTTTCTTATCCAATCGGTTACCCTATGTCTTTTGATTGGAGCATTTAATCCTTTTACATTTAAAGTTATTATTGATAAGTTCTTATCTGTCACCATTTTTAGTCTTTACCTCAGAGTTCTGTCTTTGCTTCCTATTTATTTTTATTATAGCAGACCCTGTAACATTTCTTGCATTGCTGGTTTGGTGGAATATATTCCCTTAGTCCTTTTTTGTCTGTGAATCTTCTGATTTCATGTTCAATTTTGATTGAAAGTTTTGCAGGGTGCAGTATTCTTGGATTCAGACCCTTCCTTTGCATGACATTGTATATTTCATTCCATTCCCTTCTGGCCTGATGAGTTTCTTTTGAGAAATCAGTAGCTAGTCTTACGGGGGTTCCTTTGTAGGTAACTTTCTGTGTCTCTTGGTGTCGGTTTGTTGGGGATCATTTTGCTTGGAAATCTTAGAGCTTCTTGGATTCGTGTGGGTTTTCTCTTTACTATATTGGGGAAATTTTCTGTCATTATTTCTTCAAACACGATCTCTAATCCTTGCTCAGTTTCCACTCTTTCTCGAACTCCAGTTATGCGGATGTTGTTTTGTTTTGTGATATCCCAAAGTTCCCTTAGGCTCTCCTCTTGCTTTTTAACTTTTTTTTCTAGAAGCTGCTGTACTTGGGTATACTGTGTCTTCTAGCTCACTGATGAGGTCCTCTGCTTCTTTGAGTCTACTTTTGATGCTTTCTATTAAGTTCTTTATAACAGTGATGTCATTTTTCATTTCTTCTTTATTATTCTGCATTTTTTCTAGGTTCTTCTGCATTTCTTCTTGCTTCTTCTTCATTTCCTCTTGGGTCTTCTTCATATCCTCTTGGGTCTTCTTCATTTCCTCTTGGCTCTAACTCACATTGTTGATTTTGTCTTCCATTCTTTTCATCCACCTTATGGTCATTTCTCTGAACTCTTTCTCTGGCAGGCTTATTTCTGCTTCTATTTCATTTACTTCCTTTTCTGCTGATACCTGCCTGTCTGTTTTATGTGGGCTGTTTCTTTTTGTGCCCATGGTCTTTCTTCTCTGGGTGTCTGGTTATGTAGTTCTCTCTCCTACTTTGATTGAAAGGCACAAACTACAACACAACCAGGTACAACACACAAGGCACTGAATAGAAATGTATTCAGGATGTTAATAATCACAAATAAGGTGACCACCAATGAAAAACAAATTAGGGGTAAATAGTGAAAGAAGAAAAGGAAAATGAGGAAAAAGTAAAGAAAGAAATGCCAAAATCAAATTGGGAGAGGGAGAAAAAGTAAATAAATTAATAAATTAATTAATTTAATTTAATTTAATAATTAAATGGAGAAGAAGAAGAAGAACAAGAAGAAGAAGAACAAGAAGAACATGAAGAAGAAGAAAAGACAAAGAGAAAAAAGTCAGAGAGAAAAGAAAGAGGATAAGAGAGAAAAGGGGAACAAAATATAGATGTCAGGAGAGAACACCAATAGAACAGTCACTAATCCCAACAAATGCCGGCAACTAGTACCTGGAAATTAATACAACCTATAAATAACAATTGGTATCGAGGGAGGTGAGGGAAAAGAGAGGTAAAAAACAAACCAAAATAAAGCAAACAAAAAGCAAAATAAAACAACTAGAATAAGCTAAAACAATCTCACCAAAAAAGTACAAAAAATTGATACAATCACTGTTCAGGCAAACAGCAACAAAAAGACATAGAGAAAAACAACTTTTTGGATAGCGAAGAAAAGAAGAGAAAGGTTTGTATGGACTTGGAGTAGGGAATTTGAATTTAGATATGTAAGTGGGGTGAAATTTTAATCATGTAATGAGAAAGAATAGGGAGAATCTAAAGTTGGAAAATGGAAAGAGAAAACAAGACAACAAAATGGGGAAAATTAGGAGGAAAGTGTTGGCTTAAAGGTAGAGTTGAGATAGAGTAAAATTTTGCTAAAGGAAAGATGAAAATAGAATATAGAACTCTAATCCCAAAGTAAAATAAAGGCAAAACAAAATGACACTTGTTTTTTTCCAAAAAGGTAAAATAATAGTAGTAATAATACTAGTTGAAAACAAAAATGTAATAATTAAAAAGGTAAAATCAATTGAGGAGGAAAGAAAAAATAGTTTTTTAATTAAAATATGCAAAAATTAAAAAAAATATTTTTTTAAATAAATTAAAAAAAAGAAAAAGTATAGAAATAGAATGGTCATTCACTTTCGCTATTGTTCTGTTTGGCAGTTCTGTTTCCCAGTTGGGAGGGTATTGCAGTTCCCTGTGTTCCACTGCTGGTGTATTTTAATATCTTTATTCTTTTGTGGTTATGCCAGAGTCAATTTGTGCATCATCCACTGGTTGGCAGTGTTTCAGAATTGACCTCTGAGACTAAGCACAGGACCTCCCTAGGCTGTGCTCAGATCCTGCTACTCTGTGGTTCTCAAAACTGGTTTGTGGGGATTTTGTAGCCGGGACACTGTAATAACTCCCAGGCTGTCCCTCTGCCTCAGATCAAAACGAGTGGTTTTCCAGAGCTCCCCTCTGTCAACAACCTTGAGAATTTGCCTCCAAACTTAGTGATCACGCCCTGCCCCACATCTTCAGATCTCTCCAGAAGCAGCTTTCCCGCATCCCAGTTCCCACAGTGTGTGCATCTCTGTTCTGTGGGACAGGAGACCTCACCTTATCCCAAGCGAAATCTGACCTTTCTGTGTTCTGTGTGGATCTCCTCTGTGTCTTCGCTGATTGGAGACCGGCGTTCTGGTTCCCCGGCTGTTTGGTGGGTGCTTCAGCTGCAGCTTTCAGACCGCGCCAGACATCTACCTCCCTCTGCAAGATGGCCCAGTCTCCACGTTTGAGCTGGTGGCTCCGGCAGACAAAAACCCTTTGGCAGTGGTGCTGCCTGGTTAGGAGAGGCCCGTCCAGCTGTCCCCCACCTTCTCCTGGAGGATAACTGACTCTTAACTTGCCAACAAACACTCCCAGTGGGACTCTCAGCTGCTCTCTCTCCCTCTGCCCAGCGACAAAACTCCAGAAGCGTCTGTCTACTCTGCAGCCATTTTTCCTCCTCCATCATTCACATTTTAATAGGGATTATACTGGATATAAAGATTGCTTTGTGTAGTATGTACATTTTAATAATGTTGATTCTAACAATTGATGAATATGATACTTTTGTCTACTCACTTATATATTCCTCTCTCTCTTTTTTCTATATCCTGTAGTTTTCAGAGTAAAAGTCTTTTATCTCCTTAGATAAGTTTATTCCTGTCTCTTATTTGTTGTTGTTGTTGCAATGGTAATTGGAATTGGTTTTTAGGTTTCTCTCTCTCTGAGTTCATTATTAGTGTATAAAATACCATTTATTTCTGGATGTTAATTTTCTATCCTGCTACATTACCAAATTCATTTATTAAATGTAGTTTTTGGTAGTATCTTTAGGGTTTTCTATGTACACTATCATGTCATCTTAGAAAAATAACAGTTTTACTTCCTTCTTTCCAATTTGAATGCCTTTTATTTTTTCTTCTTGTCTGATTGCTATGGCTCATACTTCCAATACTATGTTGAATAAGATTGGCGAAAGTGGACATCCCTGTCTTCTTTCTGTTCTTAGGGGAAATGACTTTAGTTTTTTGCCCATTGAATATGATGTTGGCTGTAGGTTTGCCATATATGTCCCTATAGAGATATGATCCCTCTATTTCCCCTTTATTGAGCATTTTAATAAAAAATGGTGTTGGATATTATCGAATGCTCCCAAAATTTATATGGAACAAAAAAGACCCTGAAGATCTGCAATAGTCTTGGGAAAGAAGAGCACTGGCGGTAATGCAGACTGGTGCAGCCACTGTGGAAAACAGAATGGAGTTTCCTCAAAAAAACTAAAAATGGAACTCCCATTCAACCCAGTAATCCCACTTCTAGGAATATATCCCAAGAAACTAGAAACACCAATCAAAAAGGATATATCCACTCCTAGGTTCATAGCAGCACAATTCCCCATAACTAAGATTTGGAAACATCCTAAGTGCCCATCAGCAGATGAGTGGACTAAAAATGTACTATATCTACACAATGAAATATTGCCCTGTAGTAAAAAAGAAGGAATTCTTACCATTTGCAACAGAATGGATGGAACTGGAAACCATTATGCTAAGCAAAATAATCCAGTCAGAGAAAGATAAATATCACATGATCTCACTCATTTATTAAATATAATGAACAGCATAAACTGATGAGCAAAAACAGGTCCAGAGACAGAGAAGCATTGATCAGACCATCAAACCTTAGAGGGAATGTGGGTAGAGTTGGGGTAAGTGGGAGAGATCAGCCAAAGGACTTGTATGCATGCATATAAGCCTAACCAATGGACACAGACAACAGGGGCTGGGGGCATGAGTGGGAGGCTAGGGGAGCAATGGGGAGATAAGGACACATGTATAATACTTAAATCAATAAAGAACATTTTTTTAAAAAAAGAACAAAGTTGTAAGAATAACAAATCCAGCCATCAAGTTACACTACAAAGCCACTGTAGTTAAAACAGCCTGATACTGGTACAAGAACAGGCATATGGATGAATGGAACAGAACAGAAATCCCAGAAATCAACCCAAGCAATTATGTTCAATATTTGACAAAGAATGCGAGTATACAATAGAATAAACAGTCTCTTCAATAAATGGTGTTGAGAAAATTGGACAGGTACATGCAAAAAAAAAATGAACCTAGACCACCAACTTATACCATACACAAGAATAAACTCAAAATGGAGAAAAGATTTAAATATATGTCATGAAACCATACAAATCTTAGAAGAAACCATAGGCCCCAAATCTTAGACATCTCTTGCAGCAATATGTTTACAGATACAGCTCTTAGAGCAACGGAAACTAAGGAGAAAAGAAAGAAATGGGACTACATCAAAATAAAAAGCTTCTGCACAGCAAAACAAAACATCAACAAAATGAAAAGGGAAAACATATTTTCCAATGATTAGCTGATAAGGGGTTAATTTCCAATATATACAAGGAACTCATAAAACTTAATAAAAGGAAGACACACAATCCAATTAAAAATGGGCAAATGACATAAATAGACACTTCTCCAAAGAAGACATTCAGAAGGCCAAGAGACATATGACAAAATGCTCAAAGTCACTAATAATTGGAGAGTTGCAAATCAAAACCACAATTAGGCATCACCTCACACCTGTTAAAATGCCTACCATCAACAAATCAATAAATGACAAGTACTAGAGAGGAAGTGGAGAAAAGGGAAACCTAGTAAATTGCTGGTGAGAATGCAGACTGGTGCAGCCATTATGAAAAACAGTGTAGAGTTTCCTCAAAAAATAAAAGAATGGAACTCTCATTTGACTCAGTGATCCCAATTGTAGTAACATATCTTAAGAAACCTGATACCCCAATCAGAGAGAATACACACAACCCCATGTTCATACCAGCACAATTTACAATAGCTAAGACTTGGAAACAGCCCAAATGCCCATCAGCAGATGAGTGGATAAAATGCGGTGGTACATTTACACATTGGGATACTATGTGGCTCTAATACAAAATGAACTCTTACCATTTTGCAACAGCATGCATGGACCTAGAGAGTATTAGGGTAAGGGACATAAGCCAGTCAGAGAAAGACAAATATGACATGATCTCACTCATATGTGATATCCAATGAACAAAATAAACAGATGAACAAAATATATCTATATACATAGAAGCATAGAACAGACTGACAAATATCAGAAGGAAGGTGAGGGTGGGGGTTGGTAGGGAGTGATTAGCTGGGAAACTTATAATATGCATATATGCGTAGCACATGGACACAGACAATAGTGTGATGAAGGCCTGGGTGGGGTGGGTGAGGGGTAAGAGGTTGAATGGGAAATAAAAACACAAAGTGTTTTTTTTATACTTTCAACAATAAAGAAAATAATTATGGATTGATAACCTACAATATGGTAGATTTTGTCATCCATATACACACATAAAACTGCTTTTAATATATCAGTTTTAGGAAAATTTATAAGGACAAGTTTTTATAAATCATTCTAAACAACAATGGTAGCAGTGCTAGAACCGGTAATGTACTCTGTATAATATATTGAAAACAATATTTTATTTTTCATATACATATACATACATATGTATATAAATGTACATCAATGTAAATATATATGTACAAGAGGTCCAGTGCATGGATTCGTGCACCAGCGGGGTCAGTTGGGCTTGTCTGTGCCCTCGCACACTCTGGGACCCTTCAGGGGATGTCAGAGAGCCAATTTCAGCCTCATCCCTGCAGGATAGGCCGAGGGACACCACCAGAGCATGAATCCATGCATGGGCCTCTAATACGCATATAAGATCTTTGGTTAATCTCTTCCTACCCTCCCCCTTATCCCCTTCCCTATGAGATTCATCAGTCTGTTCCACATTTACATGCCTTTGGTTTCCACTCCTGTGTCAAAAATCTGCCCTCTGATGGTCAGAGCACATCATAGCTACCAGCTGGTCAGCCACTCCTCAGGTTGGCCTATAGCTTAGGCTTTTATATATATAGAATAGATATATTTACTTGTAAAATATATGCACAAAATACACACACACATGCAAACACACACATACACATATATGTGTGCATGTGTGTGTGTAATATGTATGTATATATAAATTATAATGCAGAGAATATAAATTATATATGTGTATATGATTATGGTCAGATTCTCAGTAGATTCAGTAAAGGTGGTTGGTGTTTGAGTATCAATAATTTGTGTGTGTGTGTGTTTTTGTTATATATATATAAAGTGTTACAAATAGTAGTACATATGTTTCCCTCCCCCCCCATTGGCCTTCCTCTGGTCTCCCCTACCCCCCAACACATGCACTCACTCCACTCTTCCAGTATCTTGTGTCCATTGGCTATACTTATATATGCATGCATACAAGTCCTTCAGTTGATACCTTACCTCCCCCCACCAGCCTTCCTGCTGTAATTTGACAGTCTGTTTAATGCTTCTTTGCCTCTATATCTATCTTTTTGTTTATCAGGTTATAATGTTCTTTATTATCCATAAATGAGTGAGATAATGTGATATTTTTATTTCATTGACTGGCTTATTTCACTTAGCATAATGCTCTCCAGTTCCATCCATGCTGCTGCAAATGGTATAAGTTCCTGCTTTTTATAGCAGCGTAGTATTCCGTTGTGTAGATGTACCATGGTTTTCTAATCCACTCATCTGCTGGTGGGCATTTAGGCTGTTTCCATGTTTTAGTTATTGTAAATTGTGTTGCTATGAACGTAGGGGTGTATATATCCTTTCTGATTGATGTTTCTGTTTTCTTAGGATATATTCCTAGAAGTAGTATTACTGAGTCAAATGGAAGTTCCACTTTTAAATTTTTGAGAAAATGCCATGCTGTTTTCCACAATGATTATACCATTCTGCATTCTCACCAACAGTGAAGGAGGGTTGCTTTTTCTTCTTATCATCTCCAGCACTTGTTTGTTGATTTGTTAATGATAGTCATTCTGACAGATGTGAGGTGGTACCTCATTGTTGTTTTAATTTGCATCTTTCAGATGATTAGTGACTTGAGTATGTATTCATATGTCTCTTGGCTTTCTAAATGTCCTCTTTCAAAAAGTATCTATTTATTTCCTTTCTCTATTTTTTCATTGGATTGTTTATCTTCCTTTTGTTAAGTTGTATGAGTTCCCTGTAAATATTGGAGATTAAACCCTTATTGGAGATAAATTGACAAATATATTCTCCCATACAGTGGGCTTTCTTGTTGTTTTGTTGATGGTTTCTTTTGCTGTGGAGAAGTTTTTACTTTGATGTAGTCCTATTTGGTTATTTTCTCTTTAGTTTCTCTTGCTCTAAGATTTGGTCTGTAAAGATATTGCTATAACATTTGTCTGCAAGTTTCCTGCCTATGTAATCTTGTAGGATTTTTATGGGTTTCCGTCTTGCATTCAAATCCTTTAGCTATTTAGAGTTTGTTTTTATGTATGGGGTAAGTTGGTGATATAGCTTCATTTTTTTTGCATGTATCTAACCAAATTTACCAGCACCATTTATTAATGAGACTGTTTATACTCTTGCCTTTTTTGTCAAATATTAATTGAGTATAATGGCTTGGGTTCTCTATTCTATTCCATTGGTATATATGTCTGTTCCAATCTCAGACAGGTTTGAGAACAGTGGCTTGGTAATGTAGCTTGATGTCTGGTATTTTTATCCCTCCAACTTTGTTCTTCCTTCTCAGGATAGCTTTGGCTATATTTGGGGTCTTTTGTTGTTCCAGATAAGTTTTGGAGAGGTTATTCTAGATCTTTGAAATATGCCATTGGTATTTTAATAGGTGTTGCATTGAATCTATAGATTACTTTAGGTAGTATGGACATTTTAATTATGTTCATTCTACCAATCTATGAACATGATATATTCTTCCATTTGTTTATGTTTTCCTCTATCTCTTTTTTCAATGTCCTATACTTTCTTTTATTTAACATTTTTAATATATATATTTTATTGAAAGGAAGGGAGAGGGATAGAAAGTCAAAAACATTGATGAGAGAGAGACATGGATCAGCTGCCTCTTGCACGCCCCCCACAGGGGATGTGCCCGCAACTAAGGTACATGCCCTTGACCGGAATCGAACCTGGTATCCTTCAGTCTGCAGGCCGATGCTCTATCCACTGAGCCAAACCAGTTTTGGCTATTTAGACATTTTTAGACAAAAAATTTGATATTTACTAGTTATACTTTGTAATTTTCTTATTAATTTTAGTAGATGATTCAGAACATTTAAATAGAAAGTAGACATAAAACATTTAAAAGTTTGATTTTTCCACTTTACATATTTTGATTAAAATATTAAAATTATATAAACTAGTTATAATTATATTTTATGTTTCAACTCTTTAGATGATTTGTGTGGATAGAATACAGATTATGTGAAAATATTTAATTTCTTGAAACTAGATAGTTAATTATTTCTCTGAAATGAGGGCAAGGAAAAGAAATGTATGGAATGAAGGTTTAAAGATTTACGGTTTATGGTAAATTACTTATTTTATTACTTATCCAAATATTGCTAGCCCATCAACAAAATACCCAGACACATGTCATCATAACTAAATTTAGTAATCTTTGGCATTTTGCCAACTTGCAGTCATATATAAACTAGAGCCCTTCACAAACTTTTTGATTCTGTCATTTTGAAGCTACATTGTCAGTATAATATACGAGGATAGACCATATTTGACTCTACAACCTGTTCACTTGATAAATAACTTTGAAATATTCCCACCTGTGCTATGTGCACTTATATTTATATATATTTTTAATAATTAAAAATTCTTCTTTATTGAGGCCATCATGCTTTTTTTTAATCTTTTTTTATTGTGTTACATGTATACATATCTCCCCATTGCCCCTCCCTCCCAGGCATACCACAAACCCCCAGTCTCTATGTTCATTGGTTATGCTTATATGTATAGATACAAGTCCTTTGATTGATCTCTTATCTACCCCACCTCTCCTTAATCTTCCTGCGATAATATCACAGTCTGTTTGATGCTTTACTGCATCTGTAACTATCCTTTTGTTCATCAGTTTACAATGTTCTTTATTATCCACAAATGAGAGAGAGCATGTGGTGCTTCTCCTTCATTGACTGGCTTATTTCACTAAGCATAAGGCTCTCCAGTTCCATCCAGGTTGTTGCGAATGGTAAGAGTTCCTTCTTTTTAATGGCAGCATAGAATTCCATTGTGTAGATGTACCACAATTTTCTGAACCACTCATCGGCTGATGGGCACCTAGGCTGTTTCCAAATTGTAGCTATTGTAAATTGTGCTGCTCTGGACATAGGGGTGCATAAATCCTTTATTATTGGTGTTTGTAATTTCTTAGGATAAATTTCTAAGAGTGGGATTGCTGGGTCAAATGGGAGATCCATTTTTAGTTTTTTAAGAAAACTCCATACTGTTCTCCACAGTGGCTGCACCAGTCTGCATTCCCACCAACAGTGCACAAGAGTTCCTTTTTCTCCGCACCCTAGCCAACACTTGTCGTTTGTTGATTTGTTGATGATTGCCATTCTGACAGATGTAAGATGGTATTGCATTGTTGTTTTGATTTGCATCTCTCGGATAATTAGTGACTTTGAACATGTTTTCATGTGTCTCTTGGCCTTCCTTCTGTCGTCTTTCGAAAAGGTTCTATTTAGGTCTGTTGCCCATTTTTTATTGGATCGTTTATCTTCCTTTTATTAAGTTGTATAAGTTGGCAGTAGATGTTGGAGATTAAACTTTTATCAGTGATATCATTTGCAAATATGTTCTCCCATACAGTGGTCTTTCTTGCTGTTTTGTTGATCGTTTCTTTTGCTGTACAAAAGCTTTTTATTTTGATGTAGTCCCATTTGTCCTGTACTTTCTGAGTACAGATCTTTTACATCCTTAATTAAGTTTATCCCTAGATATCTTAATTGTTTTGGTGCAATGGTGAATGGGATTTTTTTTATTTCTCTTTCTGTGAGTTCATTATTTGTGTATAAAAAGGCTATAGATTTCTTGGTGTTAATTTTGTATCCTGCTACATTTCCAAATTCATTCATTAGGACTAGTAGATTTTTGATGGAGTCTTTGTGGTTTTCTATGTATAGTACCATGTCATTTGCAAAGAAGGACAGTTTTACTTCTTTTCCAATTTGGATGCCTTTTATTTCTTCTTCTTGTCTGATCGCTATGGCTAGTATTTCTAATATTATGTTGAACAGGAGTGCTGAAAGTGGGCATCCTTGTCTTTTCTTGTTCTTAGGGGAAATGAGTTTAGATTTTGCCCACTGAGTATGATATTGGCAGTAGGTTTGTCTTATAGGACTTTTTTATATTGAGCTATGATCCTTCTATTCCCACTTTGCTGAGAGTTATTATCAAGAAAGGGTGTAGGATTTTGTCAAATGCTTTTTCTGCATCAATTGATTTGATTATGTGATTTTTGTCTCTCAGTTTGTTTATGTGATGAATCACATTTATTGATTTGTGGATATTGTACCATCCTTGCATCCCTGGAATAAATCCCATGTGGTCATGGTGTATAATCTTTCTAATGTATTGATGAATCTGATTTGCTAGAATTTTGTTGAGGATAATAGTATCTATGTTCAACAATAATATTGGCCTGTAGTTCTCTTTTTTTTTTGTGGTACCTTTTTCTGGTTTTGGGATTAGGGTTATTCTGGCTTCATAGAAAGAGCTTGGAATTGTGAATTTGTCTTGAATTATTTTGAATAGTCTGAGGAGGATAGGTTTTAGTTCTTCTTTGAATACTTGGTAGAACTTCCATGTACAGCCACCTAGACCAGGGCTTTTGTTTGCTGGAAGATTTTTGATGAATGCTTCTATTTCTTCCACAGTTATTACAGTATTGAGATGTTTAGATTCTTCCTGATTGAGTTTTGGAAGGTTATATTTTTCTAGAAATATGTTCATTTCTTCCAGGTTTTCCAGTTTGTTGGAATAGAGTTGTTCATAGTATTTTTTAGCAATCCTTTGTATTTCCGTGGGGTCTGTTGTTATTTCTCCTCTTTGATTTCCGATTTTGTTTATTTGCATCCTCTCTCTTTGCTTCTTGGTGAGCCTGGCTAGAGATTCATCAATCTTTTTCATCCTTTCAAAGAACCAGATCTTGGTATTGTTGATCTTTTGTATTTTTTTTTCTCTCTATGTCATTCATCTCTGCCTTGATCTTATTATTTCTTTACTTTTGCTTATTCTGGAATTTTCTTGTTGTTCTGTTTCTAACTCTGAGTTGTAGGGTTAGAAATTTATTAACATTGTGTCTTGGGTTTTTTTTTTGTTGTTGTTTTTTTGTTTTTTAGGTAGTCCTGTAGAGCTATGAAATTTCCTTTGAAGACTGCTTTCAATGTTTCCCATAGATTTTGAACTATTGTGTTTTCATTGTCATTTTTTCCATCATGCTTTTTATTTCTTCTTTGATCTCTCTGGTAGCCCATTCATTATTTAATAGCATACTATTTAACCTCCAAGGTGTTTGATTTTTTATTGTTTTGATTGTAGTTGATTTCTAGTTTTATGTCATAGAGAGCAGAGAAGATGCTTGATATGATTTCTGTCTTCTTGAATTTGAAGAGACTTTTTTTGTGTTTTAATATATCGTCAATCTTTGAAAATGAACCATGTGCAATTGAGAAGAATGTATATTCTGTGGCTTTGGTTTTAAATGTTCTTCAGATGTCAATTAATTTCATGTGATCTAGCGAGTCATTTAGAATTGATATTTGTTTGTTGTTTTTTGTTTGTTTGCTTGCTTGTTTGTTTAGGGGATTTGTCCAGTGGTATTTATAGGGTATTAAAGTTCCTTACTATGACTGTATTGCTGTCAGTCTCTCCCTTCATATCCTCCATAAGTTTTTTTTTATGTATTTGTGTATTTGTGTATTGGATGTGTATATGTTTACCAGAATTATATCTTCTTGTTGGATTGTTCCCTTTAGTATTATCAAGTGGCTTTTCTTATCTCTTGTTATGTACTTCACTTTGAGATCTTATTTGTCAGATATAAATATTGCTACCCTGTTTTTGTTTTTTGTTTTTTGTTTTTCATTTCTATTCACCTGAAATACTTTTTTCAGCCATTCATCATCAGTCTTGTGAGTCCTTTTTTTGAGGTTGGTTTCCTGTAGACAGCAGATATATGGGACATGTTTTCTTTTCTACTCAGTTACCCTATGTCTTTGGATTGGGGTATTTAAACTATTTGAATTTAAAATTAGTATTGATAAGTACTTGTTTGTCACCATTTTCCTTTTTTATGCCTGTGTTCCTTCTTTGCTTCCTAGTCCCTCTTTTTACAGGAGAATCTTTAGCATTTCTTGCATTGCTAGTTTGGTGATGATAAACTCCCTTGGTCCTTTTTTTTTTTTTGTCTGTGAAACTCCTGATTTCACCCTCAATTTTAATTGGTAGTCTTTATCGGTACAATATTCCTGGATTCAGACCATTCTTTTGCATGACTTTGTATATTTCAGCCCATTTCCTTCTGGCCTGATGTGTTTCTGTTAAGAAATCAGTCTCTAGTCTGATGGGGGATCCCTTGTAGGTAACTTTCTGACTCTCTCTGGCTACTTTTAAGATTCTTACTTTGTTGTTGGTATTTGCCAATTTAATTGTAATGTGCCTTGGCATTGGTCTTTTGGGGTTCATTTTTTGGGGGAGCTTCTTGGACTTGTGTATTGTTTCTTCCCTATATTAGGGAAGTTTTCTGTCATTATTTCTTCAAACAGGTTTTCTATTCCTTGATCAGTTTACTCTCCTTCTGTAACTCCCATTATGCGGATGTTGTTTTGTTTTGTATTATTCCAAAGTTTCCTTAGGTTCATCTACTGCATTTTAATTTTTTTTTCTAGAAGCTGCTCTAATTGGGTGTTTTTTCCTACCTTGTCTTGTAGGTTACTGATGCAGTCTTGCACTTCTTCTAGTCTACCGTTGATTCTTTCTATTGAATTTTTTAATACACTGATGTCATTTTTCATTTCTTCTTGATTCTTCTTCATTTCCTCTTAGTTCTAATTGAATTTGTCTTCCAACCTTTTCTGCGACCTTATGACCATCTCTCTGAATTCTTTCTCTGACTTATTGCTTGCCTCCATTTTGTTTACTTCCTTTCCTGGTGACGCCTCCTTTCCTTTCATATATGGGCTATTTTCCCATGATCTCTCCTCTATCTGTGTCTGGTTATGTTGCTCAGTCTCTCTGCTGCATTGACTTAAAGGCACAAAATATAACGCAACAAGGCACAATGCACAAGTCACTGAACACAAATGTATTCAAGATACTAATAACCCCAAATAAAGGTGACCACCAGGGAAAAGAGAATTAGGGGATAAATAAGAGTCAAAAAGTGATATTGGCAAAAGGAACAAAAGTAAGAGATAAAAGAAGCAGGAAAAAAGAAGGGGGGAAATTGTTTATATGGGAAAAACCTCCAATAGAACAACAAATAATCCAAAAAATATGGAAACAACAAACATCCAGATATGAATGCAATCTACAAATAACTAATACCAAGCTAGGAGAGAAAAAAACAGAAGAAGAAAAAGAGAGAAACAGTCACATAAAGAAACAAGCAAACCAATCTAATCAACAATCAAGCTAACAACAACATTAGGACAGAGAGAAAGAAGGGAAAAACAAAACAAAATAAAACAAAAAACATAAATAAATAAAAAACAACAACAAAATAGGGGAAAGAGAAAAAATTTGGATAGTGAAGAAAGAGAAGAGTGAAGTGTTTATGGACTTGGAGCAAGGGATTGGAAATCAGATATATAAGTAGAATGAATTTTTAATGGGGTAAGAAGAAGGAATAGGGAAAATCTAAAGCAGGAATAGGGTAAGAGAAAGAGTACAACAATAGGGGAAATTGAAGAAGAGAGTGTTGGCAAAAAGGTAAAGCTAAGATAGAGTAAAATGATGGTAATGGAAAAATGAAAATAGAATGTGGAACACTAATCGCAAAGTAAAATAAAATAAAGAAAATAAAATGAAACTTTAAAAAAAGGTAAAGTCGCCAAAACTGGTTTGGCTCAGTGGATAGAGCATCGGCCTGAGGACTGAAAGGTCCCAGGTTCGATTCCAGTCAAGGGCTTGTACCTTGGTTGCGGGCACATCCCCAGTTGGGGGTGTGCAGGAGGCGGCTGATTGATGTCTCTCTCTCAGCGATGTTTCTAGCTTTCTATCCCTCTCCCTTCCTCTCTGTGAAAGATCAATAAAATATATTTTTAAAAAATCAATAAAATATATATATTTCAAAAAAGGTAAAGTAGTAGTACTATTACTTAATAAAAATAGAAATATAATAATTAAAAAAGTAAATTCAACTGAGAAAAGAAGAAAATTAGTTTAAGTAAAAGTTTAAAAAATATCTATAATTGTGCAGTAGTGAAGGTCATTCACTTCCTCTGCTGTTCTGTTTGGCACACCTATTTCCTGTCAGGTAGTTAGGAGAGTATTGAAGTTTTGAAGTTTCCTGTGTTCCACAGCTCCTCTGTGTCTTAAGCCACAATTTTTTTTTTTTTTTAAGCAGGCAGTATTTCTTTGCAACTCAGCCTGCCTGTGGTTATTTTTACACAAGGGTCAGTTTGTGATTCAATCCCTGAGTGGCAGGTTTCTGTATTGATATCTGGGACTATAAGTGCTCTCTACCCAGTATTTACAATTTGTTTTTCCTGTTGAACTTAATACTGGTTTGGGGGTAGGAACTGCTGCCAAACTGGTTTTCTCATTGTTTCTCCTTGCTCTGATCCCCAGGTTCCACAAAAAAAAAAAAAAAAAAAAAAAAAAAAAACTTTCCCCTGCAATCTCTGAGAGTGTTTTTATCTATTTATTTGTTTGTTTGTTTATTTATTTATTTATAATCTGCATTATTTTAATTGTGTTACATGTATACATATCTACCCATTGCCGCCCCTCACCCTCCCAGGTATACCCCAACCCCCCAGTGTCTGTGTTCATTGGTTATGCTTATATGCATAGATACAAGTCCTTTGATTGATCTCTTATCTACCCCACCTCTCCTTAATCTTCCTGCTATAATATCACAGTCTGTTTAATCCTTTACTGCCTCTGTATCTATCCTTTTGTTCATCAGTTTACAATGTTCTTTATTATCCACAAATGATGGAGAGCATGTGGTGCTTCTCCTTCATTGACTGGCTTATTTCACTAAGCATAAGGCTCTGAGAGTGTTTTTAATTGGATGATCCTATGTGCTGGCTTAGTAATCAAAAGCAAGGTTTTAAAGAGAAAAAAGAACCAGAGTAAGTGCACAAACTTGTGACCCCTGCACTGTGCACGATTCTGCTCATGTCTCTGTGCACATCTTTTCCCCCTGGCACGGTGCAGCTGGTTTACTCGTAAAGCTTCAGGCGCCTTTTTGTGCCCAGCCCAGCTATGGGTTGATTTCTGGAGTTCCCCTCTATCAGCAGTTCTGTGGACCCCCTTCCATATTTGTGGACTATGCTGGTCCCAATGTCTGGGAATTTTTTGGGGTACAAACTTCCTCTGAACCCCTAGATCCTGCTGCATGTTTCTCCCTTCAGCCTGCATGGCAGAACTCACCTTTCTTTGGATGAAATCTGACCTTTCTGTGAGAATGTGCAGAGCTCTGTCTGGGTCCATGTATTGGCACTGCTTGAGACCTAGTGTTTGTGGGTTTGTTGCTGGTCCTTGGGTGTTGTGGTTGTAGGGTCCTGTATGGTATCCAATTCTTCCTGATTGAAGGTAAGGCTAGGCTTCTGATCACCGCCACTTTCCCCTTCAAGATGGTGCGGCCTCTGCAGCAGAACCAGTTGTTCCCTGAGACATTTCAGCAGCAGTGGAACTGTCCATCACTCACAAATAGACACTCCCCATATACCCACACACTCTCCTTTCCTTTCATTCTCTTACTCACACACAATCTTGCAGCTGGCCTTCCTGTCGGCAGCCATCTTCCTACCTCTCAAGTGTCAATAATTCTTGCTTTCCTTGATCCTCCTGTAATTGACCACTAAAACTAGTAAACTAGGTACTTGCTGAATTTAATGAAACATATATTTTGAAAAATAGCACTTAGGCAGTTCCAACTCTTGAAATAAGAACTTAGTTTAGGACTTTCTAATGTACCATAGTTGTTTATATATGTACCTATGGTACTTTTGTCAATGATGCCAAAGTTGCATTTAGAAACTAATGTGCCACTGTAGCTGCCTGAAGATACCAAAGTAAAAGTCTAAGCTTTTAGAATTTTATGTCACTAGGGCTACACTGACGGTAGGCTCTGACAAATAGGCTATGAGTAAAATTGTGCTAAAATATCAAAAATTATCATAATATATAAGTAGTCCTTTAACCAGAAAGGGTTATTTTTACATGCTCAGCTACATCTAAATGATAACAAATTCCTCCTCTACCAGAGCATGTAGAGAGGAACAATGAGATACATATCATGTCATTTCAGTTGGAAAAATAATAATATGAAAATGGTTTATGTGTAATTTGTGTTGGCAAAATAAAAAAGCTCCTTTCAGGTATGTCATTTATAGGCAGAGTCCCTTTATGACTAGGAGAAGGAAATTGGATTATTCAGGTTTCTCTGAGGGAAAAAATTGATTATATTCTAAACACGGCCAGTAACATTATGTATAAATCATTAACTTTGAAGATTAATAAAACAAGAGAAACACTTCCATGATTTAAAAGGTCAAATATGAGGCTATTCAGAGAAGAATAGGTTTTCTTGACTGTGATAAAAAAACTACACTATTAAATAAAATTATTTAGTATGTAAATTGGGTAAGAAAAAAATGGATGCAGAATAAAATATTTGTCACTTTAGAGATAGTGAACTCAAGTTCTTAAAAAATGGATTATATTGCTGAAGGTTTACATTGTACCCAGTGCTTAATTTGAATTATCTTGTTTCATAAGAGTGTTATGAAGTAGATACCATTATCAACATCCTCCCATCTCACAAATTAGAAAACTGAGGATCTAAGAAATTGAGTTACTGAACAAGTTCACAAAGCTACTAAGTTGAAAATTTATGATTCCAAACAAAAATTTCCTGCCACCTAGGTATGTGCTCTTTACTATTATATTCAGCTATAGATGTACAATCCAGAGTCCAAAAGCATTCAACTAGATCAGCCAGTTAAAAAACAACACAACTATCTGCCCAAGTACAAAAATTTACAGGAAACTAGTGAGCTGAGATCAGTAACAAAGATCACGTATGATCTAGCATATTTATTCATGATGGGCAAGAAAGACACACTGTAGTCTGAAGGACTTGTCTGGGATTTAGAATTTCTAAAGTAGATGGGAAGAAACAGACGGGCACTCGAAGCTCATAACTAAATTCCTCCTCATGGAAACCATAAAAAAGTAGAGAAGTGCTTGCTTTTACTCCTTTACTCTCTTATAGTGAGCAGGGGCTTGTATCCAGGGCCAAAGTCATTTTGCCTCAGTTATTGCTCCTACTGAGAGCCGTAGGCAAGAGGGAGGCAACAAAGGATCATTGAAAGTTAGAGTGTCTCAAAGATGAAACAGAACCTCAACATTTCCTTTGTAGATGATTGGTTTCTGAATGGTGAGTATTTGAAAATGTAATAATTTTAAAAATAATTTGTGTGTTTTCTAATAGTTGATTTTTAGAACCATGTGTGAAAAAGTAATAATTGTTAGTATTATGTATAAATGATACCCTGGTTGTTTGTTCACTACCAAAGAACAAATCTTCCAGAGTCTAGGCTGGAATAAATTACAGGAAGGGGCTAACTGACTATAGCTTGGAAGGTTAGATATTGGCAGAGGAAGAGAGTTAAGCAGATGGATCGAGGCAGGTTTGGCATTGGGATGAGGAGATACCAGGTGTTCTGCTTAAGTAAAATTCCCTTGTATTGTCTCATCAGATGGTGATGCAAGTTTCAAGAGAATTTACAGCTTAAGGCTTTCCTGGTGGTTAACCTCTACAAGAATTTTGCAAGCATCCAAGTTCCTCCCACCTTGTCACGAAATAAAGTGTTGCAATGACAGTAAAATACCAATTACAAGGCTTGGAATTAGATGCCTAAGAATTCATTAGTCTTTAATACTAGTTCACAAATTTCTTCATGGACAGGAACCAGGACTTTTTCACCTTGGCTACACCTCACTGGCACCTAGTAAAGGTGCCTCCACAGAGTAGGCACAAAGTCATCAGAGATATATTGCAAGCAAAATTTTCAATGTAGATGTCTTAGTATATTTTCTATTGCCCACACTCATTTTCTTCTTTTACAATAAATGTTGCCATTCTACTAGTACAAGTAGGTATTGTGGAAAAAAATAAGGTGTGTCCAGAAAAATCTATCATAATCACTTTTTGTAATAGTTTTGGGACACACACACACACACACACACACACACACACACACATACATATATACTAAACAAATGTTCTTGATGGAAAGAGTTGACTAATAATACCCTGTTAAGTAAATTCTAGAGAGACAGGTTGGCCTTTCAAAATTATACCGCCTAAGTAACTTTCTACTCTTGACTATAAAAAAGGTGCCACTGTGTAGAGATAAATATTTCCAAAGGAGAAAATATTAGCCTTACTTTTTAAAATTACTTTCTGCTGAATGAGTCATTTAAAGATCTTGAAAGAGTATATTTTTTCTCAGGGTACTGTAGTTTGCTGTAGTGTTGTTGGCACAACCAAGGGTAAGGATGGTTTCAGCTCATACCTTCAGCAAGATGTCTAGGACATGTGCAAATATTTCCTGACTTGGAAGATTGGCAACTGTTAGAAAGAAAAACACATAAATAAGAGCCTACAAACGTCCTTGCTTCTCTTAGCCTTCTACCCAGTTTTGCCACTAGTTTTTTCAACTACCTTAAACTTTAATGAGTTTCAAAAAATTAAATGCTTCCAAATGGTAAAATGTTAAACTTTAAATGTTTTGTAAATGTAGTTTTGTCATATCCCCACAAACATGCACACACATGCAGTGATGCAATGGTCATTGGTACCAATCGATGCCAACAGGAATCCCAAATTTGGAGTGCACTGAAGAAGGAAACTTTATTTAGTGCAAACAGTTAAATTGTGATATAGTATGGCTTTAAAAACTGCATAGTAGGGCCATGAGAACAGCTCAATAGTGTTACAGCTCAATTATGAAACAGCACTGCTGTGAAACAGAAAGACTGTGAGGCTGCCCTAAAGTGAAGCAGCCCTCTCTGTCTAGATTGCTCTGCTTTGCTGTGGTCTTCTCCACCTGCTGCAGTTTTATCCATTCTGCCTCATTCTGCCTGTGCAAGTTTGCTCCGCTCTGCTCTGCACTGGACTGCATTTATCTGCTTTGGCAAGAAGTTTTCTGTGTTTTAGCTCTCCTCAAGGAAACATAGTCATAGTCTTAGTGCACTCCCAGACCCAAAGGGAAGCTGACTTAAACAGAGAGAATTCCCTCCCTATGGTTCCTGATGGGTCAATTCTCATGCAAATGAGGACTCCAAATTCTCCCAGTTTGATTGATTCAAAAGTCACTGTCTTGATTGGTCAATTAGGATTTAGCTGTGCAGAACTGACTGGATGGGGAAAGCCTCAGTCCAATTGGTTGCAATACAATTCCAACTCCATTATAAGGGCTGGCTCAGATGTTAGGAATACAGAGCAGGCAGACAGTTCAATGCAGGCTTTTCCTGAGTCACAGTTGGCATGAGAGGTCCCTGTGTATAATTGGTTGCTAGGCACTGTTTTATTTTAATTTTTAAAATTCAATCCCAATTAGCAACCAAGAGCCCTTCTTAGTAGGTATCTAGGTATCATCTTTCTCAGAGTATTATATATATATATATACACACACACACACACACACACACACACACACACACACACATATTCTAGAGGCATAGTGCATGAAATGCATGGAGGGGGTGGTTCCTTCAGCCCAGCCTGCACTCACTCCAATCAGGGACCCCCCTGGGGGATATCCAACTGACAATTTAGACTGGAAGTTGGACACCCCTCTCACAATCTGGGACAGCTGGCTCCTAACCACTCACCTGCCTGCCTGCCTGATTGCCTTTAACCCCTCTGCCTGTCTGCCTGGTTGCTCCTAACTGCCTCTTCCTGCCTGCCTGATCACCTACAATGGCCCTCACCTGCCAGACTGATCTTGCCCTCAACTGTGCTCCTTTGCCAGCTAATTTGATTCTGATTGGCCAGTTTCTATGTCAGTTAGGGTCAAAAGCTCCACCTCATAAGCAGCCATTGGCTCCTTACATTCACCCAAATTTGGTTCTGATTGGTCACTTTTTATGCCAGTCAGTGTCTCTGGGCCTATCAACAGGACCTGGTCAGAAAGGGGCGCTGATCAGCAGCCCCAGTGGAGGCCTGGAGAGAAATGGAGGCAAGGCTGTTGGCCAGGCTGGTAGAGAGAGGCAATTTCTGATCAATGGTTGCCACAGAGGCTATGGATCAGACCCTGCCTCACTCTGTAGGCCTGTCTCTGGGCCTGATACACAGCCCACTAGGCAGTCAGTGCTGGGTTGGGGCACCAGCAGTGCCCCCAGTCAGTTCTGGATCACCACAGCAAGCCAGCACTAACTTCTGGTCTGATTGAGCCTTCCATGGTAACGGTCATATGACTCTGGCTCTTTATTATATAGATATATGACCTTGAGAAAGATGATACCTTTGAGATACAGACTATATATATATATATATCAACTCACCTTGGTTTGTTGGGTACTTTTCTGTCCCATGCCCGGAAAACTTCTATCAGTCTGGCAAACCATATGTATATGCTTGATTTATCCCTTTTTATGCTTGAGCAATATATTATATTGAGTAAGTGGTAGTTGCATCTTCCCATCAACTCAACTAAGGACAGAACAAACAGATATGTAGAAATATGTGCCAACTAGTTTAAGAGAAGGGAAAAACAGTGGTGATATTTGTAGGGTGAAGGGTTTGTATTTATCCCAGGCAGTTCAATATAAAGATTGGTTTGACTGATTTCTTCACCACCACCACTGCCACCACTTCCCACATTTTAAATATACAGATGGGATTTATTGACTGGTTATTTAATGGGAATTACTAAAATGTTTATTGGCATCTAGTATGCATAGCTTTACTAAAATGGACATTATACGTTTAATTCAAAATATTCTTTAGAAGGAACTTCTTAGGTACATCTTAATGCTTTGACTTCAAGGGAGGGAGATTAGAGAAGGATAATTCACTGTTAGTCTACCTCGCTGAAATCCTTCAGATGGGATGCTCTGCGATGAGACCAAAATTTTCCAGATTAACTTCCCCTCCCCATTTCCTCCATCTTTTTGGATTTGGGAATGGCATGAATAATAAGTAAATTGGGTTGGGTGAGCATTTATAAAAGTAAATAAGCATATGGTCAGTTAATTTATACAAAATAATTGTTTTAAAGAAAGAAATAGCAAAGTAACTATTTCTATATTTTTATTAAGTCTGAATTATAAAGTCTTCCTTAGTCTCTACAAATCAGGATAATTTGTATTATTTTTTAAATAGGAAAAGATATGCCTCTCTACAGTGACTATTAGGTATCATAATGTGCTTTCAACTTTTTTATAAATATTTTTTCTTCTGAATTGTGAATCATTTTGCTATTTACTTATATTTTATATATCATTATGCACTTGGTAAAGAATTACAACGCAATTTCAATAAGTTACAGTAACATATTTGGTACCAGAGAGTGTGTCTCCAATTTATGTAGAAGCAAAATTCATTTGAGTTTTTAAGAATTCAACTTGGCTTCTATTTGCATTAAAACCTGAAGAATGAGATGTGGACTTAAATCAATTCACTTGATCCCAATTAAACTTTTTATTGTAAAAAGGCTATGAGGACAGGGATTAGATAATACACATTGCTTCTTTAATATCCCCTGTAGTAACACTGCGTTTAAATTTTATTGGTTAATTCTATATTTCGTGTTTTTTTTTTCTTATTTAAATCTTAAATTACAGGTCTCTGAGAGTCGGGTAGAAGACTGGTGGAAATGTAGAGGGAAAAAAAAAGAAGAGATAGAAGGGTAGAGGAAACATTAGTAATAAGGTTGCCAGATTTGACAAATGAAAATACTGCATGCTCAGTTAAATTTGAATTTTGATAAAGAACAATATGTGTGGTGTTACTGTGTCCTAATGTTATATACTTCACTAAAAAATATTTGTTTATTTGAAATTCAAATGTAACTAGGTTTGTCTTATCATTTACTTTATCAGCTAAACTTACCTAGAACCCATTTTACCTGGCTCACAAATTTGCCACCAGTTAACCCTCTTTTAGGAAATAAGAAAGAGAGACTATTTCTCCCACCTGCTGTGGTATAGCAGAGAATGCTGGTTCAGTCTATCTAAAAGCTATCTAAAAACTGCCATAGTTCGGCAAGGAGATAGTCATTTTGTTCTAAAAAGCTGCTTCTCTATCCTGCTTCTTCTGACAAATGTTTGTTGCTCCTTTCAGAGCTCTTTAGGAAAGCTGCTTTGCTGTTAGGGGCCACTGAGTCCAAGTAAGTACGTCTCTCCCTACTGAGGTGCTGAGTAGGGGAAAGGAGAGTTTACTCTTTGACATGCAAAAGAGAGTATTTTGCCTGCTCAGACCCCTGGGCTAGAGAATGAATCAAGATCACCTTTTTTTCCTTACTCCCAAAGTGGAAGTGCTCTGGTCTAGTGACTTAATTGGTTACTCTCCTGATTCACTTTGCCTTATATGGTCCAAGCACCTAGTGTGATTGCAATCAGTATCAATCAATGATGGTTTTTGCTTGTTTGCTTGCTTATTTTGTGCAAGACCTTATGTTTTTTTGTTCCAAAAGCCAGGCTGTCACTTTCTTCAATCTAGAATATGCTCAAAGAAAGACTTGTATTGTTTAGTTGCATGTGGTCCATTTCTTGTGAGAGTTGTAAATTAAATCACTTATTGTGCCTATCATACTGGGGCTTAAGGATGAATACATATGACTGATCTACAGTGCAAAATAGAGGCAAATTGTTAGCTGAATTGCTTAAATCCAACCATCATATGTTGCTTCAAATCCACTCAGGATGGATCAGAAAATGTATGGTTTATTCTTTCCCTTTTGTAAATAATGTTTTCTCAAGGACAACTGATAATCTGCAAAGGTTATAGAATGTGTCTATATATTTTAAGAAGATTTCTAAAGGAGCAGCAATATACTGAAGATTCCAATTGATGAGACCTTGTTAATTATGCCCTCTTTGTTAAGAGTCCTAGTAGAGAGATAGACTCTGAAACAAGGCCACTGTCT
The DNA here is from genome assembly GCA_011751065.1 of Lasiurus cinereus. Lineage (NCBI taxonomy): Eukaryota > Metazoa > Chordata > Mammalia > Chiroptera > Vespertilionidae > Lasiurus > Lasiurus cinereus. Next base: position 14,167,392 of record JAAGEH010000031.1, on the reverse strand, counting down.
CCCAGCTCTCTTGGGGATTTCATTTGCAGGACCTTCTACAATCATTAATTCTTTCTAGTACTTCAGGCAAAAGTAGTTTCTAAATAAGAAGTGAGAAGGGTCATTCACTGTAATGTATAAGTACAAAATAAATCAGTCTTGCATTCTAGCCAGTAACAATTTAAGTTACCATTAAATACTATATACTGTTATGCCCAGAGTTCGGGGTCCCCAATAATCCACCACTAAGGAGCCTTTTCCGATGCAAAAGCAAAGAGTCTTTATTCAAACCCAGGTTTGGCTCTCAACCTCTTTCTGGCGCAGCAGTGAGGCGAGAGAGCGAACTGGGCGGGAACAATGAGTTTTATGGGGTAGGATAATTGGGAGGGCTTAGGAAAGTGACAAGGGTTACAGAGATTGGTCACTTGAATTAGGGTCTTTCTGTGGTTTAGCCTTATTAGGACACTCGTTGTGTTCCTGGAGCTTCATTGGTCCATTTGGGTGGTGGTCGGGGAAGCTAGGACATTGCTGGCACACCTGTGGCCCCTCCCAGAAAAGGGAGGGGGTTGAGGCAGGGGAGCCCAGCCCTATAGGACAAGATGGAGGGGAGTTCATTTCCTTTCAATACTATACATTAGTCTATAGAATTTATCGGCATTAACATATTTGATCCTTATAGAAATCCCATAAGGTAGATTATATAAATGTTACTATCATTTTGCATGTGAAACTGAGGCATAGAAAAGTTAACTAATTTGTATGAACTAATTTCATACAATAAGTGTCTAAACCAGGATTGAAACCAGATTTATCTGGCATTCAAAGCCCTCACTTTTAACTATGCTATAAACACACACACACACACACACACACACACAGAGACACACACGGGGATTGTTAAGTACAGAAAGGAAAACACCTATCGGTGATAACTTAGAAGGTGGTTCTATCAAGCCTCCAAGAAATATTCATGATGAGGTACCGGTTTTTACAACTTTCCATTTCAGTAGCATTATTGTTTTCCCCAGCCAATCTCAGAGAGCTTGTGGGTTTTTTGTTTGTTTCTTTCTTTGTTTTGTTTTTGTTTTCAGAGAGCCTTTTTGATGAAGACAGAACAAATTAGAGAATTATCTGTTCAATTTGTTGCAGATAAGCTGCCAGGTGGTGCAGGAGAATTAATCAACTGGGCACTCAGGATATTCAGAAAAGTAACCTTTATTTGCAGATGCACTAGTGCCATGATTTAGGGGAGTCGGTCTCCAAATCCTGAGTGATGAATATGGATGAAGCTTTCCCTTTATACCCTTTAGTTCTTTTGTCCTCCAAATATGTATCAGGTTTCCAGACCCTTCTCCAACTCTGCAGCCCGCCCATGAGTTGGGATTGGGGAAGAGGCCTATCTGATGCCAGTGCTGCCAATCCCCTCAGGGAGGTGTATATAGTTCATGGTTTATGGCCTCTGTAAAATGGGAGTATTCTGGGAAACAGGTTCTGCAATGCAGATAAGGCATCACAGTTAAGAAATGATGTTCATTGTTAAGCAAGAGTGTGCATCAGAATGCAGGTTACTGACACAGATTCAGATAGCTACCCCCCCCCCCTAAAATATATTATTTCCCCTTCATTCCCAACCCCTTGATCCTCAAACTAGCCTTAACCTTGGAGATTATAGAAGACTCAGGAATTGGGGATAGGGTTGCTGACTGCTCTCTAGCTACTTCTTGTAGAGAAGGGACATTGTTATGGGGGGGTCAACAGCTTGAGTCTTCTTCATCTTCCCCATGAGGGTTGTAATGGTAATTCAGTGTCCAGGCTTGTAGCACCATCTGGAGCTTGAAGGCTTCTAAGTGAGAGGACATAAAGTGGGTGAGAAAGTTAAGAATGCAGGGATTGGCTTTTCATATGAATGAGTTTATATGAGAACTTGATTATATTGTGAAAAGCTAACTTATCAAGTAATTAAAGTATGCTCCTTTATTGAAAAAACAAAGTAAGCAAACTTACACATTTGATCCTTGAAGTGCAGATTCCACAACCCCCTTTCCTCAGCTAATCTAAAGAATAGGCTGGGTTGGGGTCTGAGGCATTATGCACACTTCTGTCCTAAAATTCCACTGATGAATATTCTGGTTAGCTTAAGAAGTATCCAGCAGCCTTGTCCTTGCCAGGCTTGGAGACCGAAACCTCAGTCTTTCTTGCTCAGAGTAAAATGGACTTTGGCCCCTCCTATTTTTCTTTCTTTCCTTCCCTCTCTCCTCCTCCCTTTCTGTCCTTGTCCTGGGGTGGGGAAGATAAGGGCTTTTTAGTTACAGGCAGGCTATAAAATAGCTAGTGGTCTGGCCTTTGTTTAAACTTTAAATATTTAATTTTAGAAATTACTGCTTTCTTTCAACATTTTTGTTTTCCTTTTCATTATGCAACCTTCACAAATTTCACACTTTCAAATTACCCTTCAAACCTTCTATGTCCTTCAAAAATGTATAGCCATGCCTCAGACCTTCCAGTGTTTCTACTCTAATATTCTTTCTTTTTTTCTTTAAAATGTATTAGAATTCTTCAATCTTAGAAACCTTAATTTTTCAATAACCAAAAAGTAAACAGCCAACATTTCTTAGATTGACATTTATCAACACACTTTAAATACATTCTTACTTTCAAGAAAATATCTAGGGTTTTGGCGACACTCATAAAAAGACAAAATAAGAATTATTAGAAAGATAAAAACAATGATTATCCAGAAATACCAAAGCATATTACTTTTAGGGGGAGATAAAAAAGCAATATTAGTGTAAGGAAGAATTCAGCAGTGTGTTGTCTGAATTCCTTGGAACAGTTTGGTCAGCCAAGTTCGCCGTCTTCTTGAAGGTGATCTGCAGGGGGTGTTTCTGGTCACAGGTCACCTTCCACTCAGGCTGGGCATCATCCGGCTCGTGGACTGCTTTCACTGTGAGAGTGGTGGGTACAGATGTTCAGTCCTGCAACCTTGAGAGCTGTGGGAGTGGTTAGTATGACTGGATAGGGTCCCTTCCTAATTGGCTTAAGCCTGGGGATTCTTTTTCCAATCCTTTACCCAAACCTGGTCTTCAGGCTTATGATGATGCACAGTCATTCCTAAAGAGATGGGCAATCAGTCAGTAACCCATCTGTGGACTTTAAAAATAGTTTTCCCAAGTCCTTGTAATTGCTTCTGAATTTCTAAGTTCCCTATTTCCCACAAATTTCCCTTCAGCCGAATTAAAGGAGGGGGTCTGCCATATAGAATTTCAAAGGGACAGAAACCCACCCTGGCCCTCAGGGCACAGCATACCTGAAGGAATAAAAGAGGCAAGATATCTGTCCTGGGTAATGTTATCTCTTGACATGGCTTACTCATAGCCTGCTTGAGAGTTTGGTTCATGCTATCTACTTTCCTTGAGCTCTGGGATCTGTAAACTGTATGTAAATTCCATTTAATTCCTAAGGCCTTAGCTACTTACTGTACCACTTCAGCTACAAAGGGGGTGACATTATCTGATCCTATGTTTAGAAGCATTCCATACCATGGATTTATATTCTTCAGCAATGCCTAAGTGACTTCTCTTACATTCTCTGTTCAAGTAGGATATGCTTTGACCCAGCCTGAAAAAGTGAAGATAAAAACTGGGAGGTATTTATTCCCTCTACTAAGCCCTAATTCTGTAAAGTCATCAAAGGAACCTTGCCAGCAGTGCTAAACTCCCATTAGTCCCTACAGGACACTGTTTGACATTGTTCTATGTACAGAGGAGGCAGCGCTGAGAGAACTGAGACACATAAGGATGGAAGACTGGCAATTAGGTAGTATCTGTTTAACAAATTCTCTAGGGCAGTGGTTGGCAAACTCATTAGTCAACATAGTGGCAAACCGCGGCTCACGGGCTGCATGTGGCTTGTGAGCTGCAGTTTGCCGACCACTGCTCTAAGGCAGTCTTCTGTAAATGAGTAAGTGCATGCTACTGGTAGACTAGCTTATGGGCTAACTGTTCTGGGACATAGACCTTATAATCTGGGAGTGTCCACCAACCTTCCTTTGTCCTCTTATCCCCTTCTTGTTGGGCCCATTACTCTTCCTGAGAAGTGTACTAGTATTCGGAGGTTCAGGTAATTCAGGGGCCAATATGATCTATGACAGTTCTACTTGTTCTTTAGAAGCCAGCTTGGCTGCTGTATCTGCACAAGGGTTTCCTTCTGACACTGAGTCCTTCCTCTTTTTGGTGACAAACCCCCCCTGCTCCTAGGAATTCCCGATTCTCCCGCCCGGTGCTGGGGACTGGAATAGCACATACTGCCGGCTTCCTTTCAGTCCTGAGTCTTCATTTCCTTTGGGTGATTCGGAAGCCTAAGTACTTGACTTCTCTCTGAAAGATTTGTGCCTTTTTCTTAGACACTAGTAAACTGTTTCAGTTCAGTGTCTCAGAAGGGCTCACATTCCTTCCCAGAACTGAGCTCGCATGGAGCTAGCCAGTAGGAGGTCATCTACATATTGGAGTAGAACACACACACTCCAAGTCCTGTCCTGGGAATTTGTACACTAAAAAGAGTCAGGGAGTGCTTGAACCCTTGTGGTAGTCTGGTCCAGGTGATCTTCTCCTTGGCCCCTGTAGTTGGTTCTTTGCACTCAAGGGCAAACAGGGGCTGATTGGAGGGTGACAACTGAAGGCAGAAAAAGGCATCTTTTAGTTCTAGGCATATAAATCATTCCACCTCTGATGGAATGAGTCCCAGAAGAGTATAAGGGTTCGGCAGTGCTGAATGTAATGTTGTAACAGCCTCCTTAATAGCCTGCAGGTCCTACAGTAGGTGATAATCATTAGTCCCATGCTTTTTGACAGGCAATAGAAGGGTGTTCCATGGAGACTGACACCATTTATGAAGTCCCCATTAAAGCAGCCTGTCTAAGTGGACCTAGATTCCTAGGTGTACATCCCTTGAATTGCATATTGGTAGATTTTGACAGGCTGTGCCACAGGCTTCAAGTCAGTTAGTACTGGGGCATGGTCCTTGGCCAGGCCTGGGGTATATCCTTCTGCCAGACCAGCAGGAACTCTTCCTCTAATTCAGGCTTTAATGCTGAGTCCTTTGACTGGGAGGTATAAAGTCTCCATCCCTCCTCCCAGGGTGCTGCTAAAGATGGGATAATTGGAGAGGTCTCCTCACCAGATGTAACTATGCTGAGCCAAGGTTATCTTTGTCCCCATCTTGGCTAACAGGTCTCTACCCATAAGAGCCACTGGACAATCTGTCAAGTACAGGACCTCATGGATCACTTGGTGGCCGCCAAGATGACATCAGTGAGGGTGGCAGAACAGTCTACAGGTCTGGTCCCTGGTAGCTCCAATAATGGTGACCTCCTTTCCTGAGGGAGGAACTACCTTCTGACTGACTACTGAGTGCTCCGCTCCCATATCAACCATAAAGTTCACAGTTTGGCCCCCAATTTTCATTCTGACCTTGGGCTCATGGGGGCCCAGTTGGAGAAAGCCTGGTCTGTCTTAGAATTGGCTGCTGCCAGCTAGATGAGACCTACCTCAAGTAGTTCCAGCCCGTATTTGTGGCTGGGTGGGTTAGATGAGCCTAACTTCCATTTCTGGTGGTTTGGACATTTATTCTTCCAGTGTCCAAATTCTTTACAATAGGCACACTGATCCTGATTAAGGTTTGTCCTCCTCCCCCCTTGCATGGATCCTTGTTTTTTCCCTTTCTTATCTATCTGGGAGCTTGATTCCTTAGTAACCATCGCTATCAAGGTTGCTTACTTTTTCAGTCTCTCATCTGCTTCATCCTTAGCTGCTCTGTCTTGGTTGATGAAAACCTTGTTTGCTATTTCTAGCACCTTAGTTGAGTTGTTTTTTTTTTTTTCTGCAAATCCTTCGGGCTTCTGTAGCTTTCTCCTTATATCAGGTGGAGCCTGAACTACAAAGGCTGCATTGACCATAGTTTGATTTTCTGGGGCTTCAGAGTCAAAGGAGTGTAGATATGATATGCCTCACAGAGTTTCTTATAGAAGGCTGCTGGACTTTCATCAGGTTTCTGTAAGACCTTAGAGGTCTTGGCCAAATTGGTGGGCTTCTTGGTCCCGACCCTGAGCCCCTGGAGGAAGGTTAGCTGGTTTCTCTCTAGCCTGGTCCTTCCATCTTCTGAGTTTGGGTCCTATCTGGGTTCCTTATCTGGGTGGGCATCTGTGGCCCATCTGTCTGTGTCTAATATCCCTGACGGGCATGGGTCTAGAGCCATTTCTGAGCTTCTGTTACTATTCTCATGCGCTCCTCAGTGTTAAAGAGCATGAGAAATAGTTGCTTCAGTCAACCCAGGTGGCTTTATGGGCCTGGAAAATTGGTCTACCATACTCTGTGATTTTTCAGAATAAGCTGAAATGTAATGTTTCCACTTTCAGGAGATTGGTCATGGTAAAAAGCTGGTAGTAAAAGACCGATCCCTCCTCTTGTAGGGTCCCATCTTCTCCATGCACTTGGGGACCCTGAGTCTCCCTAAGAAGCATCTGGAAAGCTGGGGTTGGCCTGGGTCCCTGATCAACTGAGTGCAAGCACCATCCAACTGGCTTTGTAGAGTCCATTTGGTGAGAGACAGAAGGAGGTGGTGTATCTAAGCTTCCCTGTCCATGCAAAGGAGCACTGGGTACCACTTGAAACATACATGGAAGTGGTAAAACTGGCAAGGTTTCCTTGGAGGGAGAGGGTGGGGAGGAATTCCTGCAGAATAGGAGGATTATTTTCCTTCTGAGGGCCTGCTTCTTTTCTCCTGTCTGTCTCTTTTTCTCCTACCACTAAAACCTTACTCTTCCCTTCTTAGGCATGCAGAGCTGGATCCAAGGTAGCTTGAGCTGAGCTATTTCCAGCCACTGATCAATGTAGGGGAACTGGTTGGGATGATCTGGATATCCCATTATAACTCTGTAAACATTCCTGATTGTGGGGATATCCAATGTGCCCCAAAAGATGGCCGGTCTATTTCACACATCTTTCTTAACTTCCAAGGAACTAACTTTGCCCTACACTCCCCAGTAAAACCTTTTTAAAATTCTTTTTTAAAAAATATATTTTACTGATTTTTTACATAGAGGAAGGGAGAGGGATAGAGAGTTAGAAACATCAGTGAGAGAGAGACATTGATTAGTTGCCTCTTGAACACCCCTACTGGGGATGTGCCTGCAACCAAGGTACGTGCCCTTGACCGGAATTGAACCTGGGACCTTTCAGTCCGCAGACCAACGCTCTAGACACTGAGCCAAACTGGTTTCGGCTGTTCTAAAATTCTCTAACATGCATTCTAAAACAGTGGGTTTGGAGGAACTACTTCCCATATTTGCAGTTAAACCATGTAATCCATCCCAGTTAACAGAGACACAGGACAAACACAAAGTAACTTTCGCTTCACAGAGACTCTTACATTTACATTCACACACCAGGTAGCTCAAGCTTTGACTTCCACCCATGGAAAGTCCCTGAACTGAGGCAAATATTTTGCCTAAATGGTGATCAGCCACTTATTCTGTACAGAAAGACAGGCCTGAACTTGGACTTGTCCCCCAGGGGAAAACTCACCTGTCAGACGTCTGGTTTCAGAAAGGGCTTTTCTGTCCTCCTTGGAGTCCACTGGGGTGTGAGTGGGGGTCCTGGTCATCCAGGTCCAATGAAGACTAGAATCCAGTAAATCACTGGAGGTGCACCTTTCCCATCTTCAGGGAGGGCCCAAGCAAATAGGCCGCCCATTGGACTTTACCAGTGGTGCCCTTAGTAGGCAGCACAACTGGTATTTTTCCAACTATAGCACCAAATTAATGTTGCAGATAAGCTGCCAGGTGGAGCAGGAGAATTAATCAGCTGGACACTCAGAAGATATTCAGAAAAGTAACCTTTATTTGCAGATGCACTAGTGCCGTTACTAAGTCTCCAAATCCTGAGTGATGAATATGGATGAAGCTTTCCCTGTGCACCCTTAGTTTCTTTGTCCTCCAAATATGGATCAAGTTTATGGACTTTTTGTGGGCTTTGTAGCCCACCTGTGAGTTGGGATTGGAGAAGTGAAATTACACCCAGAGGCCTGTCTGACATCAGTGCTGCCTCAGGGAGTTGAATATGGTTCATGGTTTATGGCCTCTGTAAAATGGGAATATTCTGGGAAACAGGTTCTGCAAGGTGGATAAGGCATCACAGATAAGCATAGTGTTTATTCCCAAGCAAGAGTGTGCATTAGAATTAAGGTAACTGACACAGATTCAGATAGTTATCCCCTCCCAAAATGTGTTATTTTCCCCCTCAAATTGATTGACAAAACCATATTATATGTAACATATGGGAAATATTAGAAGCAACATGAGAAATTAATTAGGGAATTAGGAAGTGCCTATTCTGAATAGTAAATATTTAAGAAGTGTTTATTTAAATTTTCTCACTGAGCTGAGACCAGTTTGGCTCAATGGATAGAGCGTCAGCTTGCGGACTGAAAGGTCCCAGGTTCGATTCCAGTCAGGGGCATGTACCTTGCTTGCGGGCACATCTCCACTGTGGGGCATGCAGGAGGCGGCTGATCGATGACTCTCTCTCTCATCGATGTTTCTGACTTTCTATCTCTCTCCCTTCCTCTCTGTAAAAAATCAATAAAATATATTTTTAAAAAAATTTCTCACTGAGAGCTAGTTTTTATTTTTAGAAATAAAATGTTTTTAAAATCTTTGAGCAACAAATTTTTGATGCACAATGTAAGTTTTAAGAACCAACTAGAACATAAATAAGTTAGGCATGCTATCAATTTTGTGCTACACAATTTCAATACAGAAACCTCTTTTCTTTAAAGTATAAAAAAGGCCAGCAGATACATGCTATTTAAAAGACAAATCTCTTTGATAAGAGGCTAACCAAGAAGGTATCAGTTTAGGTACATGAAGTAGATTCTAATTTAAGTAGTCATCTAAAAGTTCACATAGGACTTATTTTGACACAAGTTTAAAGTATGAAACTTCCACTCTTCAACAATCAAGTTTGCCACACTGGCAGCATGTGTTTTGGTGTCACACAGATTTGAATTTAACTCCATGAGGTGGAAGACCAGGAGGTAGGTCACTTAACATACCTAAGCTTCAGTTTCATGAAAATAATGAGTACAATAAAACCAATCAGGCAGTGTAGCTGTTATTATCCCCAGGAGAGAACATGCATACAAAAAAGAGTTTTTCATCAATACTGTAAACATCATAAAAAATAATTACCAATGAGAGTGGGAATTTGTGGAGGAATGCCTTCCTTTAATATGAAGTTTATTTTAATATTCACTACAAAGAAAGCTGAGGAAAAATCATAATCTACTGCAGGACAGAGCTGCAAAGACTCCCTAGGGGTTGTATTATTTACAGAGGGCAAAACTGAAGTGCTGAGAGGATAAGTGACTTGTTTAAGGTCAAATAACTAAAGGTGTAAAATCTTACCTTGTTATAGAAATACCATGATCCTATCTTGTGCTAACAATCTTTCAAGGTTTCCCAGATACTAACCGAAAAGGTAAAGTTGGTGCTGTGTGGGCAGGCTAAGTAGCCATTTCAGATGGTGAATAATGAAAAGTTAAATTTATTTAAGGAAAAGGGATTGAGGGGGTACATCCAAAGGGAATAATTACACAACACTGGGCCAAAGGGCATTTGGTTTATGATGGCAGCAAAAATATGATTAGGACAGTAAAACAAGGAAAGGCATAGAAGAAGCAACAGGAAAACCTAGGCTGAGCTGCTTTGGCTCATTGGGAAGTCAGAGAAAATGGGGCCTTAGAGATAGATTCAGGGGATTAGCCCAGGATGAATTGCCATTGCCCATTGCTCCCCTGGTTGCAAGTCTCATGGACTTCCTTAGAGGTTGAGAAATGTGTGCCTGTCAGGGAATAGCATGGGGTGCTCCTTGGAGTGAGAGTGTGCACTGGGTCCTTTGTCCTGAGCATATTTATCTCTTTCTTGCAGGTGGAAATCTTAGGGGAGATATCAGGAGTGTGTCTTAATAGAATATTCATCAGCTTTCCTGGTGTGCTTTTTCAGGGTCATGATCTCTACTGATTGGTTGGTGCCAGGGCAGGGGGTCATTAGCCAATGCAGTTGGTCCTGAAACAGCCATGGTGTCACTTCTGGTTTTGCTGCTTTTCTGGTCCTGGAGCTGGAATACAACTGAGGCCTCAATGTTATCTTTAGGAGGAAGAGGTCAGGGGTGGTCTAAACCATCTGACTAGTGATATGAAAGATCAGGCATCCAAACTGCATAACCAGTGATATGCTAGGGGAGGATAGGTTACCCTGGAAGCAAGGTTCTTGTTTTCCCAGTTTTGGCCCTTACTTTCTTCCCTAGTGAGTTTCTGTACCTGACCCATCATCCTTGCTCTGCTCATATCTGTCTAACATTAACTAATACTCTAATTTTCGCGTAGTCATCCCCTAAGTATCCCACTTCTTCCTAGGGAGCTGCAGATAAAATATATAATTTCTGTAAATATTAAGAATGGTGATAATTCAAATTTACAGTAATAACTATAACCAGTAAAATTATAATGTTTTTGAAATCAGAAATGACTATTAAAATGCATTATGAGTAAAGGATATTATTCAATTTAAAATTAACCACTCATAATAGGGGGCTCAAGACAGTGAGGGAGAGAGACTGCATTAAAGAATGCACATTCACAGATCTCAATGCCATATTCTTTTCAGAATAATCCATAACTTGACATAAATTGAGAAACTGTGTTTAAGCTATATTGTGAGCAGTAACAGTATAAGGCCTAGACTTGCTGCATTCTGATGGATCAGAATGCCCTTATTTTTGTATTGTCATGGTTGTAAAGCAGAAATGCATACGAGAATCCACTGGAGGAATAATTTGGATTGGAAATGCTCTAGTCTAAGAGATTCTGATTGGGAACCACTGCCTAGCTCAACTTGAGATTCTAAGTGTGAATTAGAAATCTCAGATAGGGTTTATTATGTTTTTAAGAAATGGAAAAAATAAGCATATGCCCTGGGATGGCAGAGATTTGACTCAATATACTATAATTTGCAGGAAAGATATCCCACACCAAAAATACATCCCACAGACAAACCTGCCATATTCCTTGAAATTCCCATTATTAGTCATTCCTTCAGACTTCTTATCAGAAATTACCTGTTCACTTGCATATTATAAATTAAGTAATATATTAAACCACTAATTCACACTTTATCACAGATGAGATTAGTCCTCATCTTAATTAATCTCAAGGGATAAGACAGAAGGCAGGTAAATTATTTTTTATGGCTATGAGAGAAGGGCCAGGGTAAGTTTTTGTGCCATGAGGAGTTGTTCCCAAGGAAAGCAAATTCATATGTAGAACTTCTGTAATAGAAGAGAGTCTTAAGGATGACATGGGGATTCAGTGAAAGGGGTGAGGGAATGAATGCAAAATATACTTTGCCAGAGGTCACCAATTTCCCTTGTTGGAGGGAAACTGTTTCCCTCCATCTTAGAGGCTCAAGTATTTCCTAGGTAGAATGACCCTCCACAGACCCTGGTTCATTTAAATGCAAAGCAACAAAAGCAGAAAGCCCAGAGAGGCTTAATACTACCATTTAGATTACATAGTATTAAACAGCTGATTAATTTGGCCTATTGTGTGATGAGAACACACACACACACACACAAAAAAAAACACAACAATTGTTCATTTGTCACTTTAGGAAATTATGTGAGTTTAGACCAATGGAGAATGAATTTTCAATCTTTTAGCAAATGCCATTTTCTGTTTGTTCACCTGAGCCTCAACCAGTGTTATGCATCCTACTAAGTCTCCTGGTGGGTAGAGGAATTGATTCTTAGGTAAAAGAAAAAATACTACTAGAACCTCTCAATATGCTGAAAATACAAGCACATTGAAGGTGGGGTAGAGGGAATGGGAAATGGTCATCCATATTTGGCTGTTTTAAAGTTAACTGAAAAATTTGCCTGGTTGGTGTGACTCAGTGGTAGAGTATTGACCCATGCAGGTTAAATTCCCTGTAAACTTAAACTTGGGCTGCAAGTTCATTCACAGACAAGGTTGGGCACGTGAGGGAGGCAACCAATGAATGTGTCTCTTACACATCCTTGTTTCTCTCTCTCTCTCTCTCTCTCTCTCTCTCTCTCTCTCTCTCTCTCT
>JAAGEH010000031.1:14103392-14155223 GCA_011751065.1 Lasiurus cinereus | reverse complement strand
TCTCTCTCTCTCTCTCTCTCTCTCTCTCTCTCTCTCTCTCTCTCTCTCTCTCCTCTCCTCTCCTCTCCTCTCCTCTCCCCACCCACATGATCATATCACTAGATTCAGAAAAAGCATTTGATAAAATCCAGCATCCATTTATATTAAAACTCTCAGCACATTGGGAATAGAGGGAACATGCCTCAACATAATAAAGGCCATATTTGAAAAAGCCACAGGCAACCTCCTACTCAATGGGCAGAAACTAAAACCATTTCCCTTAAGATTGGGATCAAGACAAAGATGTCCACATCCACAACTCTTATTCAGCATAGTACTGGAAGTCCTAGCCACAATAACTAGAGAAGAAGAAATAAAAAGCATCCAAACTAGAAAGGGAGAAATAAAATTGCCATTATTTGTATAGAGGTGATACTCTATAGAGAGAACCCTGAAGATTCCACCAAAAAACTTTTAGAACTGATAAATTAATTAAGTAGCAGAACACAAAATAAATATCTGGAAATCAGTTGCATTTTTATGCACCAGTGATGAACTATTATAAAAGGAAACTAAGAAAACAATTTCACCCTGGCTGGGTAGCTCATTTAGTTAGAGCATAATCCTCATAGGCCAAGGTTTCGGGTTCAATACCTGGTCAGGGCACATATAAGAAACAATTAGTGAATACATGGATAAGCAACAGCAAACCCATGATTTTATCTCTCTTCCTTTCTCTCTAAAATCAATCAGTAAATAGCAAAAGAATGGATGTAGGATTTAAAAATAGAAAAAGAAAAAACAATTCCATATACAATTGCTACAATAAGAAAAAAAACATATCTAGAAATACATTTAACCAAGGATGTAAAAAAATCTGTACTCACAAAATTATAAGACACTGAAGACAGAAATTAAAGAAGATGCAAGTAAATGGGAGCATATACTATGCTTATGTATGGGAAGAATTAACATAATTAAATGTCCATATTACTCAAAGCAATATACATATTCAAAGCAATTCCTGTCAAGATACTAATGGCATATTTCACAGAACTAGAAAAAATATTCCAAAAATTTATATGGAACCACAAAAGACCCTGAATATCAACAGCAATCATGAGACAGAAGAAAAAGTTGGAGGAGTGGCACTGTCCAATATCAAACTATATTACAAGTTCATAGTATTCAAAACAGCATGGTACTGGCATCAAAACAGACAGATCAAAAGAACAGAATTGAAAACTCAGAAATAAACAGTTGACAAAGGAAGCAAAAACATACATGGGGTGAATACTGTCTATTTAATAAATGATGTTGGGTTTATTGAACAAATAAATGAAAAATAATAAAACTAGAGCACATTCTTACACCATACACAAGAATAAACTTTAAATGGACTGAAGACTTAAATATTATATGCTTTTATTTTGTATATTTGGCTGTATAAAAAGGGCACTAATGAATATATAAAACTTAAGCTGTAGGATTTAAACCAAGCCAAAGCTCAGTAACTTGCTTTCTTACCACCACAAGTTAGCATCTGTTTCATAAAGTAGCACTAATACTTTTAATTAAGTAAGCCAGCTGAAGTGGCACGAGCAGGGACTACTTTCTCGAGGGAAGCCCAGAAGCCAGGAAGCTAAGACTATAGTCTTGGCAGATAATATAGTGGAATTAAAATTTAGTCAATATGGATTTACCAGGAAGATGCTCAAATTTCCTCAAAACACCAAGAACTTAGTAGTAGTGGTGGCAAAGGAAGATGAGCTGCAGGAATTAAAAAGAAAAGTTTTTGAATACCCTACTACACCTTGTGAACTTCACATTTATCCAAAAGGTAATGAAATTAGTTGTTTTTCTTCCTTTGGCCTACCAGTTTTTTCCCTATAAAGTACGTCCTTGCATTCACCCTTGGAATGATGCTTGAGTCTTTGTTTTATAACTATTTTTTTTGGAATGGTTGATTCAAAGATTCTACTTGCACATGGTAATACCTTTAGTAGAGTTGTTATCTAAGTTTGGCTTCTGGATCATCAACATAAGTATTACTAAAGAAATGTTAGAAGTGCACATTTCTGGTTGCCAACCTAGAACTACTGAGTTAGATACTCAAACTCTGGGTAAGATGCTAAAGAGCCCAAGTTGTGAGGGTAGGCAATCTGTTTTAACAGATTCTGAAGCATTCTTCAAACTGGATAGCCACTACATTAGTACTTTCCTTAGTTATATCCCATCTTTGAAGGTGCTGTTTGCCTGTCTATTGCACCTTTACGTGTCTCATTTCAGGTATAAGTATTTATATAGATTATTTTCCAGAGTAGGTTCTTAGAGTACATAGATTTGAGGAAGTTGTTTAAGACTCTCTTTCACAAGAAAAATAAACTTATAAACTACAAAACATGTCTTTGAGTATCAATAAAAGCAAATCTTGTGACTCCCATACTCCATTACTATAAACCTCTAAATGTTTATAAATACATGCAGCCCCCAGTTTTGATTATAGAATTAGTTACTTTTCCTTGATTTGCATATGTATTCTATTAGTGAATTGGAAACACAAGCAATTTGTTACTTACATTTTAAAACACAGTCAAGTAGCATTTGAGGGCTGTCTTTCACAAAGTATTTTCTTAGCAACTTAATGGTGGCAGCTTAGTGCCATGAGTTAGACCATTGTACAGTAAAATTCCCATGATGCTTAGAATTCACTAATTGTTTCTACAGAAATTTCACACCTGGAAACATGGGCAAAATTTCTTAGTAAGAGCAGAAATCGAGGGTGGTAATGGGAAGAGCTGTGTAATTCCCACTCCTGGTAAGATTTACAGAGTGAGATACTTTGCAGATAATTTGAGAACTTCCATTGTTTTACCACAAAAGAGATTGAATTTCCAGTAAACTTGGTTAATCAATTAATAAGAAGGAAGAACGTTGTCAAACCATTTGTTTGACTAGATTATCTCTTGATTAATTGTATGCTGGTTATTTCATTAAAATACTAGTATATAACCTCAAAACACAGCCTACATTTAATATACTCCTAGTAAGAAACTGAGACAACTTTAACACCAGAAAAACACAGAAATGTGATTTTATATTTGGTTAATGGGCTTCAAATGAGATTTAATCATTTTAGTCACAGGAAGCACCAAACTTTTTATTGTCTGGTACACTTTACCTTCATTTATTTTAACCTGCACCCAAATTGACTAAACCAAGGTTCATTATGGTCTGGTACATAACATGTAAGTACATATGTCAGGTGATAAATATTCTGTTTGTCTCTAAGGTTGGATTTCAGTATTTTCAAGGGAATCTTCAGTTATAGTAGCTCTATTTGTTATTATTTTATTTTTTATTGAATTTATTGGTTTGGCACTGGTTCACAAAATTATACAGATTTCAAGTTCATATTTCTACAACACATCATCCGTATACTGTATTATGTGTTCAGAACCCCATGACTAATCTCTATCAATCACCATTTATCCCCCCATACCCTCCTCCACTCCTGTCCATCTAGCATCCCATCCCCAGCAATCACCACAATCTTGTATCCATGATTTTTTCACTTTTCCTTTTTTGCTCAATCTCTCCACACACACACACCCCAGCCTCTTCCCCACACCGACAGCTGTCAGCCTCTCTCTATCTTTAGTCTTATTTTAAATAAATTAACCCCAGATTGCCTTGGGAAGTTATTGCAGAAAAAAATGAACTTTGGAGTCACTCAGACCTTGGATTTAACCTTAGAAGTCAGTGCATATCTGCCTACTTTCTGTATGAACTTGTTTAAATTACTTAACCTAACTGAACTTTAGTTTTCTTCATTAATGATAAAATACCTCAGAGAATCCAGAGCCTAGTACTTAAGAAGTACTCAGTAAATATTAGTTACCTATCCCCTTTTAAGACATAAGATCTACATTTGGGAATATAATCATAATTAAGAGGCATAAACACTGAGTTGTCCTAATGACCTGGATTGAGTATACTGTTCTTCCTGACATACTCAGTCATGAACTGTGCATATGGTAATACATAAGCTGATGAATAGAAAGGAAGAGAGGGTAAAGGGCCTGAAGTTGGCATCTCTGCTTTCTGACTTAATAACAAGGATTAAAAAAAAAACACACACACAGTTTGATTCAATGGTAGAAACAATCCCAACTGGTAAAATGGAAGTACAGAATTCCAAGAGAAGTAAAAACTAGAATTGGGAGGAAAAGGGAATATATATCTTCATAATTTAATTAGGGAAGAACTCAGTGCATATTGCATATATATGCCTAAGTGACCATCACAACCAAACGGAGGACCAAAGAGGCTGCATGGTGCTACTAGGCCTGCAGGGAGGTTAGTGAGGGGTGACCAAACAACCGAGCAGCAGGTTGTGTGGGGTGACCAGGCTGACAGAGGGGTCAGTGAGGGTCGACCAAACGACCAAACAGCAGGCTGCATGGGGGGAACAGGCCAGCAGGGGGATTAGTGAGGAGAAACCAAATGAATGAGCAGCAGGTTGCATGGGAGAAACAGGATAGCAGGGGGGTTACTGAGGGGCAACCAAACAACCTAGCAACAGGCTACATGGTACCACCAGGCTCTCAGGGGTGGGGGGCATTGGGGATGAGCAGGCTGGTAGTGGGGGGCAGTGAAGGATCACCAGGCTGATGGAGGAAACTAAGGGGTGACAAGGCTGGCGAGGAGGCAGTAAGGGGTGACCAGGCTGGCAGAGGGGCAGTTGGGGGCTACCAGGCCAGCATGAAGGACAGTTAGAGGCAATCAGGTAGGCAAGCAGGTGAGCAGTTAGGAGCCAGTGGTCCAGGATTGTGAGAGGGATCAGGCTTAAACCAGCAGTCAGACATCCCCCAAGGGGTCCTGGATTGGAGAGGGTGCAGGCTGGGGAGAAGAATTTAATGCACTGTATCTCTAGTATTGTAATAAGTACTATAAAGAGAGCTAGTGGTGGATTATAGGAGAGAAGGGAAAAACATATTGAAAAAATTCTGATTGAGAAAATTGGCATGGTGTGGTTTTGGAAGCATTTTTCCTAAGACCTCTCACATCCTGAAGCTGGGAGACAAGTCTGTATTTGTAGCATACACAATTATTCACTTCCTCAGATGAATATGTCTGAATGCCTATCTTTATACAACTTTTAAAACAAAAGAGTGAAGGAAAATTACTGTCAGTGAGGACATGTAGATATTCATACCTCACTTTTTTGGGGGGCACTATTTTTTTTTATATTGTGTACTATAACACAAAGAAGATAACATGAAATCCATTAAACCACTGTAGATAATATATTTTTGTAGAAGATAAAATTATATAGTTCAGTTATCAACTTATACCTCACTTTTTTCATGACTCACTTTTTTTTGGTCTATTTGATTTTTTATTTTTTCCCAGGTTTAATTAATTATTATTTTTTTAATTTTATTTTTTATTGTGTTACATGTATACATATCTTCCCATTACCCCCACCCCCTGCCAGGCATACCCCAACCTCCCATTGTCTGAGTTCATTGGTTATGCTTATATGCATGCATACAAGTCCTTTGATTGATCTCTTATCTAAACCACCTCTCCTTAAACTTCCTGCTGTAATTTGACAATCTGTTTGATGCTTCACTGCTACTGTGTCTATCCTTTTGTTCATCAGTTTATAACGTTCTTTATTATCCACAAATGAGTGAGATCATGTGGTGTTTCTCCTTCATTGACTGGATTATTTCACTAAGCATAAGGCTCTCCAGTTCCATCCAGGTTGCTGCAAATGGTCAGAATTCCTTCATTTTAATGGCAGCATAGAATTTCATTGTGTAGATGTACCATAGTTTTCTGATCCACTCATCTGCTGATGGACACCTAGGCTGTTTGCAAATCTTAGCTATTGTAAATTGTGCTGCTATGAACATAGCTGTGCATATAACCTTTCTTATTGGTGTTTCTAATTTCTTAGGATATATTCCTAAGAGTGGGATTGCTGGGTCAAATGGGAGATCCATTTTTACTTTTTTCAGGAAACTCCATACTGTTCTCCAGAGTGGCTGCACCAGTCTGCATTCCCACCAACAGTGCACAAGGGTTCCTTTTTCTCTGCATCCTGGCCAACACTTGTCCTTTGTTGATTTCTTGATGATTGCCATTCTGACAGGTGTAAGATGGTATTGCATTGTCATTTTGATTTTCATCTCTCAGATAATTAGTGACTTTGAACATGTTTTCATGTGTCCTTTGACCTTCCTTCTGTCGTCTTTCAAAAAGGTTCTATTTAGGTCAGTTGCCCATTTTTTTTATTGGAACATTTATCTTCCTTTTATTAAGTTGTATAAGTTGCCTATAGATGTTGGAGATTAAACCTTTATCACTGATAACATTTGCAAATATGTTCTCTTATACAGTGGTCTTTCTTGTTGTTTTGTTAATGGTTTCTTTTGCTGTGCAAAAGCTTTTTATTTTGATGTAGTCCCATTTCTTTATCTTCTCTTGAGCTTCCATTGCCTTTGGCGCAGTATCAGTGAAGAAGTTCTTTCCGCATATGTCTGAGATTGTGCAGCCCGTGGATTCCTTTAGTATTTTTATGGTTTTCCGTCTAATGTTTAAGTCCTATATCCATTTTGAGTTCATTTCTATTTGGTGTCATTGGTGGTCCAGTTTCATTTTTTTTGCATGTATCTGTCCAATTTTCCCAACACCATTTATTGAAGAGGCTGTCTTGGCTCCATTGTATGTTCATGCCTCCTTTTTCAAATATTAATTGAGCATAGTGGTTTGGGTGGATATCTGGATTCTCTATTCTATTCCATTGGTCCATATATCTGTTCTTGTGCCAGTACCAGGCTGTTTTGAAAACAGTTGCTTTGTAATATAGCTTGAAATCTGGTATTGAGATCCCACCAACTTCATTTTTCTTTCTCAGGATTGTTGTGGGTATTTGTGGGATTTTTTTGTTCCAGATGAATCTTTGAAGAGTTCTTTCTAGTTCAGTGAAATATGTTGATAGTATTTTAATGGGTAGTGGATTGAATCTATAGATTGCTTTGGGTACTATGGACATTTTAATGATGTTGATTCTCCCAATCCATGAGCATGGTATGCTCTTCCATCTGTTAACATCTTCCTCTGTCTATTTTTTCAGTGTCCTGTAGTTTTCTACATATAGGTCTTTTACCTCCTTAGTTAGGTTTATTCCTAGGTATCTTAATTTTTTTGGTACAATGGTAAATGGGATTGCTCTTTTAGTCTGTCTTTCTGTAATTTCACTATTAGTGTATAGAAATGACACAGATTTATTGGCATTTATTTTGTATCCTGCTACATTGCCAAATTCATTTACTAGGTCACTTAGTTTTGAGATAGAGTCTTTCAGGATTTTTTACGTACAGTATCATGTTATTTGCTTCTAAGGAAACCTTTCTTCTTCTTCTCTAATTTGGATGCATTTTATTTCTTCTTCTTTTCTAATTAAAATGGCTAATACTTCCAGTACTATGTTGAACAGGAGTGGTGAGAGTGGGCATCCTTGTCTTGTTCCTGTTCTTATAGGAAATTGTTTTAGTTTTTGCCCTTTGAGTATGATGTTAGCTGTGGATTTTATCATATATGGCTTTTATGATGTTGAGGTATGATCCTTGTATTCGCACCTTGCTGAGAGTTTTTATAAAGAAGGGATGTTGGATTTGTCAATTGCTTTTTCTGCATCAATTGATATGACCATATGATTTTTATCTCTAAATTTGTTTAGGTGATGTATCACGTTTATTCATTTGCAGATATTGTACCATCCTTGCATCCCTGGGATGAATCCTACTTGTTCATGGTGTATGATCTTTCTGATGTACTGCTGGATCCGATTAGCTAGAATTTTGTTGAGGAATTTGGCATCTATATTCATGAGAGTTATTGGCCTATAATTATCTTTCATTGTGTTGTCTTTATCTGGTTTTGGTATTAGGGTGATGCTGGCTTCATAGAAGGTGTTTGGAAGTGTTCCTTCTTCTTAAATATTTTGGAATAGCCTCAGGAGGATAAGTTTTAATTCTTCCTGGAATGTTTGGTAAAACTCTCTTGTGTAGCCAGCTGGTCCCAGGCTTTTATTTGCTGGAAGCTTTCTGATGACTGCTTCAATTTCTTCCATAGTTATTGGACTATTGAAATGTTTACATTCTTCCTGATTGAGTTTTGGAAGGTTATATTTTTCTAGGAATATGTCCATTTCTTGCAGATTGTCCTATTAGTTGGAATAGAGTTGTTCATAGTATTTTTTTAATAATCCTTTGTATTTTGGCAGGGTCTGTTGTTATTTCTCCTCTTTCATTTCTGATTTTGTTTATTTGGGTCTTCTCTCTTTGCTTTTTGGTGAGCCTGGCTAGAGATCCATCAATCTTGTTTATCCTTTCAAAGAACCAGCTCTTGTTTTTTGTTGATCTTTTGAATTGTTTCTTTGGTCTCCATGTCGTTTATCTCTGCTCTCACCTTTACTATTTCCTTCCTTCTGCTTACACTGGGCTTTCTTGTTGCTCTCTTTCTAGCTCTTTGAGTTGTAGGGATACGAAGTTTATGACCATTGTTTCCTGTTTTTTGCAGTAGGCTTGTAGGGCAATGAACTTCCCTCTCAAGACTGCTTTCACTGTGTCCCATAAATATTGTATTGTTGTGTTTTCATTGTCATTTGTTGCCATGATGATATTTATTTCTCTCTTGATCTCTCTGTTTACCCAGTCGTTGTTTAATAGCATTTATTTAGTCTTCATGTGTTTGATTTCTTCATATTTTTTTTATTATAGTTGATTTAAAATTTTATGCCACTGTGGTCTGGGAAAATGCTTGATATGATTTCTATCTTCTTGCATTTGAAGAGACTTTGCCTATGACCCAACATATGGCCTGTCTTTGATAATGATACATGGGCACTGGAGAAGAATGAATATTCTGTAGCTTTGGGGTAAAATGTTCTGAAGATGTCAATTAATTTCATCTGGTCTAGTGAGTCATTTAGGATTGATATTTCTTTGCTTATTTTTTGTTTAGAGGATTTGTCTAGAGGTGACAGTGAAGTATTAAAGTCCCGTACTATGATTGTATTGCTGTCAATCTCTCCCTTAATATCCTTCAGGAGATTTTTTATGTATTTATGTGCTCCTATATTTAGTGTGTATATGTTTACCAGAGTTATTTTTTCTTGTTGGATTGTTCCCTTTATTATTATGAAGTGGTCTTCTTTATGTCTTATTATGTGCTTCACTTCGAGATCAAATTTGTCAGATATAAGTATTGAAACCCCAGCTTTTTTTTTTTCAAATCCATTGGCCTGAAATACCATCTTCCATCCCTTCACACTCAATCTGTGTGCTTCGCTTTTCCTGAGTAAGTTTCTTGTAGACAGCATATATATGGATCATGTTTTCTTATCCAATCGGTTACCCTATGTCTTTTGATTGGAGCATTTAATCCGTTAACATTTAAAGTTATTATTGATAGGTACTTATCTGTCGCCATTTTTAGTGTTTACCCTCAAGTACCTTCTTTGCTTCCCATTTCTTTTTATTGCAGCAGACCCTTTAACATTTCTTGCATTGCTTGTTTGGTGGTAATATATTCCCTTAGTCCTTTTAGTCTGGAAGCTTCTGATTTCTCTTTCAGTTTTGATTGAAAGCCTTGCAGGGTACAGTATTCTTGGATTCAGATACTTCGTTTACATGACTTTGTGTATTTCATTCCATTCCCTTTTGGCCTGATGAGTTTCTGTTGAGCAATCAGTTCCTAGTCTTATGGGGGTTCCTTTGTAGGTAACTTTCTGTTTCTCTCTGGCTGGTTCTAAGATTCTTACTTTGTCATCCCTTTTTGCGAATTTAATTGGTGTTGGTTTTTTGGGTTCATTTTGCTTGGGACTCTGTGAGGGTCTTGGATTTTTGTAGGTTTTTTTCTACCTATATTGGGGAAATTTTCTGTCATTATTTCTTCAAACAGGTTCTCTAATATTTGCTCAATTTCCACTCTTTCTGGGACCCCAATTATGAGGATGTTGTTTTGTTTCGTGTTACCCAATGTTCCTTTAGGCTCTCCTCTTGCTTTTTAACTTTTATTTCTAGAAGCTGCTGTACTTGGGTATTTTTTCCTACCTTGTCTTCTAGCTCACTAATGCGGTCTTCTGCTTCTTCTAGTCTACTTTTAATGCTTTCTATTGAATTCTTTATAGCAGTAATGTCATTTTTCATTTCTTCTTGATTATTCTGCATTTCTTCTTTGTTCTTCTGC
The DNA here is from genome assembly GCA_011751065.1 of Lasiurus cinereus. Lineage (NCBI taxonomy): Eukaryota > Metazoa > Chordata > Mammalia > Chiroptera > Vespertilionidae > Lasiurus > Lasiurus cinereus. The sequence continues at coordinate 14,144,978 of JAAGEH010000031.1, read as the reverse complement.
ATTTCTTCTTGGTTCTTCATTTGCTCTTGGGTCTTCTTCATTTCCTCTTGGCTCTTACATTGTCGATTTTGTCATCCATTTTTTTCATCTACCTTATGATCATTTCTCTGAACTCTTTCTCTGGAAGGCTTATTTCTCCTTCTATTTAATTTATTTCCTTTTCTGGTGATACCTGCCTTTCTGTCATATGTGTGCTGTTTCTTCATCTACCCATGGTCTTTCTTCTCTGGCTGTCTGGTTATGTAGTTCTCTCTCCTATATTGGTTCAAAGGCACAAACTACAACACGACCAGGTACAACACACAAGGCACTAAACAGAAATGTATTCATGATGTTAACTACCAGAAATAAGGTGATCAGAAATTAAAGACATATTAGGGAAAAGCAGAAAAAGAAGAAGAGGAAAATGAGGAAAGAAAGAAAAGAAAGAAGTGCCATAATCAAATTGGGAGAAGGTAGGAAAATAAATAAATAAATAAATAAATAAATAATAACATTAATAATAAAATAAAGTAAAATAAAGTTAAAAAATAAAATGGAGGAGAAGAAGAAGAAAAGAGAAAGAGTCAGAGAGAAAAGAAAGAGGATAAGAGAGAAAAGGGGAACAAAATATAGATGTGAGGAGAAAACTCCAATAGAAGAGCCACTAATCCCAACAAATGCTGGCAACAAGTACCTGGAGATTAATACAAACTACAAATAACAACTAATATCAAGGGAGGTGATGGAAAAGAGAAGTAAAAAACAAACCAAAAGAAAGAAAACAAAAAGCAAAATAAAACAAGTAAAGTAAGCTAAAGCAATATCATAAAAAAGTAAAAAAAAATCGATATTGTCACAGTTCAGGCAAACAGCAACAAAAGGATATAGAGGAAAACAACTTTTTGGATAGTGAAGACAAGAAGAGAGAGGTTTGTATGGACTTGCAGTAGGGGATTTGAAATTAGATATATAAGTGGGGTGAAATTTTAACCAGGTAAAGAGAAAGAATAGGGAGAATCTAAAGTTGGAAAACGGAAAGAGAAACAAGACAACAAAATGGGGAAAGTTAGGGGAGAGTGTTGGCATAAAGGTAGAGTTGAGATAGAGTAAAATTATGCTAAAGGAAAGATGAAAATAGAATGTAGAACTCTAATCCCGAAGTAAAATAATGAGAACACAAAATGACACTTGTTTTTTATCCAAAAAGGTAAAATAGTAGTAGTAATAATACTAGTTGAAAACAAAAATGTAATAATTAAAAAGGTAAAATCAGTTGAGGAGGAAATAAATAATAGTTTTTAATTAAAATATGCATAATAAAAATAAAAATAAAACAAAATAAATGTATTTTAAAAAAGAAAAAGCAAAAAAAAATAGAATGGGCAGTACTGGAGGTCATTCACTTCCACTACTGTTCTGCTTGGCACTCCTGTTTCCCAGTCGGGAGGGTACTGCAGTTCCCTGGGTTCCACTGCTGAGGTCTTAATCTCTTTCTTCCTTTGTGGTTATGCAAGAGTCAATTTGTGTCTCATCCACTTGGTGGCAGTGTTTAAGAACCGACCTCTGGGACTAAGCACAGGACCTCTCTAGGCTGTGCTTAGATCCTGCTACTCTGTGGTTCTCAGTAACGGTTTGTGGGGCTTTGAGCAGCCAGGACACTGTCATAACTCCCAGGCTTCCCCTCTGCCTCAGATCAAAATGAGCTGTTTTCTAGAGCTCCCATCCTTCAACTGCTCCAAGAGTCCGCCTCCACACCTAGGGATCGCGCCCTGCCCCACATCCGCAGACCTCCCCAGAAGCAGCCTTCCTACAGCCAGGTTACCACAATGTGCGTGTCTCTTCTCTGCGGGACAAGAGATCTCACCTTATCCCAGGTGAAATTTGACCTTTCTGTGTACCGTGTGGAGTTCCTCTGAGTCCATGTATCTGCACCGATTGAAGAGTGGTGCTCTGGGTCCCCTGGCTGCTTGGTGGGCGCCTCAGCTGCAGCTTTCTGACTGCCACAGACATCCACCTCACTCTGCAAGATGGTGTGGCATCCGCATTCGCTCTGGTGGTTCCAGCAGACAAAAACCACTTGGCAGTGGCGCTGCCTGGTCATGGAAGCCCCGTCCAGCAGTCCCCCCCACTTCTCCTGTAGGATAACTGACTCTTAACTTTTCAACAAACACTCCCAGTGCAACTCTCAGCTGCTCTCTCTCCCTTGGCCCAGCGACAAGACTCCAGATGTGTCAGTCTATTCCGCCACCAATTTCGGATCCTTAATTTATTTTTTAAATTAATGTCTTAAATGTATACATATCTTCCCATTGCCCCCCCACCCACTGCCAGGCGTACCCTAACCCCCCCAGTGTCTTGTGTTCATTGGTTATGCTTATATGCATGCATACAAGTCCTTTGGTTGATCTCTTATCTACCCAACCTCTCCTTACGCTTCCTGCTGTAATTTCACAGTCTGTTTGATGCTTTACTGCCTCTATATCTATCTTTTTGTTCATCAGTTTATAATGTGCTTCATTATCCACAAATAAGTGAGATCATGGGGTGTTTCTCCTTCATTGACTGGATTATTTCACTTAGCCTAAAGCTCTCCAGTTCCATCCAGGTTGCTGGAAATAGTAAGAATTCCTTTTTTTTTTTTAATGGTAGCATACAATTCCATTGTGTAGATGTACCATTGTATTCTGATCCACTCATTTGCTAATGGGCAAATAGGCTGTTTCCATATTGTAGCTATTGTAAATTGTGCTGCTATGAACATAGGGGTGCATAAATACTTTCTGATTGGTGTTTCTACTTTCTAAGGATATATTCCTAAGAGTGGGATTGCTGGGTCAAATGGGAGATCCATTTTTAGTTTTTTGTGGAAACTCCATATTGTTCTCCACAGTGGCTGCACCAGTCTCTGCATTCCCACCAGCAGTGCACTAGGGTTCCCTTTTCTCCGCATCCTCACCAACACTTGTCCATGGTTGATTTGTTGATGATTGCCATTCTGACTGGTGTGAGATGGTATTGCATTGTCGTTTTGATTTGCATCTCTCGGATAATTAGTGACTTTGAACATGTTTTCATGTGTCTCTTGGCCTTCCTTCTGTTGTCTTTCCAAAAGGTTCTATTTAGGTTCCCTACCCATTTTTTTATTGGATCATTTATCTTCCTTTTATTAAGTTGTATAAGTTGGTTGTAGATGTTGATCAGTGATAATGTTTCCAAATATGTTCTCTCATACAGTGTGCTTTCTTGTTCTTTTGTTGATGGTTACTTTTGCTGTGAAGAAGTGTTTTATTTTGATGTAGTCCCATTTTTTTATCTTTTATTTAGCTTCCAATGACCTTGGAGCAGTATCAGTGAAGAAGTTCTTTCGACATATGTCTGAGACCGTACTGCCTGTGAATTCCTCTAGTATTTTTATGGTTTCCTATCTTATGTTTAACTTCTGTATCCATTTGGAGTTTATTTTTATGTATGGTGTAAATTGGTGGTCTACTTTCATGTTTTTGCATTTATCTATATAATTGTCCCAACACCATTTATTGAAGAGGCTGTCTTGGCTCCATTGTATGTTCATGCCTCCTTTGTCAAATATTAATTGAGCATAATGGTTTGGGTGGATATCTGGATTCTCTATACTATTCTATTGGTCTATATGTCTGTTCCAATGCCAGTACCAGGCTGTTTTGAGAACAGTTGCTTTGTAATATAGCTTGAAATCCAGTATTTAGATACCACCTACTTTATTCTCCTTTCTCAGGGATGTTGTGGCTATTCGGGGTCTTTTTTTTTCTTTTCTTCCAGATGAATCTTTGGGGAGTTCTTTCTAGGACTGTGAAATATGTCATTGATATTTGAAAAGGTAGTGCTTTGAATCTATAGATTGCTTTGGGTAGTATCGACATTTTAATGATGTTGATTCTCCCAATCCATGAGCATGGTATGCTCTTCCATATGTTTACATCTTCCTCTATTTCTTTTTTTCAGTTTCCTGTAGTTTTCTGCATATATGTCTTTTACCTCATTACTTAGGTTTATTCCTAGATATCTAATTTTTTTGGAGCGATGGTAAATGGGATTGTTTTTCAGTCTCTTTTTCTGTAATTTCACTATTAGTGTATAGAAATGCCATAGATTTCTTGGCTTTCATTTTGTATCCTGTTACATTGCCAAATTCATTTATTAAGTCAATGAGTTTTTGGATGGAGTCCTTTGGGTTTTTTATGTACAGTATCATGTCAGTTGCATCTAAGGAAAGCTTTCTTCTTCTTTTCCAATTTGGATGCCTTTTATTTCTTCTTCTTGTCTAATTGCAATGGCTAATACTTCCAGTATTATGTTGAACAGGAGTGGTGAGAGTGGGCATCCCTGGCTTCTTCCTGTTTTTAGGGAAAATGGTTTTAGTTTTTGCCCATTGAGTATGATGTTAGCTGTGGGTTTATCATATATGGCTTTTATTATGGTGAGGTATGATCCTTCTATTCCCACCTTGTTGAGAATTTTTATCAAGAAAGGTTGTTGGATTTTGTCAAATGATTTTTCCGCATCAATTTATATGACTATGTGATTTTTACCTCACATTTTTTAATGTGAAGTATCATGTTTATTGATTTGCGGATATTATTCCATCCTTGCATTCCTGAGATAAATCCTACTCAGTCATGGTGTATGATCTTTCTGATGTACTGCTGTATCCGATTAGCTAGAATTTTTTAAGGATTTTGGCATCTATATTCATGAGAGATATTGACCTATAATTCTCTTTCATTGTGTTGTCTTTACCTGTTTTTGGTATTATGTTGATGCAGGCTTCATAAAAGGTGTTTGGAACTGATCTTTCTTCTTGAATATTTTTGAATAGTCTGAGGAGGATAGGTTTTAATTCCTCCTTCAATGTTTGGTAAAACTCTCCTGTGTAGCCATCTGGTCCTAGGCTTTTATTTGCTGGAAGCTTTTTGATGAATGCTTCAATTTCTTCCTTAGTTATTGGACTATTGAGATGTTTAGATTCTTCCTGATTGAGTTTTGAAAGGTTATATTTTTCTAGGAATATGTCCATTTCTTGCAGGTTGTCTAGTTTGTTGGAATGGAGTTGTTCATAGTATTTTTTAACAATCATTTGTATTTCGGAGGCATCTTTCGCTATTTCTCCTCTTTTATTTCTGATTTTGCTTATTTGTTTCTTCTCTCTTTGCTTCCTGGTGATCCTGGCTAGAGGTCCATCAATCTTATTTATCCTTTGAAAGAACCAGCTCTTGATTTTGGTGATCTTTTGAATTCTTTCTTTGGTCTCTATGTTGATTATCTCCCCTCTGATCTTTACTATTTCCTCACTTTTCTTTACACTGGGCTCTTCTTGTTGCTCTTTTCTACCTCTTTGAGTTGTAGGGTTAGGTAATTTATTACTATTTTTTCCTGTTGTTTGCAGTAGGCTTGTAGAGCCATGACCTTCCCTCTCAAGACTGCTTTCACTGTGTCCTATATAGTTTTGTATGGTTATGTTGTTATTGTCATTTGTTGCCTGATGTTTTTTATTTCTTTCTTGATCTCTGTGGTTACCCAGTCATTGTTTAATAGTGTGGTGTTTAGTCTCCATGTGTTTGATTTCTTTGTATTGTTTCTATAGTAGTTGATTTCCAGTTTTATGCCATTGTGATCTGAGAAAATGCTTGACATGATTTCTATCTTCTTCAATTTGAAGAGACTTTTCCCATGACCCAACATATGATCTATCTTTGAAAATGACCCATGTGCACTGGAGAAGAATGTATATTCTGTGGCTTTGGGGTGAAATGTTCTGAAGATGTCAATTAATTCCATCTGGTATAGTGAGTCATTTAGGATTGATGTTTTTTAGTGGAGTTTAGAGGATTTGTCCAGTGGTGGCAGTGGGGTAGTAAAGTCTCCTTCTATAATTGTATTGCTGTCAATCTCTCCCTTGTTATCCTGTAGGAGTTTTTTTTTTATGTATTTAGGTTCTCATGTATTGGGTGCATATAGGTTTACCAGAGTTATTTCTTCTTGTTGTATTCCTCCCTTTAGTATTATGAAGTGGCCATTTTTACCTCTTGTTATGTCCTTCATTTGGATATCTAGTTTGTCAGATATAAGTATTGCAACCCCAGCTTTTTTTAAATTTCCATTTGCCTTTAAAAGTGTCTCCCATCTCTTCACCCTCAGTCTGTGTGCTTCTCTTTTTGTGAGGTGGGTTTCTTGTAGACAACAGGTATATGGGTCATGTGTTCTTTTCTAATCCGTTACCCTATGTCTTTTAATTGTAGCATTTAATCCATTTACATTTAAAGTTATTATTGAAAGGTACTTATCTGTCACCATTTTTTTTCTTTACCCCTGTATTCCTTCTTCTCTTCCTATTTCTTTCTTTCCTTTTCTTTTCTTTCTTTTTTTTTTTTTACAACAGATCCTTTAGCATTTCTTGCATTGCTGGTTTGGTGGTAATATATTCCGTCAGTCCTTTTTGTTCTGTGAAGCTCCTGATTTCACCTTCAATTCTTTTTAATGTATTTTTTTATTGTGTTACATGTATACATATCTCCCCATTGCCCCCCTCCCTCCCAAACATTCTCCAACCCACAGTGTCTATGTTCATTGGTTATGCTTATTTGCATAGATACAAGTCCTTTGATTGATCTCTAATCTACCCCACTTCTCATTAATCTTCATGCTATAATTTCACAGTGTGTTTGATGCTTTACTGCCTCTGTATCTATCCTTTTGTTCATCAGTTTACAATGTTCTTTGTTATCCACAAATGAGTGAGATCATGTGGTGCTTCTCCTTCATTGACTGGCTTATTTCACTAAGCATAAGGCTCTCCAGTTCCATCCAGGTTGCTGCAAATGGTAAGAGTTCCTTCATTTAATGGCAGAATAGAATTCCATTGTGTAGATGTACCACAATATTCTTATCCAGTCATCTGCTGATGGGCACCTCGGCTGTTTCCAAATTGCAGCTATTGTAAATTGTGCTGCTATCAACATAAGGGTGCATAAATCCTTTCTGATTGGTGTTTGTAATTTCTTAGGATAAATTCCTAAGAGTGGGATTGCTAGGTCAAATGGGAGATCCTTTTTTTTGTTTTTTGAGGAAACTCCATACTGTTCTCCACAGTGGCTGCATCAATCTTCATTCCCACCACGAGTGCACAAAGGTTCCTTTTTCTCCACATCCTCAACAACACTTGTTGTTTGTTGATTTATTGATGATTGCCATTCTGACAGGTGTAAGATGGTATCGCATTGACATTTTAATTTGCATCTCTCGAATAATTAGTGACTTTGAACATGTTTTCATGTGTCTCTTGGCCTTCCTTCTGTCATCTTTCAAAAAGGTTCTATTTAGGCCCGTTGCCCATTTTTTTATTGGATCATTTATCTTCCTTTTATTAAGTTGCGTAAGTTGGCTGTAGATGTTGGAGATTAAACCTTAATCAGTGATAACATTTGCAAATATGTTCTCCCATAAAGTGGGCTTTCTTGTTGTTTTATTGATGGTTTATTAGTGGATTTGTGTTGGTTGTCTTTCCTTTATCATGGTAGTTTTCAGTCATTACTTCTTCAACCAGGTTTTTTATTCCTTGCTCAATTTCCACTCTTTCCGGAACCCTAATTATGTGGATGTTGAATTGTTTCATGTTATCCCGAAGTTCCCTTAGGCACTCCTCTTGCTTTTTAATTTTTTTTTCTAGAAGCTGCTATACTAGATATTTTTTCCTACCTTGTCTTCTAGCTCACTGATGTGATCCTCTGCTTCTTCTAGTCTACTTTTGATGCTTTCTACTGAGTACTTTACAGCAGCTATATCATTTTTCATTTTTTCTTGATTATTCTTCATTTCCTCTCGGCTCTTACTCATATTGTCGATTTTTTCTTCCATTCTTTTCAGCCACCTTATGACCATTTCTCTGAACTCTTTCTCTGGCAGGTATATTTCTGCTTCTATTTCATTTACTTCCTTTTCTGGTGATTTCTGATGGTCTTTCTTCTCTGGTTGTCTGGTTATGTAGTTCTCTCTTCTACGTTGATTTAAAGGTAAGTACAACATACAAGGTACTGAACAGAAATTTATTCACGATATTAATAACCACAAATAAGGTGACCACCCATGAAAGACAAATTATGAGTAAGTATAGAATGAAGAAGAGAGAAAGGAGGAAAAAAGAAAAGAAAGACGTGCCAGAACGATATTGGCAGAACAGAGGAAAAAAAAAGGGAGAAAAACAGAAGTAGGAGAAAGAGAAGGAGAAGGAAAAAGAAAGAAAAAAAGTAAGAGAGAAAAGAAAGAGATTAAGAAAGAAAAAGGGAAGAAATTATATATGTGAGGAGAAAATTCCAATAGAACAGCCACTAATGCCAATAAATGCCTGTAACAAGTACCTGGAGATTAATACAAACTACAAATAACAACTAATATCAAGGGAGGCTAGGGAAAACAGAGGTTAAAAAAAATAAAAACAAAGCAAACAAAAAGCAAAATAAAACAAGTAGAATAAGCAAAAACAATCTCACAAAAAAAGCATAAAAATTGATATAATCACCATTCAGGCAAACAACAACAAAAGGACATAAAGAAAAACAATTTTTTTGAACAGTGATGATAGAGAAGAGAGAGGTTTGTATCGACTTGGAGTAGGGGATTCGAAATTAGATATATAAGTGGGGTGAAATTTTAACCAGGTAAAAAGAAAGAATAGGGGAAATCTAAAGTTGGAAAAGGGAAAGCAAATCAAGACAACAAAATGGGTAAGTTAGGAAGAGTGTTGGCATAAAGGTATAGTTGAGATAGGGTAAAATGATGCTAAAGGACAGATGAAAATAGAATGTAGAACTCTAATCCCAAAGTAAAATAAAGAGAAAATAAAATGACACTTCTCTTTTTCAAAAAGGTAAAATAGTTGTACTAATAATACTAGTTGAAAATAAAAATGTAATAATTAAAAAGGTAAATTCAATTGAGGAAAAAAGAAAAATAGTTTTTTAATTAAAATATGCAAAAAATAAATTAAAAATAAAAGAGTAGAATAGGCCGTCATGGAGGTTATTCACTTCCTCTATTGTTCTGTTTGGCACTCCTGTTTCCCAGTTGGGTGGCCATTGCAGTTCCCTGTGTTCCACTGATGAGATGTGTCTTAATCTGTGATTATGCGAGAATCAATTTGTGAGTCATCAGCTGGGTGGCAGTGTTTCAGAACTGATCTCTGAGACTAAGCACAGGACCTCTCTAGCTTGTGCTTAGATCCCGCCCACTCTGTGGTACTTCATACTGATTTGTGGGGGTGGGTTGCCCCTGAGCTGATTCTCTGATGGTTATTCTGCGCTCTGATCCCCAGGTTCCAGAAAAACAACTTTCCCCTGCAGTCTCTCAGCATGTCTCCAATTGCATGATCCTATATATTGGGCTTAGCAATCAGAAACCAGTGTCTGAAGAGGAAAGAGTGAAGTCTGTGCACTCCCCCTTCCCTGCTCCTGTTTGAGCAGCCAGGACACTTTAATAACTCACAGGCTTTCCTTCTAAGTCAGATCAAAATGGGTTGCTTTCTAGCACTCCCCTCTGTTAACAGCTCTGCGGGCCCCCTTCCACATTCAGGTATCATGCCTGCCCAACATCCACGGATTTCTCTAGGTGCAGCTTTCCCCTGGTCCAGTTCCCACAATGTGCACATCTTTCTGCTCTGAGGGACCAAAGACTTCACCTTATCACAGGTAAAATCTGACCTTTCCGTGGGGCGTGCGAAACTCATCTGAATCCAAGTGTTTGTGCTGATTGGGAAGCGGTGTTCTGGGTCCCCCAGCTGTTTGGTGGGTGCTGAAGCCAGCTTTTCAGGCCACCATATACATCCACCTTCCCCTGCAAGATGGCATGGTCTCTTTCTTTTCATTCTTACCAACACTCTTCTCTCTCTCTCTCTCTCTCTCTCTCTCTCTCTCTCTCTCTTTCTCATAACTTGTCCCCTCAACTTTGTTCTTCTTTCTCATGATTGCTGTTGATATTTGGGTTATTTTGTGGTTCCACATAAAATTTTGGACTATTTGTTCTGGTTCTGTGAAATATGTATTGGTATCTTGATAGAGATTGTGTTGAGTTCATAGATTTATTTTAATAGTATGGACATTTTAATGATGTTAAGTCTTCTTATCCATTAACAAAGAATATGTTTCTACTTATTTGCATCTTCTTCTATTTCTTTCTTCAGTGTCTTATAATTTTCTGTGTACAGGTCTTTTACCTCCTTGTTTAAATTTGTCAATAGGTATTTTATTTTTTATTTTTGAAGAAATCATGGATGGTTTTTTTTTTTTAGTTCATCTTCTGATATTTCGTTATTGATACATAAGAATGCTCCTAATTTCTGCCTATTTACTTTGTATTCTGCTACTTTACTGAATAGATTTATTAGTTTTAGTGGGATTTTGGGGGTGGAATATTTTGGGTTTTCCATAAACAGTTTAATGTTAGCTGTTCAAAAAATTCATTATGAAACATAAAATTTGCATAATAGATGTACCAAAAGGGGAAGAAAGTGAGTAAGGGATAGAGAACCTGCTTGAAGAAATAATGGCAGAAAACTTTGTTAACCTAGTGAAGGAATAATTCACTCAAGTCCAGGTGGCACAGAGAGTCTCAAACAAGTAGAAGCCAAATAGGACCACACAGAGACTTATTATAATTAAAATGCCAAAAATTAAATACAAAGAATCTTAAAAGGCATCAAGAGAACAGCAATTTGTTACCTAGAAAGGAGTTCCCATAAGACTTTCACAGATTTTTCATCAGAAACTCTATAGGAATGGTAAGAAGTATTAAATGTAATGAAACGAAAGGATGTGATACCAAGATTACTATATTAAGCAAGCTTATCATTAAAAATAGATGCTAAAATAAAGAGCTTCCTAAACAAACATACAAACAAAATGCTAAAGAAGTTTATCACAGCTAAACAAGCACTGCAAGAAATGCTATAGTGACTGCTGTAATAATAAGAAAAATAGACAAAGAGAAATATGGGTGTAAAAATTAAAATGACAATGAATAAGTACCTATCAATAAAAAACTTAAGTGTAAATGGATTAAATGCTACAATTAAAAAATGTAGGGTAGCTGAATGGCTAATAAATCATGATCCAAATATATGCAACCTATAAGAGACCCAACTCAGAACAAAAGATTCACATAGGATGAGAGTGAAGGGATGGAAACAATTTTCCATCCAAATGGAAACGAAAAATAACTGGGGTAGCAATACTCATATCTGACAAAATATACTCCATAATGGTCATCACAAGTGACAATAAAGGTCACTATTTAATACTAAAGGGAGCAATCCAACAAGATGATATAAATGTGGCAAACATACTATATGCAAATAATATAGGAACACCTAAATATATTTTTAAATGTCTAGAAGACTTTAAGGGAGAGATTGATGGAAATACAATCATAGTAGGGGACTTTAACACCCATCTGACTTCACTAGAAAGATCTTCCAGATAAAAAACATATAATAAAATAAAGTAACAGTGAACAGTGACTCAAAATGACACACTGGAGCAGATAGATTTAATTGACGTTTATAGTCACCCCAAAGCTACAGAAAATGCATTCCTCCCATCTGCAAATGGGACATTTTCAAAGATCAACCACATGTTAGGACACAAAACAAGTCTCTACAAGTTCAGGAAGATTGAAATCATATCAAGCATTTTCTCAGATCATAATTGATTAAATAAAAAATAAACTACAGTAAAAACACTCAAAAACATCCAGACATCTGGAGTCTAAAAAATATGTTATTAAACAATGAATGGGTTACCAATGAGATCAAGAAGGGAACAAAAAATTTTCTGGAAATAAATGAAAATGAACACACAACCCCAAATCGCTGGGACACAGCAAAAGCATTTGAGGGGGAACTGCATAGAACTACAGGCCTACCTGAAAAAAAAAAAGATAATAAACTACTTAATCCTGCAACTTAAAAAATTAGAAAGAGAACATGAAAAACATAGGGTAAGTAAAAGGAAGAAAATTATAATAAAGATTAGAAAAGAAATAAATGGTATAGAGACCATAAAAATAATACAAAAGATGAATGAAACCAAGAGTCAGTTCTTTGGAAAGATAAACAAGATTGAAAAACCTCTAGACTAATTAAGAAACAAAGTGAGAGGACCCAAATAAATAAAATCAGAAACTAAAGCAGTGAAGTTACAACTGATACCACATAAATACAAAGGATTGTAAGAAAATACTATGAACAACTATATGGCAACAAGCTGGACAATGTGGATGAAATGGGCAAATTTATAGAAAAATACAATCTTCCAAAACTGAATCAGAAAGAGTCAGAAAACCTGAAGAGGTAAATAACAACCAATGAAATTGAAGTAATAATAATAATAATAATAATAATAATAATAAACCTCCCAGCAAACAAAAGCCATGGTCTGGACAGCTTCACAGGGCAATTTTACCAAATATTCACAGAAGAACTAAAACCTACCTTCCACAAACTATTCCAAAAGAATCCAAGAGGAAGGAACACTTCCAAGCTCTTTTTATGAGGCCAGTATTATCCTGATCCTAAAACCAGGTAAAGACACTACAAAGAAAGATAATTACAGGTCAATATCCCTGATGAACATAGATGCTAAAATCTTCACAAATATTAGCAAATTGGATCCAGCAATATACACTATGAGCAAGTATTCCAGCAATGCAAGGTTGATGCAATATCTACAAACCAATAAGTGTGACACATCACATAAACAAACTGAAAGAAAAAAATTACATGATCATATCGATAGATGCTGAAAAAGAATTCAACAAGTTCCAACACCCATTTTTGATAAAAACTCTCAGCCAAGTGATAATAGAGTGATCATAATAAAGGCCATATATAACATGCCTTTGTCCAACATCATACTCAATGTGCTAAAACTAAAATAATTTCCCCTGAGAACAGAAAGAAGACAGGGATGTCTGCTTTCACTACTGTTATTCAAACTAGTAGTGGAAGTACTAGCCATGGTGATCAGAGTAGAAGCAAGCATAAAAGGTGTCTAAATTGGAAAGGAGGAAGTAAAACTTCATTATTCATAGATGACATTATATTATACATAGGAAACTCTAAAGACTCCACCAAAACTACTAAATTTTATAAAGAAAAATTGGCAATGTAGCAGGAAACAATATTAGGATCCAGAAACCAATAGTATTTTTATACACCAATAATGAACTTTGAGAAAGAGAAACTAAAAAATAAATCCAACTTACCATTGCAAAAAAAATTAAAATACTTAGCATGAAACTTAACAAAGGAAGTAAAAGATCTGTACTCTGAAAACTACAGGACATTGAAAAGAGATAGAGAAAGATTTAAGCAAGTGGAAGAATAGATTGTGTTCATGGATTGGTAGAATTAACATTAAATGTTCATACTACTCAAAGCACTCTATAGTTTCAATGAAATTCCCATAAAAATACCAAAGATATATTTTTAAGATATGGACCAAAAACTCCAAATATTTATCTGGAACCAAAATAACAACAACAACAACAACAACAACAACAACCAAAAGAGGCATAGCAATATTGAGAAAGAAGAACGAAGTTGGAGGGATCATAATACCAGATACTAAGTTATACTACAAAGCATCGCCAATCAAAACAGCCTGGTACTGGCACAAAAACAGGTATGTAGATCAATGGAACAGAATAGTGTACCCAGAAATTGATGCAAAGCCATTATGCTCAATTAATGTTTCACAGAGGAGGCAAAGACATACAATGGAGTCAAGACAGTCTATTCAATAAATGGTGTTGGGAAAAATGGACAGATACATGTAAACAGTGAAACTACTAGTAGACCACCAATGTATTCCATACACAAGAACAAATTTCAAAATGGTTAAAAGAACTAAATCTAAGCTGTGAAACCATAAAAATCTTAGAAGAATCCATTGGCAGCAAAATCTCAGACATCTTTCTTAGCCATATGTTTGTGCATATATCTCCTATAACATAGGAAACTAAGGAGAAAATAAACCAATGGGTCTACATCAAAATAAAAAGCTTCTGCACAGCAAAAGAAACCATCAACAAAATGAAAAATGAGCCCACCATATGGGAGAACATTTGTCAATGATACATCTGATAAAAGGTTAATATAAGAACTATATAAGGAACTCATACAACTTATCAAAAGGAAGACAAATAATCTAATAAAAAATGGGCAAATGACCTAAATAGACACTTCTCCAAAGTGGATATACAGATGTCCAAGAGGCATATGAAAAAAATGCACAAAGTCACTGATTATCAGAGATATCCAAATTAAAATGACAATGAGGTATCACTTCACACCAGTACACTGCTAGTGGGAATGCAGACTGGTGCAGCCATTATGGAAAATAGTATGGAGTTTTCTCAAAAATTAAATATGGAACTGCCATTTGATTCAGTGATCCCACTTCTAGGAATATATTCCAAGAGACCTGGAACACTGGTCAGAAAGAACATATGCACCTCTATGTTTATAGCAGCGCTTTTTATTTTTATTTTTTAAAATATATTTTATTGATTTTTCACAGAGAGGAAGGGAGAGGGATAGAAAGTCAGAAACATCGATGAGAGACATCAATCAGCTGCCTCCTGCACACCCCACACTGGAAATGTGCCCGCAAGAAAGGTACATACCCCCAACCAGAATCAAACCCGGGAACTTTCAGTCCGCAGACTGATGCTCCATCCACTGAACCAAACTGGTCTTGGCTATAGCAGCGCTTTTTACAATAGCTAATATCTGGAAACAGACCAAGTGGCCATCAATAGATGAATGGATAAAAAAGCTGTGGTATTGCCAAAACCGGTTTGATTCAGTGCATAGAGCATCAGCCTGTGGACTGAAAGGTCCCAGGTCAAGGGCACGTACCCTGGTTTCGGACACATCCGCAGAGGCAGCAGATTGATGTTTCTCTCTCATTGATGTTTGTAACTCTCTATCCTTCTCCACTCCTCTCTGTAAAAAATCAATAAAAAAATTTTTTTTTAAAAAGTTGCGGTACATTTACACCATGGAATACTATGCAGCAGTAAAGAAGAAAGATTTCTTATCATTTGAGATAGCAGAAAGAGACCTGGAGAGTATTATGCTAAGTGAAATAACCCTGTCAGAGAAAGACAAGTATCACATGATCTCATTCATGTGTGGAATCTTAAGAACAAAATAAACTGATGATCAAAATAGATCCAGAGACACAGAAGCATGGAATAGACTATGGAATCTCAGAGGGAATGCAGAGATGGGTGGAAAGTAATCAACCAAATAACTTGTATGTATATATGCATAACCAATAGACAAGCACAATTGCATAGTGAATGTCTGGGTTGTGGGGCGAAGACAAAGTAGAAGAGATCAGTGAGGCAAAAAAAAAAAAAAGGACACCTGAAATTCTTTCAACAATAAAAACAAAAACAAAAAATGAAGAAGAAATACATTATCTATTCTCTCAATTACTTTTCTCCTAATTTTCCTTTGGTTGAGATTATCTAGAGATTTGTTTAAAATAATAGCAATAGGTGGCAGAATACTTGGTACTATGACAAGCATGATTTGATATATAAACTATACGGAGAAAATGTTGTTTTTAAAATGGGTGTGTTTGTGGCTTTAACTCTCCTAATCAACATTTATGATGAATACAATTAGTGGCAGATGTTAAAACCAAGAGGGAGGATCTTGTGCTTATGTGACTTAATGCATCTCAGTAAGTTAATTAAATTTGTTTCCAGTAGGCAATACATTTGTGTCAGAGAGGGACTGCAGAGTCCTTAGCAAGTTCATAATTTAACTGTCCATAAATCTTCCAAATGATGAATAGCTTAGTTTGAGATTAGGTTCATAGTCATTAAAAGGTTAAAACATGCAAAAACCGGATTGACTCAGTGGATAGAGTGTCAGTCTGCGAAATGGAGGGTCCCAAGTTCGATTATGGTAAAGGGGATGTACCTTGGTTGCGGGCACATCCCCAGTGGGGGGCGTGCAGGAGGCAGCTGATCGATGTCTCTCTCTCATCGATGTTTCTAATTCTCTATCCCTCTCCCTTCCTCTCTGTAAAAAAAAAATCAATAAAATATATTTTTTAAAAAAATTTAAAAAAAGGTTCAAACATAACAGGAGAGATTATATTCCATTTATCCCACAAGATAGGCCACAATCAAATGAAACCAATATTTCATAAATGGTAAACAAGAAATAATATTTATTTTATTTTTTTCTCTTTTTTATTGTGTTACATGTATACATATCTCCCCATTACCCCCCTCCCTCCCAGGCATAACCCCAGCCCCCCAGTGTCTATGTTCATTGGTTATGCTTATATGCATAGATACAAGTCCTTTCATTGATCTCTTATCTACCCCACCTCTCCTTAATCTTCCTGCTATAATATCACAGTCTGTTTGATGCTTACTGCCTCTGTATCTATCATTTTGTTCATCAGTTTACAATGTTCTTTATTATCCAAAAATGAGGGAGAGCATGTGGTGCTTCTCCTTCATTGACTGGCTTATTTCACTAAGCATAAGGCTCTCCAGTTCCATCAAGGTTGCTACAAATGGTAAGAGTTCCTTCATTTAATGGCAGCATAGAATTCCATTGTGTAGATGTACCACAATTTTCTGATCCACTCATCTGCTGATGGGCACCTAGGTTGTTTCCAAATTGTAGCTATTATAAATTGTGCTGCTATGAACATAGGGGTGCATAAATCATTTCTGATTGGTGTTCATAATTTCTTAGGATAAATTCCTAAGAGTGGGATTGCTGGGTCAAATGGGAGATCCATTTTTAGTTTTTTAAGAAAACTCCACACTGTTTTGCAAAGTGGCTGCACCAGTCTGCATAACCACCAACATTGAACAAGGGTTCCTTTTTTTCTGCATCCTCGCCAACACTTGTCCTTCGTTAATTTATTGAGGTTTGCCATTCTGACAGGTGTAAGATGGTATCGCATTGTAGTTTTGATTTGCATCTCTCGGATGATTAGTGACTTTGAACATGTTTTCATGTGTCTCTTGGCCTTCCTTCTGTCTTCTTTTGAAAAGGTTCTATTTAGGTCCGTTCTCCATTTTTTTTATTGGATCATTTATCTTCATTTTATTAAGTTGTATAAATTGGCTGTAGATGTTGGAGATTAAACAACTACCAGTGATAACATTTGCAAATATATTCTCCCATACAGTGGTCTTTCTTGTTTTGTTAATGGTTTCTTTTGCTGTACAAAAGCTTTTTATTTTGATGTAGTTCCTTTGTTTATTTTTTCTTTAGCTTCCATTGCCTTTGGAGCAGTATCAGTGAAGAAGTTCTTTCGGCATATGTCTGAGATTGTGCTGCCTGTGGATTCCACTAATATTTTTTAGGGTTTCCCTTCTAATGTTTAAGTCCTGTATCCATTTTAAGTTTATTTTTGTATTTGGTGTAAGTTGGTGGTCCAGTTTCATTTTTTTTTTTATGTATCTGTCCAATTTTCCCAAACCATTTGTTGAAGAGACTATCTTGACTCCATTGCATGTTCATGCCTCCTTTGTCAAATATTAGTTGAGCATAGTGGTTTGGGTGGATATCTGGATTCTCTATTCTATTGCATTGGTATATATGTCTGTTCTTGAGCCAGTACTAGGCTGTTTTGAGAACAGTTGCTTTGTAATATAGCTTGAAATCTGGTATTGAGATCCCACCTACTTCATTTTTCTTTCTCAGGATTGTTGTGGCTATTCACGGGATGTTTTTGTTCCATATGAATCTTTGAAGAGTTCTTTCTAGTTCAATGAAATACATCGATAGTATTTTAATGGGTAGTGCATTGAATCTATAGATTGGTTTGGGTAGTATGGACATTTTAATGATGGTGATTCTCCCAATGCATGAGCATGCTGTGCTCTTCCATCTGTTAATATCTTCCTCTATTTCTTTTTTAGGTGTCCTGTAGTTTTCTGTGTATGGGTCTTTTATCTCCTTAGTCAGGTTTATTCCGAGGTATCTTAATTTTTTTTGGTGTGATGGTAAATGGGATTGCTTTTTGAGTCTCTCTTTCTATAATTTCACTATTAGTGTACAGAAATGCCACAGATTTCTTGGCATTAACTTTGTATCCTGCTACATTGCCGAATTCATTTATTAAGTGAATTAGTTTTGGGATGGAGTCCTTTGGGTTTTTTATGTACAATATCATGTCATCTGCAAATAAGGACAGCTTTACTTCTTCTTTTCCAATTTGGATGCCTTTTATTTCTTCTTCTTGTCTAATTGCAATGGCTAATACTTCCAGTACTATGTCGAACAGGAGATGTGAGAGTGGGCATCCCTGCCTTGTTCCTGTTCTTAGGGGAAATGGTTTTAGTTTTTGCCCAATGAGTATGATATTAGCTGTGGGTTTATCATATATGGCTTTTATGATGTTGAGGTATGATCCTTCTATTCCCACTTTGCTGAGAGGTTTTATCAAGAAAGAGTGTTGGATTTTGTCAAATGATTTTTCTGCATCAATTGATTTGACTATGTGATTTTTATAGTTTCAATTTGTTTATGTGAAGTATTACGTTTATTGATTTGTGGATATTGTACCATCCTAACATTCCTGGGATGAATCCTACTTGGTCATGGTGTATGATCTTTCTCATATACTGCTGGATCCGATTTGCTAGAATTTTGTTGAGGATTTTGGCATCTATGTTAATGAGAGGTATTGGCCTATAATTTTCTTTCATTCTGTTGTATTTATCTGGTTTTGGTATTAGGGTGATGCTGGCTTCATAGGAGGTGTTTGGAAGTGTTCCTTCTTCTTGCATGTTTTTGAATAGTCTGAGGAGGATAGGTTTTAATTCTTCCTTAAATGTTTGGTAAAACTCTCCTGTGTAGCCATCTGATCCCAGGCTTTTATTTGCTGGAAGCTTTTTGATGACTGCTTCAATTTCTTCCATAGTTATTGGCCTATTAAGATGTTTAGATTCTTCCTGATTGAGTTTTGGAAGGTTATATTTTTCTAGGAAAATGCCCATTTCTTGCAGGTTGTGCTATTTGTTGGAATAGAGTTGTTTATATTATTTTTTAACAATCTTTGCATTATGGTGGGGTCTGTTGTTATTTCTCCTCTTTCATTTCTGATTTTATTTGGGTCTTCTCTCTCTGCTTCTTGGTGAGCCTGGCTAGAGTTCCATCAATCTTGTTTATCCTTTCAAAGAACCAGCTCTTGATTTTTTTGATCTTTTGAATTGTTTCTTTGTTCTCCATGTTGTTTATCTCTGCTCTGATCTTTACTATTTCCTTCCTTCTGTTTACACTGGGCATTTCTTGTTGCTCTCTTTCTAGCTCTTTGAGTTGTAAGGTTAGGTAATTTAATATTGTTGCTTCCTGTTTTTTTGCAGTAGGCTTGCAAGGCTATGAACTTCCCTCCCAAGGCCGCTTTCACTGTGTCCCATAAATGTTGTATTGTTGTGTTATCATTGTCATTTTTTGTCATGATGTTTTTTATTTCTTCCTTGACTGCTTTGGTTACCCAGTCATTGTTTAATAGCATGCTGTTTACTCACCATGTGTTTGATTTATTTCTATTGTTTTTATTATACTTGATTTCCAGTTTTATGCCACTGTGTTCTGATAAAATGTTTGATATGATTTCTATCTTCTTGAATTTGAAGATACTATTCTTATGACAGAACATATGAATTATCTTTGAAAATGACCCTTGTGCACTAGAGAAGAATGCATATTCTGTAGCTTTGGAGTGAAATGTTCTGAAGATGTCAATTAATTCCATCTAGTCTAGTCAGTCATTTAGGATTGATGTTTCTTTGCTGATTTTTTGTTTAGAGGATTCGTCCAATGGTGACTGTGGGGAATTAAAGTCTCCTACTATGATTGTATTGCTGTCAATCCCTCCCTTAATGCCCTGCAAGAGTTTTTTTTTAATGTATTTATATGCTCCTATATTGGGTGCATATATGTTTACCACAGTTATTTCTTCTTGTTGGATTGTTCCCTTTAGTATTATGTAGTGGCCTTCTTTATATCTTGTTATGTCCTTCACTTTGAGATCTAATTTGTCAGATATAAGTATTGCAACATCAGCTTTTTTTTCATTTTCATTTTCCTGAAATACCATCTTCCATCCCTTCACACTCAATTTGTGTGCATCTCTTTTCCTGAGATGGGTTTCTTGCAGACAGCAGATATATTTATCATGTTTTCTTTTCCAATCAGTTACCCTAAGTCTTTTGATTGGAGCATTTAATCTGTTTACATTTAAAGTTATTATTGATAAGTACTTATCTGTTGCCACTTTTAGTCCTTATCCCCGAGTTCCTTCTTCGCTTCCTATTTCTTTTTATTACAGCAGACCCTTTAACATTTCTTGCATTGCTGGTTTTGTGGTAATATATTTCCTTAGTCCTTTTTTATCTGTGAAGCTTCTGATTTCACCTTTAATTTTGATTGAGAGTCTTGCAGGGTACAGTATTCTTGGATTCAGACCCTTCCTTTGCATGACTTTGTATATTTCATTCCATTCTCTTCTGGCCTGATGAGTTTCTGTTGAGAAATCAGTAGCTAGTCTTATGGGGGTTCCTTTGTAGGAAACTTTCTGTTTCTCTCTGGCTGCTTTTAAGATTCTTACTTTGTGGTCGGTATTTGCCAATTTAATTATAATGTGCCTTGGTGTCCGTTCGTTGGGGTTCATTTTGCTTGAGACTGTGTGAGCTTCTTGGATTTTTGTGTTTTTTTCTTTCCTATATTGGGGAAATTTTATGTAATTATTTCTTCAAACAGGTTCTCTAATCCTTGTTCAGTTTCCACTCTTTCTGGAACACCAATTATGCAGATTTTTTTTGTTTCATGTTATCCCAAAGTTCCCTTAGGCTCTCCTCTTCCTTTTTAACTTTTTTTCTTGAAGCTGCTGTACTTGGGTATTTTTTCCTACCATGTCTTCTAGGTCACTGATGCGGTCCTCTGCTTCTTCTAGTCTACTTTTGATGCTTTTTATTGAGTTCTTTATAGCAGTGATGTCATTTTTCATTTCTTCTTGGTTATTCTGCACCTCCTCTAGGTTCTTCTGCATTTCTTCTTGCTTTTTCTTCATTTCCTCTTGCCTCTTACTCACATTGTCGATTTTGTATTCCATTCTTTTCATCCACCTTATGATCATTTCTCTGAACTCTTTCTCCAGAAGGCTTATTTCTGCTTCTATTTCGTTTACTTCCTTTTCTGGTGAAACCTGCTTTTCTGTTTCATGTGGGCTGTTTCTTTTTCTGCCAATGGTCTTTCTTCACTTGGTCTCTGGTTATGTAGTTCTCTCTCCTACGTTGATTGAAATGCACAAACTACAACACAACCAGGCACAGCACACATGGCACTGAGTAGAAATGTATTCAGGATATTAATAATCACAAATAAGGTGACCACCAATGAAAGACAAATTAGGGGTAAGTAGAGAAAGAAGAAGAGGAAAATTAGGAAAGAGAAAAAGAAAGAAATGCCAAAATCAAATTGGGCGAGGGAGAAAAAAATAAATAAATAAACCAACAAAAAAGTAAAGTAAAATAAGAAAAGAAAAAGGAGAAGAAGGAGCAGAAAAGAGGAAGAAAGAAAAGTCAGAGTGAAAAGAAAGAGGATAAGAGAGAAAATGGAAACAAAATATAGATGTCAGGAGAAAACGCCAATAGAACAGTCACTAATCCCAAGAAATGTTGGCCACTAGTACCTGGAGATTAATACAAATTACAAATAACAACTGGTATTGAAGGAGGGGAGGGAAAAGAGAGGTAAAAAACAAACCAAATCAAAGCAAACAAAAAGCAAAATAAAACAAGTAGAAGAAGCTAAAACAATCTCACCAAAAAAGTATTAAAAATCGATATAGTCACTGCTCAGGCAAACAGCAACAAAAGGTCATAGAGAGAAACAACTTTTTGGATAGTGAATTCAAGAAGAGAAAGGTTTGTATGGGCTTGGAGTAGGGGATTTGAAATTAGATATATAAGTGGGGTGAAATTTTAACCAGGTAAAGAGAAAGAATAGGGAGAATCTAACGTTGGAAAAGGGAAAGAGAAAACAAGACAACAAAATGGGGAAAGTTAGGAGGAAAGTGTTGGTATAAAGGTAGAGATGAGATAGAGTAAAATTATGCTAAAGGAAAGATGAAAATTGAATGTAGAACTCTAATCCTGAAGTAAAATAAAAGGAAAACAAAATGACACTTGTTTTTTTCCAAAATGGTAAAATAGTATTAGTACTAATACTAGTTGAAAACAAAAATGTAATAATTAAAAAGGTAAAATCAATTGAGGAGGAAAGAAAAAAATATTTTTAATTAAAATATGCAAAAATCAAAAATATAAAAAAAAATAGAATGGTCATTCACTTCCACTATTGTTCTGCTTGGCACTTCTGTGTCCTGGTGGGGAGCGTATTGCAGTTCCCTGTGTTCCACTACTGCTTGTGTTTTAATCTCTTTATTCTTTTGTGGTTATGCGAGAGTCAATTTGTGCATCATCCACTGGGTGGCAGTGTTTTGGAGTTGATCTCTGAGACTAAGCACAGGCTCTCTCTAGGCTGTGCTCAGATCCTGGTACTCTGTGGTTCTCAAAACCAGTTTGTGGGGATTTTGCAGCCAGGAAACTATAATAACTCCCAGGCTTTCCCTCTGCCTCAGATCAAAACGAGTCGTTTTTCAGAGCTCCCCTCTGTCCACAGCTTTGAGAGTTTACCTCCACACTTACTGATCATGCCCTGCCCCACATCCGCCGACCTCTCCAGAAGCAGCTTTCCTGCAGCCCGGTTCCCACTGTGTGTGCGTCTCTCTTCTGCTGGACATAAGACCTCACCTTATCCCAGACGAAATCTGACCTTTCTGTGTGCCGTGTGGATCTCTTCTGAGTCTGCGTGTTTGCGCCAATTGGAGAACCACGTTCTGGGACTCTGGCTGTTCGGTGAGTGCTTCAGCCGCAGGTTTCAGACCACCGCAGACATCCACCTCCCTCTGCAAGATGGTGTGGTCTCTGCGTTCGCGCTGGTGGCTCCAGCAGACAAAATCCCCATGGTAGTGGGGCTGCCTGGCCAGGAGAGCCCCGTCCAACAGTCACCCACCTTCTGCTGGAGGATAACTGACTCTTAACTTGCCAACAAACACTCCCAGTGTGACTCTCAGCTGCTCTCTCTCCCTCTGCCCAGCGACAAAGCTCCAGACGCATCCGTCTACTCCACCGCCATTTTTCTCCCTCCTTGAAGCATCTTTATTAAGTTTTGTAAAACTTGATTATAAGAAATAATATTTAAGCTACATTATTTTTGTGAAACCTTAGCTCAGGCTTTTGTATAATATTGATTATATTTCTTGAAAGGCAAGGACAAGAGGGAAAGTCCCTATGAAATACCAGGGCTGATTCTAAGGGTGCTGAAGGTACAAAAGTTAAGAAGGAAGTTTTAAATTGGAATATATTACTATCAGGGAATAGAGCTTTGTTCTAACACCCTTTATGTAGGCTGGCTGAACTTTCAGGTTATACACACACACACACACACACACACACACACACACAGAGTTTTTAAAAGTCTATGTGAAAAGTAACTGATTCCCATATGTTACCATTCTAATCATAAAAGAATTATTGCTGATATTTAGACAGAAGCTTTCCTACTTTGATTAAAACTTACTTCCCATTTTTCAGTTCCTGTAGTCACGATGCCATTCATGACTTTCTTATATTAGAAGACAGTCTTTCAGGTTACCATTGAACTTTTTCTCTCAGCTTAACTACTATATCTAAACTTTCTTAGGAAGATTAATTTACCATCACTTCAATCATTTATGTTATTCTTTGTAAAATAATATTTTCTCTTTAAATGATAATAATGTTCAAATTGGCTTAAGGAGAATGTCTTTAGAAGAGTCTGAACTTTTTGTACTTTTTCAGATGAAAGATGGAGCCTAACAATATCAGAGTTATATCCAGCAGACTTTCATTTCTCAGATTGACATTTCTCAAAATGTTTTTTTTTTTCCTCACCATGTGAGTTCACATCTGAAAACTATATCAGCAAAGCTTAGGCAAATGCATTTCTCAGTTTCTCAAAAATTTTGTCATTACAGTCAATTAGGACATCAACTCAGGAGACCAATTTATTTAATAAAATTGAGTCACTCTTTCAAGAGGACCATCTTTCAAGTTTTCCTTTATGCATGGTCATTCAGTGTCATATGTAAAAATATAAAATTTTAATTTTTGGAAATATAAATATCAGACCCCTAGCTAGTGTGGTTCAGCTGGTTGGAGCATCATCCCATGCACCAAAAGTTTGTGGGTCTGATTCTGGTCAGGGAACATACTGAGGTTGCAGGTTCAATCCCTGGTGAGGTTCTGTATAGGAGGCAACCAATCCATATTATTCTTTCATATTGATGTTCCCCCCTCTCTGTCTCCCTCTCCTTTTCTCTCATTTTAAAGTAAAAATATTAGATTTAAACATTTTCTGTAGTTTTATTTGGAATATATACTATAGGGATATGCTTCATTTACCCATTCTAAGGGGCAAAACATAGAGTTACAAAGGATCCCACAGCACTTGGTGTTGCTCAATTTCAAAAATCTAAATGGGATATAGGCATAAAACAGATATTCAGTATATAATGCTGTGTGGTACATCTAGTTACCTAGTAAACATGGAGGAGATCTTAAAATATATATGGGCCAATATCCAGTTATGACTGAGCAATTCTGCAAATTTACTCACTAGATTTATTAGAAAAATCTTCCCATATTCTTTGAACAAAAATTTCTAAACACTTTAAAATTAAAAGGAACAAAATAAGTATTATTGGAAAAAATTCTGAAACCATAAAGTATAACAGGTAGATAAATCAGACGTTTATAGGAATCAATACTTATTTAGCTGGTGGCAAATATTTATCAATATTTATCAGAGTTTAATGTATATAGTATAACTATTACGCACACATGTGCACATACACACATACATCTGGTTCTCAATACCTGAATAATCTTATTGATTTAATTTGGTAGTTAACTTGTCAGGATAGAAAAACTAGTTTTCATTTGGCTTTCTGTATACCAAGACTTGTTCAGGCCAGAGTAAATTTAGGAGAATAAAACTAGGTCATTTAGGGTGTCTGAATTTTGCTAAGAAACTAGTAATATTCAGAGATGCTAGGCAAAGTGGACCAGAGAAATGAATTTCTTTGGCTGCACACTTTTCCCACTCTCTAAGGAGAGTTAGTGTTCCCTCCCTCAAACCTTCTATCTCCCCCCCTCCTCCTCCTCCTCTTCCTCCTCCTTCTTCTCTCTCTCTCTCTCTCTGTCTCCCTTCCTTCCTCCCTCCCCCCTCCCTCCCTCCCTCCCTTCCTCCCTCCCTCTCTTCCTCCCTTCCTCATTTCTCCCCCAGTGTGGGCAACAAGGCAGTCTACTGCTAATGATCCCATTAGCAGTCCAAATGTAACCCTGTAAAAGTGGTTGGGTCTACTCCTCCAGACTACACATCTCTTTAGGCTATTCTTGGAAGAATGTTTTTTCCTTTAAGATTGTGTTTGACTTTTATTTTAAACTATGACTCTCCCATTCATTTAAATAATTGTTGTAATCCTTGATTACTGAGAAAACATAGTGCCAGAGTCCCCATTTAACCAAGACAAGTATAAAACAATTTCACTATCTCTTTAAGTCCATGTGTTAGTGGTAGGTTGAGGAGAATGGGAGGGGAGTTAGTGGAAGAACGGCTTACTTTTTACAGTACAGTTTCTTCCTTAAGGAGGCCCTCCAGAGCTCATACTCTTTTAGGTAATGCCATAAAGATATTGGAATATTTTAACTTCTCAGAATTCACAATTAAATGAATGTATAGTATATGATGAATGCAAGTTCTTAGTCACTTCACTGACTGACTCATGACCACATCATCAGTGAAGACCCTTGAAACTGGAATGCTTTAGTTTTATGAAATTGAAGGTATAGGCTTAGAGATAGTAGAATCTTTTCTTTTTAAATAATTTCCTTACTGAAATAGAAACCCTGCAATGTATTTTAGCAACTGTTAGAGTGCAACTAACATTTAAACCCACACAAATGGTGAAGGCTGTTGAGCTATTGTTTAAATAAATATTGTTATTTGATACTGTAAGGAATAAGATTTTGTGCATTAATAAATCAAATTGAAATACAAAACACACACACACACACACACACACACACACAAAACAAAAACAAAACAAAACAAAACAAAACAAAACAAAACACCATGATTGCAACCTTTCTTTGCAGCCCTCTAGCTCTACTGGTATTTCTATATATGTTGAAGACTTATTAAGGAAAAAAATACCTTCGGTCTGACAGCTTGCAGACATTGCTATGGAAAGATAATCTTTTCCTAATGTATATTTTGCGAACACAGCCATTTGATGGTCAATTTAGTGAAAAACCATTTCCAGGCAATTATTTTTTTTATGTTACCAGTTTTTATTCTAATTACATCTTTATTGTTGAAAATGTTACATATGTCTCCCCTTTTCCCTCATTGACCTCTTCTAGTGTGTCCTGCCCCCTATGCCAGGCCTTCACCACCCTATTGTTTGTGTCCATGGGTTATGCATAGAATTTCTTTGGTTGATCTCTTCCCAACCACCTACCCTCCCTCACCTTCCCTCTGAGATTTCATAGTCTGTTCAATGTTTCTATGTTTTCAAAGTTTGGGCCAAGGAACACTGCTTGGTCTGGGGATTACTCTTAAGTGTCATAGCTCTCAAAAACTTGTCAGGCACTTGAAACAAACTAAGTAAGCAATAAAAGTCAGTGGTTTTTTCATAATACCTTTTAATTTGTGTTATGAAGTGCCAAGTGAATTTTTTTACTTGGAATTTCTCTGCACATGCACATAAAAACACCCTAAAAGTGAGTGACAGAATTACAAGGGCCTATTGCTCTATCCATAATCACAATGGAAGAATTTGACAGCTGTCTCAGAATTTTACAGATCAAGGTAACAAAAAATTAATAAAAAAATCAAGTAGCAGAGCATCATCCCAAAACCCCAAGTCTAAAGGTTAGCTCTTGGGTCAGGGAACATACAAGAAGAAACCAATGAATGCAATAATAATTGGAACAACAGATTTATGTTGCTATTTCTCTCTTTCTTCCTCTCTATCCCTCCCCCTTCCTCTCTCTGAAAATCAATACACATTTAAACAATCTATTAACAACCTTATTTTTTAGAATTATGCAGAATTAT
Organism: Lasiurus cinereus; assembly: GCA_011751065.1. Classification (NCBI taxonomy): domain Eukaryota; kingdom Metazoa; phylum Chordata; class Mammalia; order Chiroptera; family Vespertilionidae; genus Lasiurus; species Lasiurus cinereus. The sequence goes on along the minus strand of JAAGEH010000031.1, from coordinate 14,117,695 downwards.
TCAATCAAATATCATAGAATAAAACACTCTTTCCCAGCACATAAGAGACATTTTGAAAAATCAATTATAAGCTGTGCTATAAAGAAAATGTTAAATGGTAAATTAATCCATATCTTGCAGAATGTACTTTCTGACCAAAGAAAGAAATAACAAAATTATGTCAAAAATCCTCTGTATTTAGAAATTGAATACATGCATATGAAAACAATTCATAGAGAAATGAATATTTAATATATACTCAAATATATTTACTTAATCATGTATTTGTCCAATCCAATAATACTTTAGTTTAAATGGGAAGAGAGCTTTTGAACCTCTCATGCATATCAAATAAAAGTAGCAAATCCATAGCATAATAATTCCTAAATACTTATTGGCTGATTTGAAAAAAATGTTATGCAAATTAATATATTAGACAATCATAAGATTAATTATTTAGGTTAACAATTTTTTCAAGTCTTTTGGCAGCACGTGATTTTCTGACATACTTCCTAGCACAGTGATTTGCAAACAGGTATTCACTTAATTTTTGTTGGATTGTATGCAGTAGAAAATAGTAAAAAAAAAACTATTATAATATTGATAAATTCATTGAAAAATCATTCTTATCCAAACATTGGATTCTTTAAAGTTGCCTATTACAATTTCAAGCAATTCAGATTGGCCTTATTGAAATTCTGTCAAATTAATGAAGAATAATGTAATAGTTGTTTGTTTTTTTTTGAAAAGGCAAAGTGACTCTCAAAGCTACATCTTATAGATGCTCTCTTGCCCAAGTCAGGCATGGGTGTAGTGTTTTTTCTGTAATATGTAGTGTCTAATACTAGTATGTAGTATTGCAACCAATATGCGACCTAAAATGTAACTGTTATTTATGAGTTCAAATATATACTGAGACTTTGAAAATAGTCAAATGCAAAGAATCTAACTGATTTGGGGGAATTCTGATCTGTAGTTGTGAAATAATTTCAACACTTTTCATATTTTCAAAGGCTTGCCCCCTTCTTATGAAAATTGGACTTCATATTCTGATTTTAATCCAACTATGGATATATGGTTTTTGAAAGGTCTGATGATTATCCAAGCTGAACTTTCTAAAGTAATAGATAGGCCCCCTAAAGTTAGTGGCTTATTTCTGGATTAATATATGGACTTCAGTCCCTGATTTATATAAGCCCACATTGATAATAAAGCTCATCAAACATTCAGATTATTTAATAAGTCCAAGAATTGTCAGAGAAATACTTAACTGGTTAAGGCAGTGGTTCTCAACCTTCCTAATGCCGCGACCCTTTAAGACATCTCCTCATGTGGTGTTGACCCCCAACCATAAAATTATTTCCGTTGTTACTTCATAACTGTAATTTTTGCTTCTGTTATGAACTGTAATGTAAATATCTGATATGCAGGATGTATTTTCATTGTTACAAATTGAACATAATTAAAGCATAGTGATTAATCACAAAACAATAGGTAATTATATATTGTGAAATATTTATTTCTAATTACAAATAAATGAAATTTTTTGTCTTGAATCATGGTGTAGCATGGGTAACAGTCTTCATATAACAACAGTAAACTACATTGCTACACTTTGCTACACCGAGGAGCGGTCTGTTGGTTCCTAAGACCATAGGAAATATGTCTTTTCTGATGGTCTTAGGCGACCCCTGTGAAAGGGTCGTTTGACCCCCAAAGGGGTCGCGACCCACAGGTTGAGAACCGCTGGGTTAAGGTAATCTTTTAACAGTACATTTGTACTTGAATTTGAATTAAGTCAGATCATTATACATTAAAGTCTTTCTTCCATTATACATAGAAATTAAAACATTAAAATAATCAATCATCCTGTTATACCAGCTGCTTTCCTTGTATCTTCCGAATGTTAGCAGTTTGCTCTATTGGATTTAAAAACGGGTCCCACCTGAAGCTTATTATTTTAATAGTAATATGTAGTATTGCAACCAATATGCGACCTAAAATGTAACTGTTACTTATGAATTCAAATATACACTGAGACTTTGAAAATAGTCAAATGCAAAGAATCTAACTGATTTGGGGGAATTCTGATCTGTAGTTGTGAAATAATTTCAACACTTTTCATATTTTCAAGGGCTTAGTAACTTTTCATTTGCCCCCTTCTTATGAAAATTGTCACATTTTCTCCTGCATTATGGTAGTTTATTTTTATTAGCACATTAAAATTTCCTTGATAGAAACTGATTTTTATAATGTCTTTCCTGATGTCTGTCATATGAGTATGATGCTATCAATAATACTTTTTAAAAATATATTTTATTGATTTAAGAGAGAAGAAGAGACAGGGAGAGAGAGGTATAAACATCAATGATGAGAGAGAATCATTCATCAACTGCCTTCCGCATAACCCCTTCTGGGGATAGAGCCCACAACCTAGGTACATGCCCTGACCAGGAATCAAAACATGACCTCCTGGTTCATGGGACAATATTCAACCATTGGGCAACACTGGTTTGGCTCAATCAATAACAATTAAATGTGAAAGGCTGTGTGAAGGAATGAAAAAAATCACTAGAATAGAAAGGTAGTCTGCGCTTAATTGTGGCTATGTTACTAATCTAGGGGACTAATGGTAGAAAATAGAGCAGAAAAAAAGAGGCAATAATCTTTTTTTAAAAAAAACTTCAAAATAATGAAGAAGGCAAAGTTGATTTCTGAATGAGCCCATGATCCATTAGATTTTTTTTTTCCTTTCCTCTAAATCTGGGGGTAGTCATTGCTACACTCACTACTACTCACTACTAACACTACCCACCGAGACATAGATTTTATTGAAATAACCAGATATTTGGCATAAATGTATGTTTCTAGCCTTATTATTTTAAGCCTTATTATTCAGCCTTATTATTACCTTAATTGGCCATATTGCCTTGCTAGATTTGACTTGTTTCCATGACTTTCCTCTTTTGGATAGCCTTAAGATCTTTCTGTACTTGGATTTTATTTTACTGGGCACTGACATCATTATCCTCTTATCATGTTACAGTTTTCAGCTCAGGATTCTCTACATGATTTTATTCTACTATCCTTTTCCCCCACCCACCTTTGTCTGCCTCAAAACAGTGAGTGATGAACTGAGGTGGTTAACTTTCAGCCTGTTAGTTGATTTTACACTTCAGATTTCATTTCTGTTTGCTTGATGTAAGTAGCCTGTTATTGGCAAATCCATCACAATAGTAGCCAAAATGTACTGAAATTCTCATCACTTAGTTAATTCCTGAGAGTTACAAAGTTCCTCCATAAGAGTCAGCTCCAGTTAAAATGCACATTTAAGTACATCGGTGCCATGGGAGGTCATTATACAAGACCTTCCCAGTACAGCAGTAAGAGAAAATTAGCTAATGCTTTAATTTTGAAAATTCTGGAGCAGAATCCTAAAGGAATGAGATCACAAAGTGGGGAGTTATGGGAGTAAACATCTATGGCATGGAACTGCCAACAAATGTCAATTGGAGGTCAATTCAAGGAGAAGTAACTAAGTAAATTTAGGGACAAAAATGAGAACTCCAGGTAGTTAGTGGGAAGTTATCACATTGATATTGGCAAAAGATGACCTTTACTTTTTCAATCATTTATGCTTTAAAATATTGACTGGACCCTGAGAGCTGTTTTTCTTTTTTGTTGTTGTATTTTTACATATCTTCAGTGGAAAACATTTTTTTATTCTTATTTATTTTCTCAATCTTTTCTAGTCCCTGTCTCTTCTCTCACTCTCCCCACTACTCCTTTCTTTTCTATTTTTCCTCCTTTCTTTCCAATTTCTGACATTTTCCAAAATCTTAGTTTTCATCCCAGTCAAAATTAAGTGCTTCTAAGGAAACTGAGAACTGCTAATCACCAATGTAGATTATGGATAAAATTCCATTTATAATGATTTTTCCCTTTAAAGCATCAACTTCCTCTCTACATTAACTTGATGGCTAAGGGCTATTGTGTTTGTACTTCTGTGGATAGAACTGAGACCGTTGAGAATCCTGTTTTGATTGGGTAGATTTTGAGGCAAAGCTGCTTCTTTTGGTGGAGTTATTCTCCTTACCCACCACCTATCTGTCTCAGTGCTTTTCTTTCAAAAAGTTGTGCTGTTTGCTAGAACTGTAAACACTGCAGCTTACATCTGCCTGACCAGATGGAATGTATTTTGCATTAGTGTTAACTGATTCATGCACTGCATCAAGAAAGCAATCTGAGTTAAAACATTGTGACATTGCAATCTGTTGTGTGTTGAAACCTGTTTGTTTATAGGGTGTTTGATTCTCACCCACTACTCCATGTTCAAGCCCTGACAAGCATTAAATAAAAACATGTATACTATCTGTGACAATGGGAGAAAAATGGGAAACTGAGAAAGAAAAATTCCATTTACAAAAGTGGCTTCTAGTAGCTGAGTTTCTTTTTATTGTTGTAATGTATAATCTTTCATAGAGAAAAAAATACCATTGTGGGGAAGCTTCACACAGAGAACTAACTAAATTTTCATTTTTCACTTGATCATTATTTCACTATATCTTACCTAATAATAGAAAAAGATGTAAATTGACCATACCTGCTACACCCACAACCAATCAGAGTGAGTATGCAAATTAGAAGGCCAAAGATGGTGGTCACACAGTTGCTCCAGGCACTGAGTAGCCAGTAGGGGCAGGCCACCTGCTATGAAAGGGAGGGTGGGGGGTGAAGGGATCTACAGGAACAGAGTGTCACAGCAAAGACAAGACTGCGAAGACGAAGATGGCAGACTCCAGCTGGAGTCTGCAGCAAGACAAAGATGGAAGACTCTGGCAGGAGCGAAGGCCTTGGCCCCAGGTGCCAAAGGAAAACTGGTGCTGGAAGCCAAGGGAAGGAAAGCCTATTGCATAAATATCTTCATGCACTGGGCCTCTAGTTTTTTTTGGGTTTTTTAATATTTTTTAAAATATATTTTATTGAGTTTTTACAGAGAGGAAGGGAGAGGGACAGAGAGCTAGAAATATTGATCAGCTGCCTCTTGCATACCTCCCACCAGGGATGTTCCCGCAACCAAGGTATGTGCCCTTCACCGGAATCGAACCTAGGACCCTTCAGTCAGCAGACTGACACTCTATCCACTGAACCAAACCAGTTTCAGCATGGGACTCTAGTTTTATAAAGCTGGTTGGAGGTGTTTTCAGAGTGTTTGACACACTGTGTGCTCTAGTCTCACAGAATTCCTAAAAAATGTCCTGAGCGTGAGCACAATTACAGACCACGACATTAAACTTGAATTTAGGAACAACCTTCAATATTTTATGATGATACCTATTTGTAGATACAACACCCAGTGGTTTTCTTTATACTTTTATGCTCTTATAGAAGGGGGTATGCTTGTTGCATAGCAGTGTATTAAGGTCTTCCCTTGTTGCCTACTAGTAGCTATTCATTTATTTCCAGCAAATGTTGTATGCATCATTCAGGCAATAACATTGAACTTTATTGTCCATTTTATGCAATTCACTGTTTGAATGCTATAGCTCCATTTGCAAATGAAGTTACTACTTATTTTGACCTATTTTTCCCTGCAGGTGTAATAGCAAGGGTAATAAACTAAGTAGAAGCTGTCATAGAAGCACTTATAATTGCCTCAAATTGCAGGGCAGTCTCTAAACTACAAAGCCACTGAAACCACTAAGATCCTCTTCTTACTCCTTTCACAGTTCTAATAAGCAGGACCTTGAGTGTCTCAGATATCTGAATGAGGAAAACATTATTCTGTTGGATTATGGTTGTGGCTCAATACTTTTAACTAAAAAAAAATTATTTCAAGAAATATTATTTGACTCCATTTAGCCAGGGTTTGAGTAATTTGGGGTTTGCTAAAGAAAAAAAACAGGGGAGGGAATTAAGCTCGCAACATCCCATGTACTTACAGGGATTATAAACAACAGAAATTTGGGGGAGAACTTTTGAAGTAGTAGTCATGGATTAGAAGAAGCATGGATAAGAATTAGCTATTGTCACTCTAGCCAGTATGGCTTAGGGGATAGAATGTTGGCCTGTGAACTGAAGGGTCCGAGGTTCAATTCCAGTCAAGGGTACATGCCCGGGTTATAGGCTCTATCCCCAGTCGGGAGGGGGGCGTGTAGAAGGCAGCCAGTTAATGATTCGCTCTCATTACTGATGTTTCTAGCTCTCCCTCTCCTTTCTACTCTAAAATCAATAAAAATATATTTTTAAAAAGTTGGAAAATTGTTTTCGGTATAAATTTCTACTTTTAGAATGAATTCAGAATAAACAGAAGCAGATGTCTCTAGAATTGAATATATATTGTTTTAACCTTGACACTTTACAATTGAAGAATTCTATGAACAAATTGCTAAATCTTTTAAGACAAATATTGAACTGTGAGAGAAGGGAACAATGGCTACGTTTCCTTCCACAATAGTAACAAAGATATTGCTTAAGGATTTTATTAATATAAATATTGTTCATGGCACAGTTGTGACTTTTAGGTCACTATAAGAAGTGACCTATCTTTATAAATATATCATGAGAATTGGCCAGCAGGAGAAGGCCTGCAGGAGGGCTCCAGGGCATATCCAGCCCATCTCACTCATTCCCAATAACCAGGACCCCAATAGCAAGCTAACCTGCTTTCAGAGCATCTGCACCCTGGTGGTCAGAGCATGTCATAGCAAGTGGTTGAGTGGCCTAAGCATATCAATAGTACATTATGCTTTGATTGGTTGAATGTCTGGCTGGACAACCGGACATTTAGCATATTATGCTTTTATTATATAGGATATATTTAAAAACAAACAACCTAACAAACAAATTTCCAGGACCAGATAGCTTCATTGACGATTTCTACCAAATATTTATTTATTTACATACATATTAATTAATTAATTTATTCATTTATTGTTTTTGTCTTTCATTTTTATTTATTTTTATTAATGTATTACATGTATACATATCTTCCCATTGCCCCCACTTCCCAGGCATAACCTCACCCCCTAGCGTCTTGTGTTTATTGGTTATGTTTATATGCATGCATACAAGTTGGTTGATTTCTTATTTACACCACCTCTCCCTAAACTTCCTGCTGTAATTTGACATTCTGTTTGATGCTTTACTGCCTCTTTATCTATCTCTTTGTTCATCAGTTTATAATGTTCTTTATTATTCGTAAGTGAGTGAGATCATGTAGTGGTGTTTTTCCTTCATTGACTGACTTATATCACTTACATAGTGTTCTCCAGTTCCATCCAGGTTGCTGCAAATGTTAAGAATTCCTTCTTAATCATGGCAGCATACAATTCCACTGTGTAGATGTACCATGGTTTTCTGATCCACTCATCTGCTGAGGGGCACCTAAGCTGTTTCCAAATTGTAGCTATTGTAAATTGTACTGCTATGAACATAGAGGTGCATAAATCCTTTCTGATTGGTATTTCTACTTTCTTAGGTTATATTCTTAAGACTGGGATTGCTGGGTCAAATGGGAGTTCCATTTTCAGTTTTTTAGGAAACTCCATACTGTTCTCCATAGTGGCTACACCAGTCTGCATTCCCACCAGCAGTGCACTAGGGTTACTTTTTCTCCGCATTCCCGCCAACACTTGTCATTTGTTGATTTGTTGATGATTGCCATTCTGTCAGGTGTGAGATGGTATAGCATTGTTATTGTGATTTGCATCTCTCAGATAATTAGCAATTTTGAGCATGTTTTTATGTGTCTCTTGGCCGTCCTGTCATCTTTCAAAAAGGTTCTATTTAAGCCCATTGCCCATTTTTTAAATTGGATCATTTATCTTCCTATTATTAAGTTGTTTAAGTTGGCTATAGATGTTAGAGATTAAACCTTTATCAGTGATAACATTTGCAAATATGTTCTTCCATACATATGGCTTTCTTGTTGTTTTGTTGATGGTTTCTTTTGCTGTGCAAAAGCTTTTTATTTTGATGTAGTCCCATTTGTTTCTCTTTAGCTTCCATTGCCCTTGGAGCTGTATCAGTGAAGAAGTTCTTTTGGCATATGTCTGAGATTATGCTGCCTGTGGATTCCTCTAGTATTTTTATGGTTTCTCGTCTTATGTTTAAGTCCTGTGTCCATTTGGAGTTTATTTTTGTATATGGTGTAAGTTGGTGGTCTACTTTCATTATTTTTTGCATGTATTTGTCCAATTTTCCCAACACCATTTATTGAGGAGGCTGTCTTGACTCCATTGTATGTTCGTGCCTCCTTTGTCAAATATTAATTGAGCATAGTGGTTTGGGTGGATATCTGGATTCTCTATTCTATTCCATTGGTCTATGTGTCTGTTCTTGTGCCACTACCAGGCTGTTTTGAGAACAATTGCTTCGGAATGTGGCTTGAAATCTGGTATTGAGACCCAACCTACTTTATGCTTATTTCTCAGAATTACTGTAGCTATTTAGGTTCTTTTTTGTTTCCAGATAGATCTTTGGAGTGTTCTTTCTAGGTCTGTGAAATGTGCTGTTAGCATTTTAATGGGTAGGGCATTGAATCTATAAATTGCTTTGGGTAGTATGGACATTTTAATGATGTTGATTCTCCCAATCCATGAGCATGGTATGCTCTTCCATCTGTTTACGTCTTCCTCTATCTCTTTTTTCAGTGTCCTGTAGTTTTCTGTGTATGGGTCTTTTACCTCCTTAGTCAGGTTTATTCCAAGGTATCTTAATTTTTTTGGTGTGATGGTAAATGGGATTGCTTTTTTAGTCTCTCTTTTGGTAATTTCACCATTAGTGCATAGAAATGCCATAGATTTCTTGGCATTCATTTTGTATCCTGCTACATTGCTAAATTCATTTATTAAATCTATGAGTTTTTGGATGGAACACTTCCAGTTTTTTATGTACAGTATCATGTCATCTGCAAATAAAGAAAGCTTTACTTCTTTTCTAATTTGGATGCATTTATTTCTTCTTCTTCTCTAATTGCAATGGCTAATACTTCCAGTACTATATTGAAAAGGAGTGGTGAGAGTGGGCATCCCTGTCTTGTTCCTGTTCTTAGGGGAAATGGTTTTAGTTTTTGCCCATTGAGTATGATGTTAGCATGGGTTTATCATATATGGCCTTTATGATGTTGAGGTATGTTCCTTCTATTCCTACCTTGCTGAGAGTTTTTCTCAAGAAAGGGTGTTGGATTTTGTCATATGCTTTTTCTGCATCAATTGATATGACTATGTGATTTTTATCTCTCAATTTTTTGTGTTAAGTATCATATTTATTGATTTGCAGATATTGTACTATTCTTACATTCCTGGAATAAATCCTACTCGGTCATGGTGAATGATCTTTCTGATGTACTGCTGGATCCAATTTGCTAGAATTTTGTTGAGGAATTTGGCATCTATATTCACGAGAGATATTGGCCTGTAATTCTCTTTCATTGTCTTGTCGTTATCTGGTTTTGGTATTAGGGTGATGCTGGCTTCATAGAAGGTGTTTGGAAGTGTTCCTTCTTCTTGAATATTTTTGAATAGTCTGAGGAGGATAGGTTTTAATTCCTCCTTCAATGTTTGGTAAAACTCTCCTGTGTAGCCATCTGGTCCCAGGCTTTTGTTTGCTGGAAGCTTTTTGATGACTGCTTCAATTTCTTCCATAGTTATTGGCCTGTTGAGATGTTTAGATTCTTCCTGATTGAGTTTTGGAAGGTTTTATTTTTCTGGGAATATGTACACTTCCTGCACATTGTCCCTTTTGTTGGAATAGTGTTGTTCTTAGTATTTTTTAACAATCCTTTATATTTTGGAGGCATCTGTTGTTATTTCTCCTCTTTAATTTCTGATTTTATTTGGGTCTTCTCTCTTTGCTTCTCAGTGAGCCTGGCTAGGGTTCCATCAATCTAGTTTAAACTTTTCAAAGGACCAGCTCTTGGTTTTGGTGATCTTTTGAATTGTTTCTTCAGTCTCTATGTTGTTTATTCCCGCTCTGATCTTTACTATTTCCTACCTTCCACTTACACTGGGCTTTTCTTGTTGCTCTTTTCTAGGTCTTAGAGTTGTAGCATTAGGTAATTTATTGCCATTGTTTCTTATTTTTTGCAGTAGGCTTGTTTTTTCAGAATGCTATCATTGTATCCCATACATTTTGTATTGTTGTGTTGTCATTGTCATTTGTTGCCATGATATTTTTTATTTCTTCCTTGATCTCTCTGGTTACCCAGTCGTTGTTAATAGTGTGCTGCTTAATCTCCATGTGTTTGGTTTCTTTTTATTGTTTCCATAGTAGTTGATTTGCAGTTTTATGCCACTGTGATCTGAGAAAATGCTTTATATGATTTTCATCTTCTTCAATTTGACGAGACTTTTCCTATCATCCCACTTATGTTCCATCTTTGAAAATGACCTATGTGCACTAGAGAAGAATGTACATTCTGTGGCTTTGGGGTGAAATGTTCTGAAGATGTCAATTAATTCCATGTGGTCTAGTGAGTCATTTAGGATTGATATTTTTTGCTGAGATTTTGTTTAAAGGATTTGTTCAGTGGTGACAGTGGGGTATTAAAGTCACCTACTATGATTGTATTGCTGTCAATCTCTCCCTTGATATCCTGCAGGAGATTTTTTATGTACTTAGGTGCTCCTATATTGGGTGCATATAGGTTTACTAGAGGTATTTCTTCTTGTTGTATTCCTCCTTTTAGTATTATGAAGTGGCCTTTTTTATCTCTTGTTATGTCCTTCATTTTGAGATCTAATTTGTCAGATATAGGAATTGCAACCCCAGATTTTTTTTTTTCATTTCCATTTGCCTGAAAAAGCATCTTCCATCCCTTCACCCTCAGTCTGTGTGCATCTCTTTTTGTGAGGTGGGTTTCTTGTTGACAGCAGATACATGGGTCATGTTTTCTTATCCAATCCATTACTCTATGTCTTTTGATTGTAGCATTTAATCCATTTATATTTAAAATTAATATTGATAGGTACTTATCGGTCACCATTTTCATTCTTTATCCCTGTATTCCGTCTTTGCTTCCTATTTATTTTTTTTTTACAGCAGACCCTTTAACATTTCTTGCATTGCTGGTTTGGTGGTAATATATTCCCTTAGTGCGTTTTTGTCTCCGAAGATCCTGAACTCACCTTCAATTTTCATTGAAAGCCTTTCTGGGTACAGTATTCTTGGATTCAGTCCCTTCTTTTGCATAACTTTGTATATTTCATTCCATTCCCTTCTGGCCTGATGATTTTCTGTTGAGTAATCAGTTGCTATTCTTATAGGGCATCCTTTGCAGGTAATTTTGTGTCTCTCTCTGGCTGCTTTTAAGATTCTTACTTAGTCGTTGGTCTTTGCCAATTTAATTGTAATGTGCCGTGGTGTCAGTTTTTTTTAATTTTTTTAATTAATTTTTATTAATTTTTTATACATATCTCCCCATTGTCCCCCCTCCTTCCCAGGCATACCCCAACCCCCCAGTGACTGTGGTCATTGGTTATGCTTATATGCATGCATGCAAGTCCTTTGATTGATCACTTATCTACCTCCACTAAATTTAATCTTTCTGCTGTAATGTTACAGACTGTTTGATGCTTAATGATTTTGTCCTCCTGAGAATTATCAGTCTACTCCCTTTCTGTGCTCCTGATTCTATTATATTCACCAATTTATTCTGTTGATCAAATTTTTAATTCACTTAATTTTTAGATTAACTTGTTGATAGATATGTATTTGTTGTTCATAATTTTTTGGCTTTTACCTTTTTCTTCTTCCTCTTCTAAAAGAGTACCTCTCAGCATTTCATATAATACTGGTTTGGAGTTGATGAACTCCTTTAGCTTTCTCTTCTCTGTGAAGCTCTTTATCTGCCCTTCAATTCTGAATGATAGCTTTGCTGGATAGATTATTCTTGGTTGTAGGTTCTTGCTATTCATCACGTTGAATATTTCTTGCCACTCCCGTCTGGCCTGCATCATATCTGTTGAGAAATCAGCTGACAGTCATATGGGTGCTCCCTTGTAGGTAATGAACTGTTTTTCTCTTACTGCTTTTAATATTCTCTCTTTGTCTTTTGCTCTTGGTATTTTAATTATGATGTGTCTTGGTGTGGTCCTCTTTGGATTCCTTTTATTTGGGGTTCTGTGTGCTTCCTGGACTTGTAAGTCTATTTCTTTTACCAGATGGGGAAGTTTTCAGTCATTATTTCTTTAAATAGGTTTTCAGTATCTTGCTCTCTCACTTCCTCTGGCACCCCCACAATTCTGATGTTGGTACGCTTGAAGCTGTCCCAGACGCTCCTTACATTATCTTCACATTTTTGGATTCTTTTCTCTTCTTGCTTTTCCAGTTGAATGTTTTCTGCTTCTTTATATTTCAGATTTTTGGTTTGATTCTTGCCTTTCTCTGGTCTGCTGTTAGAACTCTGTATAATAGTTTTTATTTCAGACAGTGTATGTTTAATTTCTAGTTGGTCCTTTTTCATCTTTAGTTGGACCTTTTTCATCTCCTCTTGGGTCTCACTAAATTTATCCAACTTTTCTAGCATATTCTTGAAAAACCTTATAAGCGTGGTTTTGAACTCTATATCCAGTCGTTTTTTCCCCTCCATTTCTTTTGTTTGTAATCCCTTCCCTTGTCTCGGCATTTTCACTATGCCGGGGAAACTTCTGTGTTGAATTCAGCTTTATGATACCAGATTTGCAAAGCCACAGAAGTCTCTGATGAGCTTGGGATGGGTGGAGTCTCAGGGCTTAAGGGACTGCCCCGCCCTCCACTGCCCCTGAGTCTCACGTGACTGGGTAATTGCTGGAGCGGTCTTTGTGTGCCGTGCGCCTGCAGTGCCTCTAACCGCTGCCTTTCTGGCTTCCCTGAGCACCAGGACCACACGAGTCTAGGCCCCCACGGTTTCACCCGAAACGGGCTTAGTGGAGTCAGAAGTGGCACAGCTGGGAGGGTCTGTCTCCCACCCACTCGCGAAAGCCAGAGATACAATCAGCAATCTGTCTGCGTACAGGGCTTTGTGCTCCACCAGGCTTTTGATCTTTCGCGACTCCCCTAAATTTCCTTGCACTTCTCCCTTTTCACAGTCCAAACTCCCCCCGTATGAATTTCGGCTGGATCTGGGGTTTAGTGTCGTAGGATAAGGGGTTCAATGCCTTTGAGAGTCTCCGTTTCCCTCCCGCCAGAGAAAGCCAGCCAGGTACTCCGGCACCTGCTCTCTCCTCGCGCGCGTCTCTGTACCTCAGCTTTTTGCAGCTCCTCTGGGTCTCCATGAGCCCCTCTCTTTCCCTCTAGTTGTAGAACTTCCACTCAGCCAGCTTTCCTGTGGTTCTGGAGGATGTCCGTTCTGTCTTTTAGTTGTAGTTTTGAAATTGTTGTGCGAGGCAGCAGTGTAGGTATTCACCTATGCTGCCATCTTGGATTCTCCCTGGTGTCAATTTTTTTTTGAGGTTTGTTTTGCTTGGGCCTCTGTGAGCTTCTTGGATTTGTGTTTGTTTTTTTCTTCTTCCTATATCAGGGAAGAGTTCAGTCATTATTTCTTCAAGCAGATTTCTATTCCTTGCTCAGTTTCCACTCTTTCTGCGAACCCAATTATGCGGATGCTGTTTTGTTTCATGTTATCCCAATGTTCCCTTAGGCTCTCTTCTTTTTTTTTTAATTTTATTTTCTAGATGGTGCTGTACTTGGGTATTTTTTCATACCTTGTGTTCTAGCTCACTGATGTGGTCCTCTGCTTCCTCTATTCTACTTTTGATGCTTTCTATTGAATTCTTTACAGCAGTGATGTCATTTTTCATTTATTTTTAATTCTTTATTATTTCCTCTTGGTTCTTACTCATATTATCAATTTTGTCTTCCATTCTTTTCAGCCACTTTATGACCATTTCTCTGAACTCTTTCTCTGGCAGGTTGTTTGGTTTTATTTTGTTTACTTCTTTTTCTGATGATGCCTGCTTTTCTTACATATGTGGGCTGTTTCTTCATCTGCCCATGGTCTTTCTTCTCTGGTTGTCTGGTTATGTAGTTCTCCCTCCTGCGTTGATTTAAAGGCACAAAATACAACACAACCAGGTACAACACACAAGGTACTAAACAGAAATGTACTCCCAATGTAAATAACCACAATAAGGTGATCACCATGAAAGACATATTAGGGGTAAGTAGAGAAAGAATAAGAGAGAAAGGAGAAAAAAAAAGAAAAGAAAGAAGTGCCAAAATGAATTTTGGAGAAGGGAGGAAAAAGAAGATAAACAAAGAAGAAGAAGAAGAAGAAGAAGAAGAAGAAGAAGAAGAAGGAGGAGGAGGAGGAGGAGGAGGAGGAGGAGGAGGAGGAGGAGGAG
>JAAGEH010000031.1:13918659-14103382 GCA_011751065.1 Lasiurus cinereus | reverse complement strand
AGGAGGAGGAGGAGGAGGAGGAGGAGGAGGAGGAGGAGGAGGAGGAGGAGGAGGAGGGGGAGAAGGAGGAGGAAAAGGAGGAGGAGGAGAAGGAGGAGGAGAAGGAGGAGTAAGAGGAGGAGGAGGAGGAGGAGGGGGAAGAGGAGGTGTGGGAGGAGGAGGAGGAGGAGGGGGAGTAGAGAGAAAGGAAAGAAAATATGAAAGAAAATGGGAAAAATTATATATATGAGTAGAAAACTCCAATAGAACAGCCACTAATCCCAACAATAGCCAGCAACAAGTACCTGTAGATTAATACAAATTACAAATAACAACTAATATCAAGGGAGATGAGGGAAAACAAAGGTAAAAAAACAAACAAAAACAAAGCAAACAAAAACATAAATAAAACAAGTAGAATAAACAAAAACAATCTTACAAAAAAGTATAAAAAATTAATGTAATCAACGTTCAAGCAAACAAAAAAGAGAAAAACATTTTTTTGGATAGTGAAGACAGAGAAGAGAGAGGTGTGTATGGACTTGGAGTAGAGGATTAGAAATTAGATATATAAGTGGGGTGAAGTTTTAAGCAGGTAAAAAGAAAGAATAGGGAAAATCTAAAGTAGGAAAAGGGTAAGAGAAAGAAGACAAAAAAATGGGATAAATTAGGAAGAGAGTGCTGGCTTAAAGGTAGAGTTGAAATAGAGTAAAATGATGCTAAAGGAAAGCTGAAAATAGAATATAGAACTCTATTCCCAAAGTAAAATAAAGAGAATATAAAATGACCCTTCTTTTTTTCAAAAAGTAAAAATAGTAGTAGTAAAAATACTGGTTAAAAATAAAAATGTGGTAATTAAAAAGGTAAAATTAATTGAGGAAATATTAAAAAATATTTTTTTAATTAAAAGATTAAAAAATAAAATAAAATAAAGTTAAAATAAAAGAATAGAATGGGCAGTAGTGGAGGTCATTCACTTCCTCTACTGTTCTGTTTGGCATGCCTGTTTCCCAGTCAGGATGATATTGCAGTTCCCTTCCTTCCACTTCTGGTCAGTGCTGAAAGCCAGTCCTGGTTTTAAAGCAGGTGGCGTGTCTTAATCTCAGTATTCTTTTGTGATTATGCAATAGTCAATTTGTGAGTCATCCCCTGGGTGGCAGTGTTTTGAAATTGACCTCTGAGACTATATTTCCTCTCTAGCCTGTGCTTATATCCTGCTTTCTCTGTGGTACTCAATACCAGTTTGTGGGAGTGGGTTGCCCCAGAGGTGATTCTCTGATGGTTATTCTGTGCTCTGATTCCCAGGTTCCAGAAAAACAACTTTCCCCTGCAGTCGCTTAGGATGTCCCCAGTTGGGTGATCCTATGTATTGGGCTTAACAATCAGAAGCAAGGGTCTTAAGGGGAAAGAGTGTAGTCTGTTCACTCCCCCTTCCCCACTCCTTTTCAAGCAGCTGGGACACCCCAATAACTTCCAGGCTGTCCTTCTGCCTCAGATCAAAATGAGTTGCTTTCTAGAGCTTCCCTCTATTAACACCTCTGTGGGCCCCCTTCCACATTCAGGGTTCATGCCCTGCCCAACATTCATAGATTTTTGTAGGTGCAGCTTTCCCCCAGTCCAGTTCCCATATCGTGTGTGTCTCTCTGTTCTGTGGACCAGAGACCCCACCTTATCCCAGGTGAAATGTGACCTTTCCATGTGGTGTGTGGAGCTCCTTTGAAACTGAGTGTTTGCGCTGATTGGAGAATGGTGTTCTGGGTCCCCCAGCTTTTCAGTGGGCTCTGCAGCTGTAGCTCCTCAGGCTTCTGTAAACATCCACTTTACCCCACAAGATGGTGTGGTTTCCACGTTCGCACTGGTGGCTCTGGGGGAACAAACCACATGGTAGTGGGGCTGCCTGGTCAAGGGAGCCTCATCCAACTGTCCCTCACCTTATCCTGAAGGACAACTGTCCCTTAACTTTCCAACAAACATTCCTAGTGCGACCCTCATCTGTTCTCTCTGTCTGCTCAGCGACAATGCTCTGGACACATCTGTCTATTCCGTTGCCATTTTTTCTATCTCCTCCACCAAATATTTAAAGAAAAATTAATACAAATCCTTCTCAAAGTTTTCCAAAAAACGGAAGAAGAGAGAACTTTTATAAAATCATATTATGAGGCTAACATTATTATCCTGACACCAAACCAGACAATGATACCACAGGAACAGAAACTTATAGGCCAATATATCCTATCAACATAGATACAAACTTCAAGAACATAGTAGTAAACCAAATTCAAGAAAACATTAAAAGGGTCATTGCCCTGGCCAGTGTGGCTCAGTTAGTTGAGTATTATCCTGTATGCCAAAAAGTAGCTTTCAGGGCACATGCCCAGGTTGTGTGTTTGGTCCCAGTTGGGGTGAGTACAGGAGGCAACCAACTGATGTTTCTCTCACACATTGATCTCTCTCTCTCTCTCTCTCTTTCTGTCTCTCTCTCTCTCAGTCTCTTTTTCTCTCTCTCCTCTTCCTTACCCCCCCTCTTTAAGAATAATAAAAACATATTTAAAAAAAAATTAAAGGGTCATTAACCATGATCAACTAAAATATATGCAATGTTTGTTATGATGCAAGGATGGTTCAATATCCAAAAATTAGTCAATGTGACAAACCACAGTAACAAAATGAAGGATAAAGATCATATGATCATCTCAATACATGCAGAAAGAGCATTTGACAAAATTCAACATTCATTTATGATTCTTTAAAAATTTAAGCAAAGTGGAGATAGAGGGAATATACTGTGACATAATAAGGCAACATGTGAGAAGTATGCAGTTATCATACTCAATTGCAAAAAGCTGAAAGCTTTTCTCTTAGATCTGGAACAAGACTAGAATTATAACTCTCACCACTTTTATTCAACATCACATTGGAAGTTCTATCCAGAGCAATTAGGCAATAAAAAGAAATGAAAAGGAGTCAGATTGGAAAGGAAGAAGTAAACTGTTAGTATTTGCAGATGACATGAAAATATATATAGAAAAATCTAAAGACACCATAAAAATACTGTTAGAAGTACTAAAATTTTTAGTAAACTTGCAGGATACAAAATTAATATACAAATATATTTTATATTTCTGTACAGTAACATTGAACTATCAGAAAAAGAAATGAGGAAATTAATCCCATTTATAATTGCATAAAAATAATAAAATACCTACAAATAAATTTAACCAAGAAATGAAAAACCTATGCACTCAGAACTACAAGGTGCTAAAGAAAGAATCTGAAGACACAGATAAATGGAGAGATATTCCATGCTCATAGAAGAACTAATATTGCTAAAATGTCCATACTACTAAAATCAGTAAACACATTCTGTGCTATCCCTATCAAAATTCCAATGGCATTTTCCACAGGAATAAAACAAATAGTTCTAAATTTTGTATGGAACTGTAAAAGAACCCAAATATACAAAGCAATCTTGAGGAAGAAAAACAAAGCAGGGAGCACCATACTCCCTGATTTTAAACTATATTATAAAACTGTAGTAATTTAAATACATATAGATCAATTTAAAGAATAGAAAGCCAAGAAATAAACCCATGCATATATGTCAAATTAATGTACAACAAATGAGCCAAGAATATACAATGAGAAGGGAATATCTTTAATAATTAGTATTGGAAAAATTGGACAGCTCCCTGGGCTGACAGCTATGAACACAGCAGCAGTAGTGGGATCCTCTACCACCTCCTCGCCAGCACTAAGGATGTCTGACTGCAGTTTAGGCCCACTCCCCACAGTCTCTTGGGCTGCCAGAGGGATGTCTGACTGCCAGCTTAGGCCCGATTCCCCGGGGAGTGGGACTAAGCTGGCAAGTGGACCTCTCCCAAGTGAGAGGGCACAGGCCAGGCTGAGGGCACCCCCCCACAAGTGTACAAATTTTTGTGCACTAGGCCTCTAGTATCATATAAGTTGCATCTATTAATAACTAATGTTAAACAATTTGAATGAACTTGATGACAAGACAAATATTTGCCTGAGGGGCAGATATAGATTATTTGATTCCAAATATCCATAGGCTTGAGCCTAGAGTCAAGAATAGCTATAAAGCATTGTTCCTAAATATCACCTTCTATTATTAAAATATGAGAGGGTTTATGAATCTATACAAAATATTTAAGCAGCATTTCTTGTATTTTAATATGAATGAAATCTTATAGAATTTTATTCTCTGCGCTCTGTGATGCTTGATAATTAAAAGGTCATTCTTTGCACACAAAGTCTGTTTAAAGCAGTGGTTCTCAACCTTACTAAGACCACGACCCTTGCATACAGTTCTTCATGTGGTGGTGACCCACAACCATGAAATTTTGCTACTGTTATGCATCGTGATGTAAATATCTGTGTTTTCCGATGGTCTTAGGCAACCCCTGTGAAAGGGCCGTTCAACCCCCAAAGGGGTCACAACCCACAGGTTGAGAACCACTGGTTTAAAGGAACATTGTTAATCCAGTGTAGCTAGTGGCTCCTATATATAAGTAGTATCATTGATTATATAAAAACATAGAAAATCTCCCACATTTATATTTTAAGGATTTCCTTGTGATTTTCATGTATAATATTCACTAAGGTCAGTGGTAACTAGGAGGATATTTAACACTCACTCTAGAATACAAAACCAAACTACTGTCTTAGCATTCCAAAAAATGTTTTGAACTAATTTGTTATATAATATACATTGTAATTTACAAAAAAAAGTCACATTCTAGAAACTGAATTTGCTGGTCCTAGTTAAGATCTCTTTTGTGAGACAATCTGTTTTTTTGACAATATGTCCTTAAGCTAAGGAGATTAAAAAAACAAACAAACAAACAAAAACAAAACAAAAAGCAAACAAAAAAAATAGCTTCTATATAGTCAGTGAGCCACAAGATGGCACCACTGAACAATCAGTTTATCTCAAGATGACTATAAAGTTTGCTAGATAAATGCTCAAACATTGTTATCCCTTTTCAAAGGCAATGAAAGTCCCTTCTAATGAATAAAGTATGAAAATGAAAAATAAAAATTTTACTGTGAAAAAAAACTAGCAGACATCACTTAAATCAAGTGAACAACTATAATTATCACCAGTAATTAATCGGTCATGATCCTCATATCATGTATACCTGACATGATGTGATGAGAACAGCACTTCACCTCTGTGATGTTCTTTTACCAAAACCATAATCTCAGTCTATTCTTGATAAAATTTCTGACAAACCCAAAGTGAGGGACATTCTGTAAAATATTTGACCAGTACACTTGAAAAGTATCAAGGTCATGAAAAAAACAGGAAATAAACTGAGGAACTGTCATATTGGAAGAGCCTCAGGAGACATGACAGCTAAAAGGACTGTGGCATCCAAGATTAGGTCCTAGAAAAAGGACATTAGTAGAAAAACTTGAGAAATCCAAATAAAGACTACAATATAGTTAAGAGTATTGTGTGTGTGTGTATGTGTGTTACATGCCACTGAATGGGCTCCAACTCTTAGTGAACTTATAAATGAGAAATATAAACAATGTCCTCATAAGTCAGCTCCTATAGACTCATAAATATGACTTATTTTATGGAGTTAATCAATCTCAAATTTGATTTTCCTCTTTTAATGCTGCATTTTTCCCTCAGCATTATTATCTGTTCCAAATAATTCTGCCTTCTCATGATGTGTCTGAAGTAAAACAACTTCAGTTTTGTCATTTTTGCCTCCAGTGACGTTTTAATTTGTTTTAGCATGCCTAGTTTTTTTCTTACTGATGGTCTAGGTGGCCATAGAGTTTTTCTCCAGCACAGTGTTTCAAACGAATCATATTTTTCCCTCTTAACCTTCTTCACTTTCCAATTTTCACATCTGTACATAGTAAATGTATAAATTATCTTAGCCTAGGTCTCTAATGACTCATCTTTGCTCTTGGTGATTTTTTTTTCCTAATTCTTTCATTGCAACCATTGCAAGTTTCAGCCTTCCTTTGATTTCTTGTAAGAATATTGTAAGAGTATTGGACCAATGTTAGGTTCTTAGTTTTGACCTAGACTCTCTGTAATTAAAATAATTACAGGCTGTTGTTGTTCTTTGTGATTAAGGTGGTCGGCAAACTCATTAGTCAACAGAGTGGCAAACTGCAGCTTGCAAGCTACATTTTGCCAACCACTGGTTTAAAGTATTACATGAGTCTCCTTTTCCCCCATCAACCTCTCCCCAGCTGCTTCCCACTCCCAGCACATGCCCTCATCCCCTTCCTGTCTGTGTCCATTGGTTATGCTCATATGCATGCATAAAAGCTCTTTGGTTGATCTCTTACCCCCGCGACCCTCACCTTCCCTTAGAGCTTGGATAGTCTGTTTCCTGTTTCTATGTCTGTGGTTCTGTTTTTGTTCATCAATTTATGTTGTTCATTATATTCCACAAATGAGTGATATCATATGATATTTATCTTCCTCTGACTATCTTATTTCACTTAACATAATGCTCTCCAGTTCCATACATTCTGTTGCAAAAGATAAGACTTCTTTCCTTTTTATAGCAGTGTAGTATTCCATTGTGAAGATATACCACATGTTTTGAATCCACTCATCTGCTGATGGGCAATTAGACTGTTTCCAAATCTTAGCTCTTATAAATTGTGCTGCTATGAACATAGGCTGCATATATTCTTTCTGATTGGTGTTTCTGTTTTCTTGGGATATATTCCTAGAAGTGGGATTACTGGGTCAAATGAAAGTTCCGTTTTTAATTTTTTGAGGAAACTCCATACTGTTTTCCACAGTGGGTGCACCAGTCTGCATTCCCACCAGCAGTGCAAGAGGGTTCCTTTTTCTCCACATCCTTTCCAGCATTTTTCATTTGTTCATTTATTGGTGATAGCCATTCTGACTGGTATGAGATAGTATATCATTGTCAATTTGATTTGCATCTCTCAGATAATTAGTGAGATTGACCATGTTTTCATATGTCTCTTGTCCTTCTATATGTCCTCTTCCAAAAGTGTCTATTTAGGTTCTTTTCCATTTTTTTCCATTGAATTATCTTCCTTTTGTTTATTTTTATGAGTTCCCTATAAATTTTGGAGATTAAACCCTTATCAGAGATAACATTTCCAAATATGTTCTCCCATGCAGTGGGCTTTCTTGTTGTTTTATTGATGGTTTCTTTTGCTATGCAGAAGCTTTTTATTTTTATATAGTCCCATTTGTTTATTTTTTCCTTAGTTTCCATTGTCCTAGGAGCTGTATTGTTAAAGATATTGCTAAGATATATGTCTGCTATTTTACTGCCTATGGATTCTTCTAAGATTGTTATCACTTCCCGTCTTAAGTTTAAGTCCTTTATCCATTTTGAGTTTATATTTTTGTATGGTGTAAGTTGGTTGCCTAGTTCATATTTCTTGAATTTAGAAGTATTCAGGGCCATTTTCCCTTTGAATGCTTTACGGATGAATCTTTCTTTCCCTCTGCTTAGCTTCTAGTGGTTTCCAATAATCCTTGGCATCCCTTGGATTATAGGTCCACTGCTCTAATTTATTTGTGACTTCACATGACCATATTTCCTTTGTATGAGTGTTGGTGTCTGTGTCTCTGTGTCCAAATATCCACCCGTTTCTCTTATAAAGACACCAGTCATTGATCACTGTAATCCAGTGTGACTCATTTAACTCAATTATCTCTGCAAATGCCCTGTGTTCAAGCTCATGTTGTGAATTTATAGGAGGAACTGAATTTTAAAGAGATACCATCTAACCAATAGAGCCCAAGAAATAAACCTGCTAGAGAACTATCATATTAGGATTTGTTTTAACATGAAAGCTTACTCATATCAACTTCAAACTTACTTTTTTCTATGACTACATCTTGAAATACATTAAAAACAATCAGCTACAAAATAAGAACTCTAATTACACACCTCTATATTCATGTTTCATATTATAAATCTGTAACTTTGCCGGGGTTCTTGTTCCAGATTTAAGAAAGGTTCCACAATCTGGAGAAAGGCTGTGCATAGATTAAATAGGAGTCCAGAGACAAAAGATAATTTTAATTTTAAAAGGCATTGGAGGTCAGAGGAGCTTTAGCTAAAAGAGCTAAGTTCTCCATATATCAGGACCCTTGCTTTTTATTAACACAATTTGTCCTAAGGCATGGTGGAGATAATACTCTTCAAAGGGTAGGGTTTCATACAGAAGCATTGTCAGATTGGGGAATAGCTTATGGCTGTTCAGGTATTTGGCCAGTAGGAGGCAATAACATGAAGATTAAGATGCCCTGAGCTGTCTGGTAGCAAACAATCAACCTTTACAGATTTAGGGAAAAGGCCTTTAGCCATTCTAGCAGGTGATAACATATGTGACCAGCCCTTGTTGAGTCCCCAAGTTCCATCAACCTTTTGATGAAACTTTTGCAATTATGACATGCTGGAACTGGCTTCTGGCATAACATAATTGCATTTAGGATAAGACTAAGTTCTTGAAACTTACAATCTTTTAGAACTTTGTCCTTTCATAAATGTATGTTTCATATGATTGAGGGCATACAAAATGGATTAGATGCCATTAAATTAATTATGTATCACTCTTACATGTGATCTTTATGGAAAAACCTGGTTAGTATATGAAGAGCAATCTAATAGAAAGATAAATCTACATATAATCAGATGAAAAGTGTTCACTAAAAATATCTCCTTTGTCCCAATCTCCAACCTGAATATTTTACTTTTCATCTAGATGCTTTGGTGCCATATAAGTCTAAACTAAATATAAAAAGGGTGTGCCTTAAAATGGCCAATTCTGTATACTATTTAATACAAACATAAAAAGCAACGCTAGAACTAGGGTCAATATGGTGGAGTAGGAAGATCCTGAGCTTATTTCTTTTAACAGACACATAAACACTACAACTACATATAGAACAACTATTTCTGAGAATGACATGAAGATTAGCAGAAGATATTTTATATTACTAAGGATAGAAAAGAAAGCCACATTGGGAAGGGTAGGAGGGACAGAAATGTGGTCTAGTCAAGACCAAACCCCCAGGACAGCAATCCACAGTGCAATGGTCAGCACAATCATGAAAATCCCTTCTTAGGAAATAGAGGTCTGAACTTCGTATTGAGATCCCCAGTCTGTGGGACCTGCATTGGGAAGAGGAGCCCACATGACATCTGATTTGAAATCCAACATGGCTTATCCCCAATAAAGCCAAAAGTGTTTAGGAAACTGAAACTCCAATCTTGAAGGAGTACACAAAACCACTCAGTCTGAATCCTAGTGAGGAGGCAGCAGTTTGAAAAGTTTCTGAATCCTTCATGGAGAAACATTGACTATGAATATGTACAGAAGATACATTAACTAAGTTTAGAAGGGGAGGAATCTGATAGAACTACATATAGGGACAAATTTGCTAGTGGTTGCCATTTTCTTTTTTTAAAAGTATTCTACCCTAGGTGGTTCAGCACTTGCTGGCACTGTTTCTGACATTCTCTAATTGCTAATTTCTGCTGAGGATTGACCCCACCAATTAAGCCCTCCATAGCTGATGCAGAATCTATACTACCACACCTGGAAAGAAGGCTCAGCCTGCACTGGCACACCTCGAAGCATCTCATGCTCTCCTTTTGTAGCCCACACACACCAGCATGCCTATAATACTCCAGGCAGAGACTCACAGGCATCAGAGCCAGGACTAGCCCCACTTAGAGTGTTCTCACAAAATGTATAGCTCCCCCACACACACAGAGACAGGTTGACAGAAGACCAGACTTGCCCACCAGTGTAGCTACAGCAGTCAAAGAAATATGTTTCAAATGAAAGCACAAGTTAAATACCTAGAAGAAAAAAGTGAAATGGAGATAAACACAGTACCAGATGGATTTCAATGTAATGGTTATAAAGATACTCACTGAATTTGGGAGAAAAACGACCCAACACAGTATTAACTTCTACAGAGATTTATAAAATATATTTCAAAAATGAGAACTAATTGATACAATAACTGAACTTTAAAAACACACTAGAAAGAATCAATACCAGATTAGATGATGCATAAGAACAGATAAGTGATTTGGAAGAAAAAGTAGTAGAAATAACCTATTTGGAACAGCAAAAAGAAATTTTAAAAATTATAACAGTTGAAGGGACCTCTGGGAAAACATCATATATACTCACATTTGCATTTTAGGGTTTCCAGAAGGAGAAGAAGTGGGAAAAGAGACAGAAAAATGTATTGAAAGAAATAATTGCTGAAAAATGAAGGGAACACACATAAAAGTCTAGGAATCATAAAGTTAGAAATAAGACAATGCAGAGATCCACACCAAGCAACCTATTAATTAAAATGTCAAAAGTTGCCTGGCTGGTGTGGTTCAGTGGTTGAGTATTGACCTATGAACCAGGATGTTGAGGTTCAAGTCCTGGTTGGGGCACATGCCCTGGTTGTGGGCACTATCCCTAGTGTGGGTCATGCAGGAGGGAGCCCATCCATGATTCTCTCTCATCATTGAAGTTTCTATCCCTCTCTCCATTGCCCTCTCTCTAAAATCAATAGAAATATATTAAAATAAAATAAAATAAAATAAAATGTCAAAAGTTAAAGATAAAGAATCATAAAAGCAGGAAGATAAAAAAAACTAATTACCTAAAGAGACCCCCATAAAACTATAAGCTGTTTTTTAGTAGAAACTTTGCAGGCTAGAAGGTAGTGGCACAATATATTCAAAGTGGTGAAAGAGAAAAACCCCTACAACCCAGGACACTCTACTCAACAAAGTTATTCAGAATTGAAGGAGAGATAATTTCCTAGACAAGCAAAAGCTAAAAGGCTTCACCACCACTAAACCAAAATTACCAAAAAACACACTATACACACACAATATAATATTAAAGGGACTTTGTTTTTAAATAGGAAAGAAAAGGCCAAAACTGGAAATAAGAAAAATGTATGAAGAAAAAAAAAAACCTTTCCAGTAAAGGTTCAATGCAGGAGCTGCCCTCTGGTGGTCATTGTGCTCCTAGAGTGGGATTGCAATTCAGCTGAACCACCCCTCTCAATGGCCCACCAGCCACTCACTTCCTCAGTAGTCCTGTAGGTCTAATCACAGGCCAGGCACAGACAACCTGGCTTCCCCTCCCTGGATGCTCCTCAAGGAAGAAACAATATAAAAGTGGCTGCCAGGTGGCTCCCTACAACCTGCAAGGAAGTCAGTGGAATGGATCCAGATCCAGGGCCGTCAAGGGCATTCCAACTGCCAGTTGGACATCCCTCTTGCAATCTGGGACCACTGGCTCCTAACTGCTTGCCTGCTGCCTGCCTCATTGCTGCCTAACCGCTCCTCTGCTGGCCTGATGACCCCCAACTACCCTCCCCTGCCGGCCTAATGGCTCCCAACTGCCCTCCTCTCTGCTGGCCTGATGCCCTCAACTGCCCTTTCCTCCCAACCTGATGGCCCCCAACTGCCCTCCCTTGCTGGCTTGATCACCCCTGTCTCTGCCTCAGCCCCCACCACTGAGGCTTTGTCCAGAAGGAAGTCAAATATCTGGAAGACGTCTGGTCACCCAGTATAATTAGCATATTGCCCTTTTATTAGTGCAAAGGATTACTGAGCAGTGCATTTTGGGGAACATGGAGAAGAGGCCTTATGACTCAGAGACAAGGGACTCAACAGGAAGCTGGGAGGTCCAGTCTCACTCAGGAGAGGATGGTCCTTGGATCATGGGCGAGACCAGGACTGTGTTTAGGTCCGAGGAGCCTCCCTTTTCCGGGCACCACTTGCTCAGTGGCCACCCACACACACCCTGACTCAGGTTCAAACCCGCAACTTTTCAATATAAGGGCCAAACCTCCAAACAACAGAGCGACCCGACCACGGCAGTTATTCTTGGCTTTTATTTTATTTTATTTTACACTTTTATTTTACTTTATTTTTTTATCTTTTTTATTAAATCTTTATTGTTGAAAGATTTACAAAGGTCCTCTTTTCTCCCATTAATGTTTTCCAGCCTATTCCCCACCCCTAGGCCCTCACCACCCCATTGCTTGTCCAGGGGTGATGCATATATGCACACAAGGTCATTGATTGATTTCTTCCCTCCCACCCACCCTTACCTCTGAGTTTCCACAGTCTGTTCATGCATCTGTGTCTCTGCATCTATTTTTGTTCATCAGTGTATTCATATCATTAGGTTAAAATCCTCTGGTTATGATCACTTGGGTTTTCTAAAGATGTAGTCATATCACATACAAATCTTTTTTCTTTTTCCAAATGTACTTGTGGACACATTGGAATATAGATACCAGAAATAGAAGTCTGTGAATAAGCTGGGAATGGGATGCTTTTTCTTTTGTGATGTTGTGTACATGATTCTATGCTTCTGCCATGTTGGGAACACCTAGTAATGTGGCTGCAGGGAGGCTCTCATTGACAACTCATCCACATGGAGCCTTCCTCTCCATCAGCCACAACTCCAGGACAGATACATGCACCCTTCAACAGAGGTGGGGGCACTTGGCCACCTCCCACAGGCTTGCCCCCTTTCATCACCAGGTGGGGTCCACGTTCCACATATCCCCTTCTTGTTCCTACTCCCAGGCCTTTCCATGCACTTCCTCTCACCCAGCTCCCTCCCGCCTCTTGTCATGTCCACAGCCCCAGGTGCTGTCCCTGTGAGATCTGTGACACTCCCTACCAGACTGTTTTATCTTATTCTTCCATGGCATTCAGTGTTTCTTCTGCCTCATTAACTTGGTTTGAATCTGAATGGAAATGGCTCCATCTTCTATTCCTTTTGTGTCCTTTCCACCCCTAGGTTAATGTTGTGTCCTTAGTATGTGGCTATGAGATGTCTCTGTGACTGAGCTGGGAAACCTTTCACGTTTCTCTTTCCTTTTCTTTCTTCTCAGGATAACTGAGCTCTGTGGTTTGCTTGGGACCAAAGGCGCTGGGAATACAATGCTGAGTCCTCTGGCCTAATTTTATTCTTTATTGTATTATTTGATTCCTGGGGTTGAATTAAACAGGAAAGCAGAAGAAACATACCCTTAGATATACAATTTGAGTTACTACCTGGAGTTTCCTGTGGGAATTGATTCTGAGGCATGAGACCCATGTGTTTATTAGTCAGTTACCTCAACTATGGAAAGAAGGTTGAAACTGCCCCTTGGATCTTTTGGAGGTTGGATATGATACATCCAGAGGATTAACTGGCGACTGAGAGAGTAAAATCGGAAGTCAACAGACACTTGTTTTCTTTACCTGGACAGAGTTAAAAAAAACACAACTCCTTTTATCATAACACCAGGAAGGGCTATGCCTATGGGAGGAGATGCAGGGAACCAGGGCTGCCCCCTTGCTCCTGCTCCACTCTCCTTTCCTCCATCCCTGCACTGACCCAGTCTTCATCTCAGAAATGCTCAACTCAGACTCTGGTCCTGCCCATCTCACAGGGAGGAGCACGCGCAGTTTCTTGCAGACAAGGAAGCAGCTATGGAGTAGGGAGGTGGCGTTTTTTCCTCAAAGATGATGTTTGTGCTTTAAAGTTTATGCCCTCCATCTACCTCCCAGTAGTGAAGGCTGATTTTTCCTGCAGGGACTGAAGTCCTTGAAGCCTCTGCTCCAGAGCCTTTCACAGTGGTGAGTCCCAGTCCTGGGAAGCTGCACATTAAAAGTGCCACATTCCTTTCAGAAGAAACTGAGGAAAAATTGAAGCCTGCTGCCTGAGGGGAGAGACCAGGAGATGTTTTAGGCCCATTGGCCAATCTCCAGTCCTGCTCCTTTGCCATTCAGCCTGGTTTTCTGTGGAGCTTCTTTGACCATCCAGTGATGGGAGCCTGTAGATTGGGAGGAGGGGTTGGGGGGACGGATCTATAAGTGCTCCATGCACTTTCTGGTGTTTGGTCCTCGATTTGATCATTTTGGATGTTATGGACCTTGGCCTTTTCTAATGTAGACCAGAGGCCCAGTGCAAGAAATTCGTGCATGGGGGAGGGGGTGTCCTTAAGCCCATTCTGCTCCCTCTACAATCTGAGACCCCTTGAGAGATGTCCATTCTACCTGGATGAGGCCTAAATAGGCAGTTGGACACCCTTCTCACAATCCAGGAGTGCTGGCTCCCAACTGCTCGCCTGCCTGCCTTCCTAATTGCTCCTAACTGCTTCTGCCTGCCAGCTTGATTACCTCCTAAACACTCCCCTGCCAGCCTAATTGATGCCTAACTGCTCCCCTGCCACTCTCTTTGCCCCTAACTTCCCTCCCTTGTGAGCATGGTCACCCTAACTGCCCTCCTCTGTAGGCCTGGTCACCGCTAAATGCCCTCCCTGCAGGCCTGGGTCCCTCCCAGCTGTGCTTTCCTGTAGGCCTTGTTACTCCCAACTTCCTCCATCACCAGGGGCAACCCAAGCCTTGCTCTGTTGTGGAAGCCATTGAAACTTTGTTGCCTTAAGCAGAGGCCTGGCTCTTGGCTTCCTCCATCACCAGGGGCAACCTAAGCCTCCATCCTGCTCTCTCTGTGCTTATAGCAATCTTGGTTGGGTTAATTTGCATAATCTCTCTGATTGGCTGGTGGTGTAGTGGACATATGGTCTATTTGCATATTACCCTTTTATTAGATAGGGTGGTAAAAAACTGAAACCTTTTCCTCTAAGATCAAGAAAAAGACCAGGATGTCCATTTTCACAACATGGTTCAACATCATATTTAGAAGCCCTAGCTACAGCAATTAGATAAGAAAAATAAATAAAAGCCACCCAAATTGGAAAGGGAGAAGTAAAACTGTTACTAGTGATGTACAAATGACATGATAGTATATATATATAAAGTAGACTATAGTAAACTATTACAATTAGTAAAGAAATTTAGTAAAGTTGCAGGATAGAAAATGAATATACAGAAATCATTTGTGTTTCTGTACTCTAATAATAAACTCTCAGAAAGAGAAATTAAGAAAAAGCTATTTATAATTGCATTAAAAATAATAAAGTACATAGAATTAAAGGTCACCAAGGAGTTAAGAGATCTGTATTCAGGAAACTATAAGACACTGATGAAAGATAATGAAGATGACACAAATTAATGGAACGATATACTATGCTCATGGATTGGATGGATTATGATAGTTAAAATATTAAAACTTCTCAAAACAATCTAAAGATTAAATGTAGTCCTTATTATAATACCAATAGAATTTTTTATAGAAATAAAACAAATAATCTTTTTTCAAAACAGAATTTTTCTTCACGACAGATAGTTGTTTTTACAAATCTTTTGTTGAAAGTATTACTTGTGTTCCCTTTTCCCCCATTGCCCTCTCCAAACTCCCTCCTCCCCAGACTTCACCACCCTATTGTCTGTGTCTATGGGTTATAAATATATGCATATGAGTTCGTTGGTTTATCCCCTCTTTCCTTCTCCCCTGTATTCCCTCCAATGTTTCACAATCTGTTTGATATTTCTCTGTCTTTGG
This sequence comes from Lasiurus cinereus, assembly GCA_011751065.1. Taxonomy (NCBI): domain Eukaryota; kingdom Metazoa; phylum Chordata; class Mammalia; order Chiroptera; family Vespertilionidae; genus Lasiurus; species Lasiurus cinereus. The sequence goes on along the minus strand of JAAGEH010000031.1, from coordinate 14,087,920 downwards.
ATCTATATTTGTTCATCAGTTTCTGTGGTACATTATATTCCACATATGAGTGAAATCATGTGATACAGATCTTTCTCTAACTGGCTCATTTCACTAGATCCATTCATGCTGTGCAAATAGTAAGAATTCTTTCTTTTTACACCTGTGTAGTATTCCATTACATATATATACCACAGCTTTTTATTAATTTTTCAATAAATCTTTATTGTTCAGTTATTACAGATGTTCCTCCTTCCCCCATAGCTCCCCTCCACCTGACTCCCCCCCACCCCATACCCTTAACCTCCTCCACTGTCGTCATGCATAGGTGTAAGATTTTTGTCCAATCTCTTCCTGCAACCATCACTCCTCCTTTCCCCCGAGAATTGTTAGTCCATTCCCTTTCTATGCTCCTAATTCTATTATATTCACCAGTTTATTCTGTTCCTCAGATTTTTTTTATTAACTTGATTTTTATTTTTATGTATTTATTTATTTTTTTAATAAATTTTTTATACATATCTCCCCATTGCCCCCCTCCCTCCCAGGCATACCCCAACCCGCCAGTGTCTATGTTCATTGGTTATGATTATATGCATAGATACAAGTCCTTTGATTGATCTCTTATCTACCTCACCTAACTTTAATCTTCCTGCTGTAATTTCACAGTCTGTTTGAAGCTTTACTGTCTCTGTATCTATGCTTTTGTTCATCAGTGTATAATGTTCTTTATTATCGCACAATGAGTGTGATCATGTGATGCTTCTCCTTCATTGACTGGCTTATTTCACTAAGCATAAGGCTCTCCAGTTCCAATCAGGTTGCTGCAAATGGTAAGAACTCCTTCTATTTAATGGATGCATAGAATTCCATTGTGTAGCTGTACCACAGTTTTCCGATCCACTCATCTGCTGACGGGCACCTAGGCTGTTTCCAAATTGTGGCTATTATAAATTGTGCTGCTATGAACATAGGGGTGCATAAATCCTTTCTGATTGGTGTTTGTAATTTCTTAGGATAAATTCCTAAGAGTGGGATTACAGGGTCAAATGGGAGATCCATTTTTAGTTTTTTGAGGAAACTTCATACTGTTCTCCACAGTGGCTGCACCAGTCTGCATTCCCACCAACAGTACACAAGGGTTCCTTTTTCTCCGCATCCTCACCAACACTTGTCGTTTGTTGATTTGTTGATGATTGCCATTCTGACAGGTAAGATGCCATGTAAGATGGTATCGCATTGTCCTTTTGATTTGCATCTCTCGGATGATTAATGACTTTGAACATGTTTTCATGTGTCTCTTGGCCTTCCTTCTGTCGTCTTTTGAAAAGGTTCTATTTAGGTCCGTTGCCCATTTTTTTATTGGATCCTTCATCTTCCTTTTATTAAGTTGTATAAGTTGGTTGTAGATTTTGGAGATTATACCTTTATCAGTGATAGCATTTGCAAATATGTTCTCCCATGCATTGATCTTTCTTGTTGTTTTGTTGATGGTTTCTTTTGCTGTGCAAAAGCTTTGTATTTTGATGTAGTCCCATTTGTTTATTTTTTCTTTAGTTTCCATTGCCTTTGGAGCAGTATCAGTGAAGAAGTTCTTTCAGCATATATCTGAGATTGTGCTGCCTGTGGATTCCTCTAGTATTTTTATGGTTTCCCTTCTAATGTTTAAGTCCTGTATCCATTTGGAGTTTATTTTTGTATTTGGTGTAAGTTGGTGGTCCAGTTTCCATTTTGAGTTTATTTTTGTATTTGGTGTAAGTTGGTGGTCCAGTTTCCATTTTGAGTTTATTTTTGTATTTGGTGTAAGTTGGTGGTCCAGTTTCAATTTTTTGCATGTATCTGTTCAATTTTCCCAACACCATTTATTGAAGAGGCTATCTTGGTTCCATTGAATGTTCATGCCTCCTTTGTCAAATATTAATTGAGCATAGTGGTTTGGGTGGATATCTGGGTTCTCTATTCTATTCCATTGATCTATATGTCTGTTCTTGGTCCAGTACCAGGCTGTTTTGAGAACAGTTGCTTTGTAGTATAGCTTGAAATCTGGTATTGAGATCCCACCTACTTTATTTTTCTTTCTCAGAATTGCTGTAGCTATCCCCAGTCTTTTTTTTTTTTGTTCCAGATGAATCTATGAAGAATTCTTTGTAGGTCTGTGAAATATGTCGTTGGTGTTTTAATGGGTAGTGCATTGAATCTGTAGATTGCTTTGGGTAGTATGGACATTTTAATGATGTTGATTCTCCCAATCCATGAGCATGGTATGCTCTTCCATCTTTTAACATCTTCCTCTATCTCTTTTTTCAGTGTCCTGTAGTTTTCTGCATAAAGGTCTTTTACCTCTTTAGTTAGGTTTATTCCTAGGTATCTTAATTTTTTTGGTGCGATGGCAAGTGGGATTGCTTTTTTAGTTTCTCTTTCTATAATTTCACTGTTAGTGTATAGAAATGCCACAGACTTCTTAGCATTAATTTTGTATCCTTCTACATTGCTGAATTCATTAATTAAGTCAATTAGTTTTGGAATGGAGTCCTTTGGGTTTTTTATGTACAATATCATGTCATCTGCAAATAAGGACAGCTTTACTTCTTCTTTTCCAATTTGGATGCCTTTTATTTCTTCTTGTTTTCTAATTGCAATGGCTAATACTTCCAGTACTGTGTCGAACAGGAGAGGTGAGAGTGGGCATCCCTGTCTTGTTCCTGTTCTTAGGGGAAATGGTTTTAGTTTTTGCCCATTGAGTATGATGTTAGCTGTGGGTTTATCATATATGGCTTTTATGATGTTGAGGTATGATCCTTCTATTCCCACGTTGCTGAGAGTTTTTATCAAGAAAGGATGTTGGATTTTGTCAAATGCTTTTTCTGCATCAATTGATATGACTATGTGATTTTTATATCTCAATTTGTTTATGTGATGTATCACATTTATTGATTTGCGGATATTGAACCATCCCTGCATTCCTGGGATGAATCCTGCTTGGTCATGGTCTATGATCTTTCTGATGTACTACTGAATCCGGTTTGCTAGAATTTTGTTGAGGATTTTGGCATCTATTGTCATGAGAGATATTGGCCTATAATTCTCTTTCATTGTGTTGTCTTTATCTGGTTTTGGTATTAGGGTGATGCTGGCTTCAAAGAAGGTGTTTGGTAGTATTTCTTCTTCTTGAATGTTTTTGAATAGTCTGAGGAGGATAGGTTTTAATTCTTCCTTGAATGTTTGGTAAAACTCAACTGTGTAGCCATCTGGACCCGGGCTTTTATTTGCTGGAAGCTTTTTGATTACTGCTTCAATTTCTTCCATAATTATTGGACTATTGAGATGTTTGGCTTCCTCCTCATTGAGTTTTGGGAGGTTATATTTTTCTAGGAAAATGTCCGTTTCTTGCAGGTTGTCCAATTTGTTGGAATAGAGTTGTTCATAGTATTTTTTTAACAATCTTTTGTATTTCCACAGGGTCTCCTCTTTCATTTCTGACTTTGTTTATTTGGTTCTTCTCTTTTTGCTTCTTGGTAAGCCTGGCTAGGGGTCCATCAATCTTCTTGATCCTTTCAAAGAACCAGCTCTTTGTTTTGTTGATTTTCTGAATTGTTTCTTTGGTCTCCAAGTTGTTTATCTCCGCTCTGATCTTCACTATTTCCTTTCTTCTGAGTACACTGTGCTGTTCTTGTTGCTCACGTTCTAGCTCTTTGAGCTGTAGGTTTAGGTGATTTATTACCATTGTTTCCTGTTTTTTGCAGTAGGCTTGTAGGGCTATGAACTTCCCTCTCAAGACTGCTTTCACTGTGTCCCATAAATTTTGTATTGTTGGGTTGTCATTGTCATTTGTTGCCATGATGTTTTTTATGTTTTCCTTGATCTCTCTGGTTACCCAGTCGTTGTTTAAAAGCATGCTGTTTAGTCTCCATGTGTTTGATTTCTTTCTATTGTTTTTATTATAGTTGATTTCCAGTTTTATGCCACTGTGGTCTGAGAAAATGCTTGATATGATTTCTATCTTCTTGAATTTGAAGAGACTTTTCTTATGACCCAACATATGATCTATCTTTGAAACTGACCCATGTGCACTGGAGAAGAATGTATATTCTTTGGCTTTGGGGTGAAATGTTCTGAAGATGTCAATTAATTCCATCTGATCTAGTGAGTCATTTAGGATTGATGTTTCTTTGTTGATTTTTTGTTTAGAGGATTTGTCCAATGGTGACAGTGGGGTATTAAAGTCTCCTACTATGATTGTATTCCTGTCAATCTCTCCTGTAATATCCTCCAATAGTTTTTTTATGTATTTAGGTGCTCCTATATTGGGTGCATATATGTTTACCAGAGTTATTTCTTCTTGTTGAATTGTTCCCTTTAGTATTATGAAGTGGCCTTCTTTATCTCTTGTTATGTCCTTCACTTTGAGTTCTAATTTGTCAGATATAAGTATTGCAACCCCAGCTTTTTTTTTCATTTCCATTTGCTGAAATATCATGTTCCATCCCTTAACCCTCAATCTGTGTGCATCTCTTTTCCTAAGGTGGGTTTCTTGCAGACAGCAGATATATGGATCATGTTTTCTTATCCAATCGGTTACCCTATGTCTTTTGATTGGAGCATTTAATCCGTTTACATTTAAAGTTATTATTGATAAGTACTTATCTGTTGCCATTTTTAGTCCTTACCCCCGAGTTCCTTCTTCGCTTCCTCTTTCTTTTTATTACAGCAGACCTTTTAACATTTCTTGCATTGCTGGTTTGGTGGTAATATATTCCCTTAGTCCTTTTTTGTGTGTGAAGCTTTTGATTTCACCTTCAATTTTGATTGAGAGTCTTGCAGGGTACAGTATTCTTGGATTCAGACCCTTCCTTTGCATGACTTTGTATATTTCATTCCATTCTCTTCCCGGCTTGACGAGTTTCTGTTGAGAAGTCAGTATCTAATCTTATGGGGGTTCCTTTGTAGGTAACTTTCTATTTCTCTCTGGCTGTTTTAAGATTTTTACTTTGTTGTTGGTGTTTGCCAATTTAATTATAATGTGCCTCAGTATCGGTTTGTTGGGGTTCATTTTGCTTGGGACTCTGTGAGCTTCTTGGATTTGTGTGGGTTTTTTCTTTTCTATATTGGGATAATTTTCTGTCATTATTTCTTCAAACAGGTTCTCTAATCCTTGTTCAGTTTCCACCCTTTCTGGAACCCCAATTATGCGGATGTTATTTTGTTTCATGTTATCCCAAAGTTCCCTTAGACTCTCCTCTTGCTTTTTAACTTTTTTTTCTAGAAGCTGCTGTACTTGGGTATTTTTTCCTACCGTGTCTTCTAGCTCACTGATGCGGTCCTCTGCTTCTTCTAGTCTACTTTTGATGCTTTCTATTGAGTTCTTTATAGCAGTGATGTCATTACTCATTTCTTCTTGTTTATTCTGCACCTCCTCTAGTTTCTTCTGCATTTCTTCTTCATGCTTCTTCACCTCCTCTAGGTTCTTCTTCATTTCCTCTTGACTCTTACTCATATTGTCAAATTTGTCTTCCATTCTTTTCAACCACATTATGATAATTTCTCTGAACTCTTTCTCTGGTAGGCTTATTTGTGGTTCTATTTCGTTTACTTCCTTTTCTGGTGAAACCTGCCTTTCTGTCTTTTGTGGGCTGTTTCTTTTTCTGCCCATGGTCTTTCTTCTCTGGGTGTCTGGTTATGTAGTGCTCTCTCCTAGGTTGATTGAAAGGCACAAACTACCACACGACCAGGTACAGCACACAAGGCACTGAGTAGAAATGTATTCAAGATGTTAATAATCACAAATAAGGTGACCACCAATGTAGGACAAATTAGGGGTAAATAGAGAAAGAAGAAGAGGAAAATGAGGAAGAAAGAAAAGAAAGAAGTGCCAAAATCAAATTGGGAGTGTGAGAAAAAAAGAAGATAAATAAATGAACAATAAAATAAAATAAAATAAGAAAATAAAAAGGAGAAAAAGGAGAAGGAAAGAGGAAGAGAAAAAAGTCAGAGAGAAAAGAAAGTGTATAAGAGAGAAAAGAGGAACAAAATATAGATGTTAGGAGACAACTCCAATAGAACAGTCACTAATCCCAATAAAGGCCAACAACCAGTACCTAGAGATTAATGCAAATTGCAAATAGCAACTGGTATCGAGGGAGATGAGGGAAAAGAGAGGTAGAAAACAAAGCAAGCAAAAAGCAAAATAAAACAAGTAGAAGCAACTAAAACAATCTCTCAAAAAAATTTCAAAAAATCGATATAATCACTTTTCAGGCAAATAGCAACAGAAGGACATAGAGAAAAAAAACAACTTTTTGGCTAGTGAAGACAAGAGGGGAGAGGTTTGTGTGGACTTGTAGTAGGGGATTTGAAATTAGATATATAAATGGGGTGAAATTTTAAGCAGGTAAAGAGAAAAATAGGGAGAATCTAAAGTTGGAAAAGGGAAAGAGAAACAAGACAGCAAAATGGGGAAAGTTAGGAGGAAAGTGTTGGCATAAAGGTGGAGTTGAGTTGGAGTAAAATTACGCTAAAGGGAAGATGAAAATAGAATGTAGAACTCTAATCCCGAAATAAAATAAAGAGAAAACAAAATGACACTTTTTTTTCCAAAAACGGTAAAGTACTAGTAGTAATTAATAATACTAGTTTAAAACAAAAATGTAATAATTATAAAGGTAAAATCAATTGAGGCAGAAAGAAAAAAATATTCTTTTACTTAAAATATGTGTAAATGAAAAATAAAGAATTAAAAATTAAAAAAAGAAAAAAGAAAAAAAGGAAAAATTAAAAAAAAAAGAAGAAAAATAGAATGGTCCTTCACTTCCACTATTATTCTGCTTGGCACTCCTGTTTTCCAGTAGGGGAGGTATTGCAGTTCCCTGTGTTCCCCTCTTGGTGTTTTAATCTCTTTATTCTCTTGTGGTTATGGGAGAGTCAATTTGTGTGTCATCCATTGGTTGGCAGTGTTTCGGAATTGATCTCTGAGACAAAGCACAGGACCTCTCTAGGCTGTGCTCAGATCCTGCTACTCTGTGGTTCCCAAAACCAGTTTGTGAGGGTTTTGCAGCCTGGACACTACAATAACTCCCAGGTTGTCCCTCTGCCCCAGAGAAAAAGAAAAAAAAAAGAGAGAGACATTTTCCAGAACTCTCCTCTGTCAACAGCTCAGAGGTTCTGCCTTCACACTCAGGGATCATGCCCTGACTACCTCTGAGGACCTCTCCAGAGGCAGCTTTCCCGCAGCCTGGCTCCCACAGTGTGCAGATCTCTGCCCTGCGGGGGTAGGAGACCGCACCCTGGCCCAGGCAAAATCTGACCCTTCTGCGCGCGCCGTGTGGATCTCTGAATCCTCCGCCTGCACATCTGTGCCGCCTGGGAAGCCGCGCTCTGGGTCCTGGCTGCTCTGTGGGTGCCTCCGTCAGCCATAGCTTTCAGACCTCGGCAGACATCCACCTCCCCCTTAAGTCAGGCGCAATCTGACCTTTTCGTGTGCTCTGTGAATCTCTGATTCTGCCGCTTGTCTGCGCTGATTGGAGAGCAGAGTTCTGGGCCCCCGGGTCCCTGGCTGCTCGATGGGTGCCCAGCCGAAGGCTTCAGACTGCCGCAGACATCCACCTCCCACTGCGAGATGGCTGGAGCTCCGTGTTCGCGCTGGTGGCTCCGGCGGACAAAAACCCCGTGGCAGTGGGGCTGCCTGGCCGGGAGAGCCCCTTCCAGCAGTTCCCCGCCTTCCCCTGGAGGACAACTGACTCCTAGCTTGCCAACAAACACTCCCAATGCAACTCTCAGCCGCTCTCTCTCCCTCTGCCCAGCGACAAAGCTCCAGACGCATCCGTCTACTCTGCAGCCATTTTTCCTCACTTGATTTTTAGATTCACTTGTTGATAGGTATGTATTTGTTATCATTTTGTTGTTCATAATTTTTCACTTTCCGTTTTTATTCTTCTTCCTCTTCTTAAAGAAAACCATTCAGCATTTTCATATAATCCTGGTTTGGTGGTGATGAACTCCTTTAGTTTTCTTATCTGTGAAGCTCTTTATCTGACCTTCAATACTGAATGATAGCTTTGCTGGTAGAGCACTGTTGGTTGTAGGTTCTTGCTATTCATCATTTTAAATATTTCCTGCCACTCATTTATGGCCTGCATAGTTTCTGTTGAGAAATCAGCTGACAGTCTGATGGGTACTCCCTTGTAGGTAACTAACTTTTTTTTCATTGCTGCTTTCAAGATTCTATGTTTGTCCTTTGCCCTTGGCATTTTACTTACAGTGGTACCTCGAGATACGAGTTTAATTCGTTCCGTAACCTTGAGGCGTGGGAAACTATGAGATGCTCAAGTCGCGGTAAACTTGTGGGTCATGTTCAGCCAGCCGATCCTCGCGATTACTCCTATCTCAAATGTTGCTCTTATTTCAAAGCAAAAATCGCTCGCTCGAAGGCTCATATCTCAAAAATCTCGTATGTTAGGGCATTCATATCTCGAGGTACCACTGTATGATGTGTCTTGGTGTGGTCCTCTTTGGATTCTTTTTGTTTGGTATTTTGTGCACTTCCTAGACTTGTAAGTCCATTTCTTTCACCAGGTAAGGAAAGTTTTCAGTCATTATTTCTTCATACAGGTTTTCAGTATCTTGCTCTCTCTCTTCTTCTGGCACTCCCATAATTCTGATGTTGGTACGCTTGAAGTTGTCCCATAGGCTCCTTACACTATCTTTACATTTTTGGACTCTTTTTTTTTTAATTTTTGTTTTTCTGTTAGGGTGATTTTGCTTCCTCATATTTCATATCTTTGATTTGAGTCTTGGGGTCCTCTAGTCTGCTGTTGGATTTCTGTATATTATTCTTTATTTCAGAGAGTGCATGCATAATTTCTGACTGGCCCTTTTCCATTTTTTTGGCATTCTCATTGAGATCCTTGAAGGTTTCACTAAGTTTCTCAGAGTTCTCAATAAGTTTGTCAGTGGTTTGTAGAAGATTCTTGAATAACCTTATAAATGTGGTTTTGAACTCTATGTCCAGTCATTTGATTTCCTCCATTTCTTTCATTCGTGACATGTTTCTTGGTCTCCACATTTTGGCTGCTTCCCAGTGTTGATGGAGTGACCTTGTGTGCTGGTTGTCCTTAGGGCCCAGTAGCTTCGCCTCCCCAGTCACCTGAGGTGGACACTCTTGGTGCACCCCTTTGTGTGCTGGGTTCACAGACTTGTTGTAGTTAAGCCTTGATTGCTATTGGTACACTGGGAAGAATTGACCTCCAGGCTAATTGACTGTGAGGATTAGCTGTGTCTATTAATGGAAGAACTGCTGTGCTGGAGACACCCCTATGGGGCAGAACTTGCTTCAGTGGGGCTTTGGTGCTCACCGAGTCTGCCTCTTGAGTGTGTCCTTTATGTATGTGAGGAGTTGAAATCTGGTGTCCTCTCACACTGACCTCTAGGTACACTGGTTCCTGGATCTCCAAGGAAGTGCAAGTCAGCTAGTGTCTGAGGCTACCCAGCAGGAGCTACAGGGAGCTATGCAGATTTCTCCACTTTGCTTGGAGTTCAAAAGTTTTGGAGTTGATTTCTCCTCTTTTCTTGGAGTTTGGAAGTTTTGGAGTTTTCTGACCCAGTTGCAATTTGTTAGGTTAAGCTGCCAGAGGGCAGGCCATTCATATGCAAAAGTCTCCACACAGCTGGGTAGGTTAGTAAATTGGGCAGGGTGAGGTGTCAGGGAGTCTCTAGACTAGGGCATGGTGAACAGCAATGGCTGCCAGTCAGCCCTCTCTGCTGCGTTCTGTTCAGTGTCCTGAGTGCAGAGTCCCAGTGCAGTAAACAATGATTCCAGTGCACAACTCTGTGAGAGAGCCACCTTCCCTTTCTGACCCGATGGCAAACAGTCCAGTTTCTCCTGGTGAGTCTGAGTCCCCAGAATCTCATCAGAAACTGGAGTTCAGAGAGTTGGAAACATGTAACTCCCTCCCAATTGAAAAACAACAGCTCTTGCCAGCCTAATTCACACGCGTCTCTGTGCCTCTGCCTTTCTGAGTCTCTGCACATCCTACCAGGTCTGAATGCACTTTTTTATTTCCTTCTAGTTGTAGAACTTCCACTCTGCCAGCTTTCCCATGGTTCTCAGGGATAGTTGTTTTGTCTTTTAGTTGTAGTTTTGGTGTGTATACCACATCATTTCACTCCACTCATCTGATGATGGGCACTTAGGCTATTTCCAAAAATTAGCTATTTTTAATTGTGTTGCTATTAACATAGGGTACATATATTCTTTCTGATGTTTCTAAATTCTTGGGACATATATCCAGAAGTGAAATCGCTGGGTCAAAATGTAGTTTCATTTTTAATCTTTGGAGGAAACTACAAACTGTTTTCCACAGAGGTTTCACCAGTCTGCATTCCTAACAGTATTGTATGAGTGTTTCCTTTTCTCCACATCTTGGCCAACACTTGTCATTTGTTGACTTGTTAATGATAGCCATTCTAGCAGATGTGAGGTGGTACCTCACTGTCATTTTGATTTTGCATCTCTCAGATGATTACAGATGATAAGGGGTTAACCTACATAATTTAAGGGAATTCATACAACTTAACAAAAGGAAGATAAACAATCTAATTTAAAAATGGACAAAGAAGATAAATACTCATTTCTCCAAAATGGACATACAGAAGGCTAAAAGCATATAAAAATATTAAAATTGAAAAAATCCAAAATAGTCAAGCAATCACAAAAAAAAACAAAGCTAGAGACATCATTACCCTATAAAGTATAGTAATCAAAGCAATATGCCACTGATACAGAAAGAGAATTATAGGGAGAAGGCACCATCTTGAAGGGGAAAGTGGATGTTTACAGAAGCCTGAAAATCTACAGCTGCAGAACCCAATGAAGACCTGTGAGCCCCAAAACACCGGTCCCCAATTGGCACAAACACTCAGATTCAGAGGAGCTCTACACTTCACCACAGAAAGAAGAGAGAGAACTACATAACCAGACATCTGGAGAAGAGAGACAATGGGGAGACAAACAAATAGCCTGCATATGAAAGAAAAGGAGGCATCACCAGAAAAGTAAGTAAACAAAATGGAGGAAAGTAACCTGCCAGAGAAAGAAGTCAGAGAAATTGTCATAAGGTGGCTGAAAATATTGGCAGAAAATTCAACAATATGAGTAAGAAACAATAGAAATTGAAGAAGAACCAAGAAGAAATAAAAAATGACATTGCTGCTGTAAAAAACACCATAGAAAGCATCAAAAGGAGACTAGAAGAAGCAGAGGACCACATCAGTGAGCTAGAAGACAAGGTAAGAAAAAATACCCAAGTACAGCAGCTTCTAGAAAAAAAATTAAAAAGTAGGAGGAGAGTTTAAGGGAATTTTGGAATAATACAAAAGAAAACAACATGCTCATAATAGGGGTCCCAGAAGGAGAGGAAACTGAGCAAGGAATAGAACACCCTTTTGAAGAAATAATGACTGAAAACTTCCCCTATATAAGGAAGAAAAGACTCACACAAATCTAAGAAGCTCACAGAGTCCCAAGCAAAATGAACCACAAAAGATTGATACCAAGGCATATTTTAATTAAATTGGCAAATACCAATGAGAAAGAATCTTAAAAGCAGCTAGAGAGAGAAAGGAAGTTACCTACAAAGGAACCCCCAAAAGATTAGCAGATGATTTATCAACAGAAGAGAATGGAATGAAATATACAAACTCATGCAAAAGAAGGTGCTGAATCCAAGAATACCGTACCCAGCAAGCCTTACAATCAAAATTGAAGATGAAATCAGTAGCTACACAGACAAAAAGGACTAAGGGAATTTATCACCACCAAACCAGCAATGCAAGAAGTGCTAAAAGTCTACTGTAAAAAGGAAAAAAAAAATAGGAAGCAAAAAGGAATACAGGGGTAAAGAATAAAAATGGTGACAAATAAGTACCTATCAATAATAACTTTAAATGTAAATGGATTAAATGCTCCAATCAAAAGACATAGGGTAACATATCGGATAAGAAAACATGACCCATGTATCTGCTGTCTACAAGAAACACACCTCAGAAAAAAAGATGCACCCAGACTGTGGGTAAAGGGATGGAAAGCGTTTTATCAGGTAAATGGAAATGAAAAAAAAGCTGGAGTAGCTTTTTTTATATCTCACAAATTAGATATCAAAATGAAGGATATAACAACAGATAAGGTAGGCCACTTCATAATACTAAAGGGAGGAATCCAACAAGAAGAAATACCTCTGGTTAACCTATATGCACTCAATACAGGAGCACCTAAATGCATAAAAAAAAAAATTCTGGAGGAAATCAAGAGAGAGATTGACAGCAATACAATCATAGTAGGAGACTTTAATACCCCACTATCACCATTGTACAAATCCTATTTAAAAAAATATCAGGAAAGATATGGTCCATCTACACAATGGAATACTATGCTGCATAAAAATAATAAATTCTTACCATTTGCAGTAACCTGGATGAAACTGGAGAGCATTATGCTAAGTGAAATAAGCTAGTCAATGAAAGAAAATGAAACATGATCTCACACATTTATGGATAATAAAGAACATTATAAACTGATGAACAAAAAGAGAGATACAGTGGCAGTAAAGGATCAAACAGAATGTCAAATTACAATGGGAAGGTTAGGGAGAGGTGGGGTAGATAAGAGATCAACCAAAGGATTTGTATGCATGCATATAAGCATAACCAATGAAACAAAACACTGGGGGGTTAGGTTATGCATGGGAGTGGGGGGTCAATGGGAAGATATGTATAAATGCAATACATTCATAAAAATTTTTAAATAAATAAATAAATAAAAATCAGCAAATAAACATCAATCCTAAATGACTCACTAGACTAGATGAAATTAATTGACATCTTAAGAACATTTCAAAGCCGTAGAATATACATTCTTCTCAAGTGCACATGTGTCATTTTCAAAGACAGATCATATGTTGGTTTATATGCAAAGTCTCTTCAAATTCAAGAAGATAGAAATCATATCAAGCATCTTCTCAAACCACAGTGGCATAAATCTGAAGTCAACTGCAATAATAACAATCCGAAGAAATCAAACACATGGAGACTAAACAGCATGCTAGTAAACAATGGCTGGGTAACTAGAGAGGTCAAGGAAGAAATAAAAAACATCATGGTAACAAATGACAATGGAAACACAACAATCCAAAATCCATGGGACACAGTGAAAGCAGTCTTGATAGGGAAGTTAATAGCTCTAAAAGCCTACTGCAAAAAAAAAAAAAAAAAAGAAGAAGAAGAAGAAAAAAAAGAAAACAGAAATAATGGTAATAAATTACCTAACCTTATAACTCAAAGAGCTAGAGAGAGAGCAACAAGAAAAGCTCAGTGTAAGCAGAAGGAAGGAAAGAGTAAAGATCAGAGTGGAGATAAACAACATAGAGACCAAAGTAATAATTCAAAATATCAACACACCAAGAGCTGGTTCTTTGATAGGATAAAAAAGATTGATGAACCTCTGGCTGGGCTCACCAAGAAGAAAAGAGAGATATTTCAAATAAACAAAATCAGTAAGGAAACAGGAGAAATAACAACAAACCCCACTGAAATACAAAGGATTTTTAAAAAGTAATATGAACAACTCTATTCCAACAAACTGGACAACCTGAATGAAATGGACAGATTCCTAGAAAAATATAACCTTCCAAACTCAATGAGGAAGAATCTAAACATCTCAATAGGTAAATAACTATGGAAGAAATTGAAGCAGTCATCAAAAAGCTTCTAGCAAACAAAGGCCTGGGACCAGATGGCTACACCAGAGAGTTTTACCAAATATTCAAGGAAGAATTAAAACCTATCCTTCTCAGAATACTCCCAAAAATTCAAGAATGAACACTTCCAAACACCTCCTATGAAGGCAGCATCAACCTAATACCAAAACCAGATAAAGACAACACAAAGAAAGAGAATTATAGGCCAATAACTCTCATGAACATAGATGCCAAAATCCTCAACAAAATTCTAGAAAATCGGATCCAGCAGTACATCAGAAAGATCATACACCATGACCAAGTAGGATTTATCCCAGGAATGCAAGGATTGTACAATGTACACAAATCAATAAATGTGATACATCACATGAACAAATTGAGAGTTAAAAATCACATGGTCATATCAATTGATGCAGAAAAAGCATTTGACAAAATCCAACACCCTTTCTTGAGAAAAACTCTCAGCAAGGTAGGAATAGAAAGATCATACCTCAACATCATAAAAGCCATATATGATAAACACACAGCTAACCTCATACTCAATGGGCAAAAACTAAAACCATTTCCCCTAAGAAGAGGAACAAGACAGGGATGTGTACTCTCACCACTCCTGTTTAACATAATACTAGAAGTATTAGCCATTGCAATTACACAAGAAGAAGAAATGAAATAAAAGGCAACCAAATTCGAAAAGAAGTAAAGCTGTCTTTATTTTCAGATGACATGATACTGTACATAAAATCCCCGAAAGACTCCATTAAAAAACTAATAGAATTAATAAATGAATTTTCAATGTGTCAGGATACAAAATTAATGCCAAGAAATATGTGGCATTTCTATACACTAATAGTGAACTTACAGAAAGAAATACTAGCAAAGCAATCCCACTTAATATCACAGCAATTAAATTAAGATACCTATGAATAAACTTAACTAAGGAGGTAAAAGACCTATCCACAGAAAAATGCAGGACACTGAAAAAAGAGATAGAGCAAGACATAAATAGTTGAAAGAGCATACCATGCTCATGGATTGGGAGAATCAACATCATTTAAAATGTCCATACTACCCAAAGCAATCTATATATTCAATTCAGTGTCCATTAAAATACCAAGGGCATATTTCACAGACCAATAGGAACTCTCCAAAAATGCATCTAGAATAAAAACAAAAAACAAAAACAAAAACCCAAATAGCCACAGCAATTCTGAGAAAGAACAATAAAGTAGGTGAGATCTTAATAGCAGATTTCAAGTTATATTACAAAGCCCCTGTTCTCAAAACAGCCTGGTACTGGCACAAGAACAGACATATAGACCAATGGAATATAATAAAGAATCCAGATATTAACCCAAACCACTATTCTTAGTTAATATTTGACAAAGGGGACATGAACATACAATGGAGTCAAGAAAGTCTCTTCAATAAATGGTGTTGGGCAAAATTGGACAGATACATGCAAAAAAATGATACTAGACCACCTACTTACACCATACACAAAAAAACGTCCAAATGGATACAGGACTTAAACATGAGATGGAAAACCATAAAAATATTAGGGGAATCCACAAGCAGAAAAATATCAGACATATGTCAAAAGAAGTTCTCTACTGATGCTGCTCCAAGGGCAATAGAAGCTAAAGAGAAAATCAGCAAATGGGACTACATCAAAATAAAAAGCTTTTCCACAATAAAAGAAATAGTCACCAAAACAACAAGAAAGCCCAGTGTATGGGAGACAATATTTGCAAATGTTATCACTGATAAAGGTTTAATATCCAACATCTACAGGCAACTTATTCAACTTAATCAAAAGAAAATAAATGATCCAATAAAAAAAAATGGGCAATTGACCTAAATAGAACATTTTCTAAAGAAGAAAGAAGCAAGGCCAAGAGACACATGAAAACATGCTCAAAGTCACTAATTATCTGAGAGATACAAATCAAAACAACAATGCTATACCATCTCACACCTGTCAGAATGGCAATCATCAACTAATCAACAAATGACAAGTGTAGGCCAGGATGCAGGTAGGAAGGAATCCTCATGTACTGCTGGTGGGAATGCAGACTTGTGCAGCCACTGTGGAGAATAGTATGGAGTTTCCTCAAAAAACTAAAAATGGAACTCCCATTTGACCCAGTAATCCCACTCTTAGGAATATGTCCTAAGAAACTAGAATCTCCAGTCAGAAAGGATATATGCACCCCTAGGTTCAAAGCAGCACAATTTACAATAGCTAAGATTTGGAAATAGCCTAGGTGCCTGTCAGCAGATGAATGGATCAGAAAACCATGGTACATCTACACAATGGAATACTATGCTGCCATAAAAAAGAAGGAATTCTTACCATTTGCAGTAACCTGGATGGAACTGGAGAGCATTATGCTAAGTGAAATAAGCCAGCCAATGAAAAAAATATCACATGATCTCACTCATTTATAGATAATAAAGAACATTATAAACTGATGAACAAAGAGATAAATACAGAGGCAGTAAATCATCAAACAGACTGTGAAATTACAGAAGGAATGTTAGGGAGAGATGGGATAAATAAGAGATCAACTGAAGGACTTGTATGCATACATATAAGCATAACCAATGGACACAAGACACTGGGTGTTAGGGCATGCATGGGAGTGGGGGGGCTGCAATGAGAATATATGTACACATGTAATACATTAATAAAAAATTAAAAGAAGATACAGACATAGATCAATGGAATAGAATAGAAAACTCAGAAATACATCTGTGCATTATAACCAATTAATCTACAATAAAGTAGGCAAGAATATGAAATTGAGGGAAGCAATCTTTTCAAGAAAGAGTGTTGGGAAAACTAGACAGTTATATGCAAAAAGAAAAAATTACTCTATGTGCAGAAAAACTCAAAATGTATTATAGTTTTAAATGTGAGACCTGAAATCCTAACACTCCCAGAAGAAAACACAGGTAATAAGCTCTCTGGCATCAGCCTTAGAAAAAAAAAATTATATGATTTCTCAGGCAAGGAAAACAAAAGCAAACATTATCAAATAATGATTCATGAAACAAAAAATCCTTCACATAGAAAAGGAAAACAGAGAGAATCCAAGATGGCGGCATAGGTAAACACCTATACTGCTGCCTCGCACAACAATTTCAAAACTACAACTAAAAGACAGAACGGACATCATCCAGAATCACAGGAAAGCTGGCTGAGTGGAAGTTCTACAACTAGAGGGAAAGAGAGGGGCTCGCGGAGACCCAGAGGAGCTGCAAAAAGCTGAGGTACGGAGACGCGCGCTGAGAGAGCGGTGCCGGAGTACCTGGCTGGCTTTCTCTGGCGGGAGGGAAACGGAGACTCCCAACGGCATTGAACCCCTTCTCTTACGACACTAAACCCCAGATCCAGCTGAAACTCATATGGGGGGAGTTTGGACTGTGAAAAGGGAGAAGTGCACGGAAATTTAGGGGAGTTGCAAAGGATCGGAGGTCTGGTCGCGCACGGCACCACGCGGAGGACGGATTGCTGATTGTGCTGCTGGCTTTCGCGAGTGGGCGGGAGACAGACCCTCCGATCTGTGCCACTTCTGAGTCCACTGGGCCCCTGTTTTGGGCGAAACCCTGGGGACCTAGACTCGTGTGGTCCTGGTTCGCAGGGGAGCCGGAAGGGCAGCGGTTGGAGGCGCTGCGGGTGCGAGCGCACAAGGACCGCTCCAGCCATTACCCAGTCACGTGAGACTCAGGGGCCGTGGAGGGCGGGGCCGACTGGAAGGCAAGGCGGTCCCTTAAGCCCTGAGACTCCACCCCTCCCAAGCTCAGCAGAGGCTTCTGCGGCTGAATCCAGCACAGAAGTTTCCCCGGCACAGTGAAAATGCCGAGACAAGGGAAGGGATTACAAGCAAAAGAAATGGAGGAAAAAAAACGACTGGATATAGAGTTCAAAACCACGCTTATAAGGTTTTGCAAGAATATGCTAGAAAAGATGGATAAATTTAGTGAGACCCAAGAGAAGATAATAAATACACTGACTGAAATGAATACTATTACGCAGAGTACTAACAGCAGACTAGAGAAAGGCAAGGATCAAGTCAAAAATTTGAAATATAAAGAAGCAGAAAACATTCAACTGGAAAAGCAAGAAGAGAAAAGAATCCAAAAATGTGAACATAATGTAAGGAGCCTCTGGGACAGCTTCAAGCGTACCAACATCAGAATTGTGGGGGTGCCAGAAGAAGAGAGAGAGCAAGATACTGAAAACCTGTTTAAAGTAATAATGACTGAAAACTTCCCACATCTGGTAAAAGAAATAGACTTACAAGTCGAGGAAGCACACAGAACCCCAAAGAAAAGGAACCCAAAGAGGACTACACCAAGACACATCATAATTAAAATGCCAAGAGCAAAAGACAAAGAGAGAATATTAAAAGCAGCAAGAGAAAAACAGTTTATTACCTACAAAGGAGCACCCATACGACTGTCAGCTGATTTCTCAACAGAAACAATGCAGGCCAGACGGGAGTGGCAAGAAATATTCAACGTGATGAACAACAAGAACCTACAACCAAGAATAATCTATCCAGCAAAGCTATCATTCAGAATTGAAGGGCAGATAAAGACCTTCACAGAGAAGAAAAAGCTAAAGGAGTTCATCAACTCCAAACCAGTATTATATGAAATGCTGAAAGGTACCCTTTTAGAAGAGGAAGAAGAAAAAGGTAAAAGACAAAAAATTATGAACAACAAATACACATCTGTCAACAAGTGAATCTAAAAATTAAGTGAATTAAAAATCTGATCAACAGAATAAACTGGTGAATATAATAGAATCAGGAGCACAGAAAGGGAGTAGACTGATAATTCTCAGGAGGACAAAAATCATAAAGCATCAAACAGACTGTGAAATTATAGCAGAAAGATTAAAGTTAGGTGAGGTAAATAAGTGATCAATCAAAGGACTTGTATGCATGCTTATAAACATAACCAATGATCACAGACACTGGGGGGTCGGGGTATGCCTGGGAGGGAGGGGGGCAATGGGGAGATATGTATAAAAAATTAATAAAAATTAATTTTAAAAAAAAAAAGAAAAGGAAAACATTAACAATATAAATAGGCAACTTACTTAAAGGGAGAAGATATTTGCAAATGGTATATCCAATTAGGGGTTAAATATATAAAGAGCTTGTGATAGAAACCAAGGTGACAGGTTAGGTAATACCCTATACTTGCTGCTCTTACAAACACATCAAAACCACAACTAAAGGGCAGAACATCTACCACTCAGAAATGTAGGAAAGCTGGCTGAGTGGAAATTCCACAACTAGAGAGGTGATGAAAGCTCATTGAGACCAGTAAGAGGTGCGGAGTTATGGAATGTGCTGCACCTGGATGTGCTTCTTTTTAACTCTGGAGAGAGAGATACAAGCTCCCGCTTGCACTGAACTCCAGTTCCGCGTGAGACTCTGGGGGACTATACACATACAGGGAGAAACTGGACTGTCTGGCAACAGGACAGGAACACAAGGGCGGCTTACTCTTAGAGGTGGTCACAGCAATCATTGTTCCTGCACACGGAAACAGAGAACCAGGGATTTCTTCAGTTCAGGGCAGCCATTGCTGTTTACTCTGTCCTGGTGAATCCAAAAGATCCCTCCCCACCCAATTTACAGCCACACCTAAACTGTAAGCAGCGGCTTTTGCATATGAATGGCCTGTTTTTTCACCTAAACAACATGCAGCTGGGCCAGAGAGCCCAAGAGATTCCAAAAGAAAGCCCAATACCGGGCAGCAGCAGTGGCCTTGCTTCACATCTGTCACTCCTCTGGACACTTCCAAACCCCATACAAAGAGGAAGAATCTGCAGATGTCTCTGTAACTCCTGCTGGGTTGCCCCAGAGAGTGGCTGACCTTGCCAAGAATCAAGTCAAAGATTTGAAATATGAAGAAGCAAAAAACACCCAACTGGAAAATCAAAAGGATCAAAGAATCCAAAAGTATGAAGACAGTGTATGGAGCCTCTGGGACAACTTCAAGTGTACCAACATCCAAATTATGGGGGTGCCAGAAGAAGAGAGAAAGCAAGATATTGAAAACATATTTGAAGAAATAATGACAGAAAATTCCCTACTTGGTGAAAGAAATAGACTTACAAGTCCAGTAAGCACAGAGAACCCCAACAAGAGGAATATAAAGAAGACCACACTAAGACATATCATAATTAAAATGCAAAGGGCAAAAGACAAAGGGAGAATCTTAAAAACAGCAAGAGAAAAACAGTTAGTTACCTACATGGGAGTACCCATACAATTATCAGGAGATTTCTCATCAGCAACTATGCAGGCCAGAAGTGAGTGGCAAGAAATATACAAAGTGATGGATAGCAAGAACCTACAACCAAGATTACTCCACCCAGCAAAGCTATCATTCAGATTTGAATGTCATATAAAGAGCTTCACAGACAAGAAAAAACTAAAGGAGTTCATCGCCACCAAACCAGTATTATACGAAATGCTGAAGGGTACTCTCTAAGAAGAGGAAGAAAATGGTAAAGGTAAAAATTTTGAACAAAGTGACAAATACATATCTATCAACAAGTGAATCTAAAAATCAAGTGAATAAAAAATCTGATGAACAGAAGAAACTGGTGAATATAATAGAATCAGGGGCATAGAAAGGGAGTGGACTGACAATTATCAGGATAAAGGGGGTGTGTGGATGCCGGAAAGATTGGACAAAGATATTACACCTATGGATGAGGACAGTCGAGAGAGGTAAGGGCATGGGGTGGGGTGCAAAACGGGTGGAGGGGAGCCATACGGGAAAAAAAGAGGAACGACTGTAATAACTTAACAATAAAGATTTATTTTTAAAAAAGAATTTCTTTATGTGTTCCTTTGCTGTGCAGAAGCTTTTTTTATTTTAATACTAAAGGCCCAGTGCATGAAAATTTATGTACTGTATTGGGGGGTATCTCAGCCCATCCTGCCCCCTCTCTCAAACTGGGAGCCCTCAGGGGCAGGAGGTGACCCAGTGATCAGGGGAAGGCAACACGCCCATCACAGCCCTGCTACTACTGGCTGCCACTACTGGCAGCTCAAGCCTCAGCTGGCTCTGCTTACCTGATCCTCAGGCCAGTCCTGCACCTTGGGCCAGCCCTGGGTGGCTGGACAGCTGACATCTGAGGCTTGCCTACACCTTAGGCGTTGGCTGGGTAGCCACCATTCCAGGCTTGCCTGCACCTCACGCCAGCCCTGAGCAGCTGGGTGGGCTGAGAAGATTGGAGGCAGGCATGGTAGAGCATCTAGGACCGCCTGCAGATAGGCCCAACCTTGCCAGGCACCTGCCACCCTGGCAGAATTGAGGGGACTGGGTGCCACAATCTTTTGACTACGGACAACGCCATCTTTGAGGGCAGGACAGTCAATTAGCGTATTCCCTCCTTATTGGTTTTGGGCACCACCATCTTTGAGGGTGGGACAGTTAATTAGCATATTCTTTCTTTATTAGATAGGATTATTAATTCATTATTTTCTTAAAGATATAATGAGAAACAAAACAATCAAATGTCTTGCAAATATTTGAGATAATTTAAATCAATATAAGTGCCTTGAATTTAGCAATCTTGTTTTAAAAATAACCCGGTCAGAAAAGATATATATATTCCTATGTTCAGAGCAGCACAATTTACAATAGCTAAGATTTGGAAACTGCCTGAGTGTCCAACAGCACATGAGTGGATTAGAAAACTGTGGTACACCTAAACAATGGAATACTATGCTACTGTAAAAAAGAAGGAACTCTTACCTTTTGTAACAGCATGGATGGACAGGGAAAGAGAAATAAGCCAATCAGAGAAAGATAAATATCACATGATCTCACTCATGTGTGGAATATAATGAACAACATAAACTGATGAACAAAAATAGATCGAGACAGAAAAGCATCAAATGGACCTCCCAATCTCAGAGGGAAGGCAAGGGAAGGGGTGGGGTGTTAAGAGATCAACTAAATGACTTATATGCATGCATAACCAATAGACACAAACATGTGCTGAGAGGTGGGGGTGGGTAGGGAGAGGTCAATGGGGGAAAAAGGAGTCATATATAATACTTTAATCAATAAAGAAAAAAATACCTTTAGTAAACTCATTCTAGTTCATACTGATCAGTTACTTTCTAAGATAACACACACTCAATATTAATACTATGTTCTAAAATTTTGTTGGATATCAGTCCATGTCTTCCTTATTTATAGGTTTGGGATTTCCTTCATTCCCCATAGGTTTTCAAAAATTTTGCAAACTGCCTCTCAAATTATGCCTCTAAATTCTTTTTGCATTTTGAAAATGAATTTAAATGATCCAGAAGACTTTATTATATTGAATGCTTCTAAGATTTCTCTTGGTATCTCATCTTATCTAATAGAAGAGTAATATGCAAATCCCCACCATCACTCCAACCCACAAGATGGTTGTCCCTATGTGGTCAAAGATGGCTGCACCCAAGTAGACACCAGATGGCCACCACAAGATAGCCGGCAGGGGAGGGTAGTTGGGAGGGACCAGGCTGGCAGGGGAGGGCAGTTGGGGGTAATCAGGCCTGCAGGGGAGGGCAATTAGAGGTGACTGGGCTGGCAGGGGAGGGCAGTTGTGGGTAACCAGGCCTGCAGGGGAGGGCAGTTGGGGGTGACTAGCCCTACAGGGGAGGGCAGTTGGGGGTTAATAGCCTGCAGGGGAGGGAAATTAGGGGGGGTCCAAGCCTGCAGGGGAGGACAGTTAGGCACGACCAGGGCTACATGGAGGGCAGTTGGGGATGACAAGGCCAGCAGGGGAGGGCAGTTAGGGGTGACCGGGCTAGCAGTGGAGGACAGTTGTGTACAATCAGGCCTGCAGGGGAGCAGTTAGGCATCTATCAGGCTGTCAAGAGAATGGTTAGGGGGTGATTAGGCTGGCAAGCAGGTGAGCAGTCGGGACCTGCAGTCCTGGATTGTGGGAGGGATGTCCAAATGCCCATCTAGGCCCAGGTGGATTGGGCTTAAATGGGCAGTTGGACATCGCTTGAGGGGTCCCGGATTGGAGAGGATGCAGGGTGGGCTGAACAACACACCCCCACCCTGTGCATGAATTCCATGCACTTATCCTCTAGTTACTTATAATTTTCAATTTCTTCAATTTTTTCCAGTTTGAAAAATAATTTTTCTTGATACAGAATGAAAACATGAATTCAGACATTCTACCTTTGCTGTTATCTGTCAACATTGTTTTATTTGGTTTAATTTGTGAATCAGCCTTCTCTGCCCTCACCCTTCTCTCCTTTCAAAACTTCTAAAAGTCCTCTATGATGCAGTTCCTATTTTCTTTAAGCTTTAACTTCACTTTTTAATGTTTTCCACAAAAGCTCATGCTATCTTTGCTAATCCCCTTTGTCTATGAGTCTGACAGTCCATATTTTTATGACTTTTAGTTAGAATCTGAGTTAGTGTATTACCCTGTGCTACTATAGGTTTATTTAGATGTCTCTATCTTTCATTCCCCCCCCTCTCTCTCATCTCTCTCTCTCTCATCATCTCTATCTTTAGATGAACAGTTTTTATTTGAATTATTTATTGTTGAAAGTATTACACATGTCCTCTTCTTCCCGCCATTTTTATCACCCAGCCTGCCCCACCCTCCAATCCTGGCCTTCACATCACCATTATCTGTGTCTATTGGTTATGCTTACATACATACAAGTCTTTGGTTGATCTCTAACCCTAACCCTAAATCCGCCCCTTCCCCAACCCCGGACTAATGCTCCTCTGCTTTCACTCTGAGGTTTGATGGTCTGTTCCATACTGCTATGTATCTGGATCTATTTTTGTTCAGCAGTTTATGTTGTTCATTATATTCCACAAATGAGTGAGATAATATGATATTTATCTTTCTTACTGACTTAATTCACTCAGCATAATGTTTTCCAGATCCATGCATGCTGTTGCAAATGGTAATAATTCTTTTTTTTCTTTTTTTTTTACAGCAGCATAGTATTCCAAAGTTTTTAACCCATGCACCTGCTGATGGCCATTTAGGCTGTTTCCAAATCTTAGCTATTGTACATTTTTCTGCTATTAATATAGGGGTGCATATATTCTTTATGATTGGTGTTGTGGATTTTTGGGATATATTCCTACAAGTGGGATTACTGGATCAGATGGGAGTTCCACTGTTAAGTTTTTGAGAAAACGCTATACAGTGGTACCTCGAGATACGAGTTTAATTCGTTCTGTAACCTTGAGGCGTGGGAAACTATGAGACGCTCGAGTCTCGGTAAACTGGTGGGTTGTGTGCAACTGGCCGATCCTCGCGATTACTCCTATCTCAAACGTTGCTCGTATTTCAAAGCAAAAATCGCTCACTCTACGGCTCATATCTCAAAAATCTCGTATGTTAGGGCACTCGTATCTCGAGGTACCACTGTACTATTTTCAACAGAAGATGCACCAGTCTGCATCCTTACCAGCAGTGTATGAGGGTTCCCTTTTCTCCACATCCTTGCCAGCACTTGTCAATTTTTAATTTGTTGATGATAGCCATTCTGAAAGGTGTGAGATGGTACCTTATTGTTGTTTTGATTTGCATTTCTCATGTGATTAGTGATGTTGAGCATGTTTTTTTTTTAATATATTTTATTGACTTTTTACATAGAGGAAGGGAGAGGGATAGAGATTCAGAAACATCAATGAAAGAGAAACATTAATCAGCTGCCTCCTGCACACTCCCTACTGGGGATCTGCCCTCAACCAAGGTAGATGCCTTTGACCAGAATTGAAGCCGGGACCTTTCAGTCCGCAGGCCGATGCTCTATCCACTGAGCCAAACCGATTTTGGCATTGAGCATGTTTATATATGCCTCTTGGCTCTCTGCATGTCTGCTTTGAAGAAGTGTCTATTTAAGTCCTTTGTTTATTTTTTATTGGATTATCTTCCTTTGGTTAAGTTTATGAGTTCCCTATGTTTTGGAAATTAAACCCTTATCAGATATAACATTGGCAAATACATTCTCCCATGCAGTAGGCTCTCTTGTTATTTTGTTGATGGTTTCTTTTGCTTTTCAGAAGATTTTATTTTGATGTAGTCCCATTTGTTTATTTTCTCATTAGTTTCCATTGACCTAGGAGATATGTCAGTAAATATATTGCTACAAGATATATCTGATATTTTGCTGCCTATGAATTCTTCTAAGATTTTTATGGTTTCTCATATCACGTTTATGTCTTTTATCAATTTGACTTTATTTTTGTGGATGGTGTAAGTTGGTGATCTAGTTTCATTTTTTTGCATGTATCTGTCCAATTTTCTCAGCATCAGTCTTTATTGAAGAGACTATCTTTATTCCATTGTATGCTCTTGCCTCTTTTGTCAAATATTACTTGAGCAAAATGACTTGAATCAATTCCTGGGTTCTTTTTTCTGTCCCATTGATCTATATGTCTGTTTTTGTGCCAGTGGCAGGCAGTTGTTAGAACAGTGGCTTTGTAATACTTCTTGATATCTGGTATTGTGATTCTCCCAACTTTGTTCTTTCTCGAAGTCTTCTTTTATTCCATATAAATTTTTGGAGTATTTGTTCTAGGTCTGTGAAATATGCCATTGGTATTTTAATGGGGATTGCAGCCAATCTATAGATTGCTTTGGGTAGTATGGATATTTTAATGTTGATTCTACCAATCCATGAACACGGTATGGTTTTCCACTTGTGTGTACCCTACTATATCTCATTTTCAATGTCTTTTAGTTTTTGAGTACAGGTCTTTTACCTCCATGATTAAGTTTATTTCTAAGGCTCTTAATTGTTTTTGTTGCAATGGTAAGTGCAATTGTTTATTTAGTTTCCCTTTCTGAGAGTTCATTATTGGTGAATAAAAATGTGATAGATTTCTGGCTATTAATTTTATATCCTGCTCTGTTTCCAAATTGACAAGAGAGCTCACTGCATGGGAGTACATATTTGTCAATGATACATCTAAAAGAGGTTAACCTCCAAAATTTATAGAGAAATCATACAACTTAACAAATGGAAGATAAACCATCCAATTAAACAAATGGGCAAAAGACAGTTCTCCAAAGTGGACATACAGAAGGCCAAAAATGGTATGAAAATGTGTCCAATGTCACTAATTATCCAAGAAATGCAAATCAAAATGACAATGAGGTGCCATCTCACACCTGTCAGAGTGATTATCATCAACAAATCAACAAATGACAAGTGTTGGCAAGATGTGGGAGAAAAGGCCTTGTAAACTGCTGGTGGGAATGCAGACCAGTGCAGCCTCTGTGGAAAACAATATGGAATTTCCTCAAAAAATTTACAGTGGAACTCCCTTTTGATCCAGTAATCCACTTATAGGAATATATCCCGGGAAATCAGAAATACTCTTCAGAAAGAATATATGCATCCCTATGTTAATAGCAGTGCAATTTACAACAACAAATACTTGGAAACAGCCTAAGTGCCCATCAGCAGATGAGTGGATAAAAAACTATGGTACATTTACTCAGTGGAATACTACATAGCATTAAACAAGAAAGAACTCTTACCATTTACAATAACATGGATGGACCTGGGGTGTATTATACTGAGCAAAATAATACAGAGAAAAATAAGTATCACATGACCTCACTCATATTTGAAATCTAATGAACCAGATAAACTGATGATCAATTATAAACCCAGGGTCACAGAAGCATGAACAGACTGTTGAATTTCAGAGGTAAGGCAGGGGAATGTGGGTGGGAATAGATCAGTCAATGAATTTGTATGCATATTTACGTAAACTGTGGGCACAAATAATGGGGTGGTGAGTGCCTGGAGTGGGCAGAGTTCTGGAGCGGGCTAAAAGAGGTTAATAGGGGAAAAAGGAGGACCTATATAATAGTTTCAACAATAAAGGTTAAAAAAATAGACTCAGAGACATAGAAACATAGAATAGACTATCAAACCTCAGAAGGCAGGCAGGGGAGGATGGGATGGGCCAAAGAGATCACCTAATGAACTCATATTTGTCTATATATAACCCAAAGGCACAGACAATAGTGTTGTGAAGGCCTTGGGGGGGAGAGGGAATAAAAAGAGGACATATGTAATACTTTCAACCATAAAGGTTATATACAATATATCATAATAATAAAAGGCCAAGAGGCGTCATGACCAAAACCACAAAATGAAGGGTCACCAGGAATTGGATGGAGCACCTTTTGATCCTTCCCTTAGCCCAACCCTCCTCCCCCCACACTCCCGCCACTTTTCCACAGGCTTCCATCTGTGGATGGCCAACAGGGAACCACAGAGTACCAGGCTGGGTGGCAGCAGAGCTGGTCTTCGAACTGGCAGGAGGTGCAAGGCAGTCCTCCCTGTCCTTCCCCTCAGCCAGCAAGCTCCAATTTATCTTCAGTTTTTTCTGAAAGGAAAGTGGTGCCTCCACTGCACAGTCTCCCAAGACATGGACTCACTACTGTGAGAGACTCTGGAGCTGAGACTTCAGCAAGGTCTTTAGCACAAGCAGCAACTCTCAGCCTTCATTGTTGGGAGATGGATGGAGAGCATAAGCTCTAAAGCACAAACACCTCCTCAGGAAAAATCGCCACCTCCCTACTCCACAGCTGCTTCCATATCTCCAAGAAATTGCACAGGCTCCTCCCTGTGTGATGGGCATGGCCAGAGCCTGAGTTGTGCAGTTCTGTGATGGGGCAAGGGCCAAGCCAGGTGGCTGGGACAGCGCAGGGATGGAGGGAGGAAGGGTGGAGCAGGATCAAGGGGGAAGCCCTGGTTCTCTGCATCTCCTCCCATAGGCATAGCCTTTCCTGGTGTTATGATAAAAGGAGTTGTGTTTTTCTAACACTGTCCGGGTAAAGGAAACAAGTGTCTGTTGACTTCCAATCTTACTCTCCCAGCCGCCAGTTAATCCTCTGGATTCATCATATCCAACCTCCAAAGGATCCAAGGGGCAGGTTCAACCTTCTTTCCATAGTTGAGGAAACTGACTAATAAACACATGGGTCTCATGCCTCAGAATCAATTCCCACAGGAAACTTCAGGTAGTAACTCAAATTGTATATCTAAGGGTATGTTTCTTCTGCTTTCCTGTTTAATTCAACCCAGGAATCAAATAATACAATAAAGAATAAAATTAGTTCAGATGACCCAGCATTGTATTCCCAGGGCCTTTGGTTCCAAGCAAACCACAGAGCTTAGTTATCCTGAGATGAAAGAAAAGGAAAGAGAAACGTGAAAGGTTTCCCAGCTCAGTCACAGAGACATCTCATAGCCACATACTAAGAACACAACATTAACCTAGGGGTGGAAAGGATACAAAAGGAATAGAAGATGGAACCATTTCCATTCAGATTCAAACCAAGTTAATGAGGCAGAAGAAACACTGAATGCCATGGAAGAATAAGATGAAACAGTCTGGTAGGGAGTGTCACAAATCTCCCAGGGACAGCACCTGGGGCTGTGGACATGACAGGAGGCGGGAGGGGGCTGGGTGAGAGGAAGTGCATGGAAAAGCCTGGGAGTAGGAACAGGAGGGTGATATGTGGAAGGTGGACCCCACCTGGTGATGAAAGGGGGCAAGCCTGTGGGAGGTGGCCAAGTGCCCCCACCTCTGCTGAGGGGTGCATGCATCTGTCCTGGGTGCTGTGGCTGATGGAGAGGGAGGCTATGGCTCTATGTGGATGAGTTGCCAATGAGAGCCTCCCTGCAGCCACAGTACTAGGTGTTTTCAACGTGGCAGGAGCACAGGATTATGTACACAACATCACAAAAGAAAAAGCATCCCATTCCCAGCTTATTCACAGACTTCTATTTCTGGTATCTATATTCCAATGTGTCCACAAGTACATTTGGAAAAAGAAAAAAGATTTGTATGTGATATGACTACATCTTTAGAAAACCCAAGTGATCATAACCAGAGGATTTTAACACCTAATGATACGAATACATTGATGAACAAAAATAGATGCAGAGACACAGGTGTATGAACAGACTGTGGAAGGCGGGGGAGGGTGAGTGGGTGAGAAGAGATCAACAAGTGGCCTTGTGTGCATATATATATCACCCCTGGACAAGCAATGGGGTGGTGAGGGCCTGAGGGTGGGGAGTAGACTGGAAAACATTAATGGGAGGAAAATGGACCTATACAAACCTTTCAACAATAAAGATTTTTTAAAAAAGTAAAAATTAAAGTAAAATAAAAATATTTTAAAAAAGAAAAGAAAAGCTAAGAATAACTGCCCTGGTCAGGTGGCTCCATTGCTTGGAGATTCAGCCTGTACATTGAAAGGTTGCAGATTTTAACCTGGGTCAGGGTGTGTGGGGGTGGCCATAGAGCAAGTGGTGCCTGGAGGAGGGAGGGTCCTCAGACCTAAACAAAGTGCAGGCCTTGCCCACAATCCAAGGCTGTCCTCTGCTTAGTGAGACTGAGCCTCCCAGTTTCCTGTTGAGTCCCTGATCTCTGAATTATAGGGCTGTTTTCCCATGTTCCCCAGAATGCACTGCTCAGTAACCATCTATACTAATAAAAGGGTAATAATCTAATTAGACCAGACATTCCTCTGGACAAAGCCATGATGATGGGGCAAGGCAAAAATGGTTAAGAGCACCCAGGAAGGAAGGTGAGTTATGGGAGCAGTTATGGGTGATCAGGCAGGTAGGCAGGTGAGTGGTTAGGAGCCAGCAGTCCTGGATTGTGAGAGGGATGTCCAACTGTTGGTTTAGGCCCAATCCCACTTGGGCCCAAATCGGTAGTCAGACATCTTCTGAGGGGACCCAGGTTGGAGAGGGTACAGGCCTGCCTGATGTACCTCTATTATATATATACATCTTTTTAAAAACCTCACAAAAGCCGAGGCCAGTTTGGCTCAGTGGATAGAGCGTCAGCTTGAGGACTGAAAGGTCCCAGGTTCAATTCCAGTTGGGGGCATGTACCTTGCTTGCGGGCACATCTCCACTGTGGGGCGTGCAGGAGGTGGCTGATCGATGTCTCTCTCTCATCGATGTTTCTGACTTTCTCTCTCTCTCCCTTCCTCTCTGTAAAAAATAAATAAAATATATTTAAAAAAAAAACAACTCACAAAGATGGGTGGAGTACATGAATAGATATTTTTTCTAAAGAAGACATAGAGATGACCAATAGATACATAAAAAGATGCTCAGCACCACCCATCTTTAGGGAAATACAAATCATGACAATTAGATATCACCTCACACCTGTCAGAATGTCTATTATAAAAAATCAACTAACAAGTGTTGAGAATGAGGAGAAAAAATCAACTAACAAGTGTTGAGAATGAGGAGAAAAAAGAACCCTTGTTCACTGTTGATAGGTTTATTCATTGATGCAGCCACTTTATTACAAATAAAGTTCAAAGTAAGTAGAAGGATGGAAATAATAAAGTAAACTCTTTAAAATAAACTACTGTACAACCCAGGAATTCCACTTCTGGGTATTTATCTGAAGAAAACATTAAACACTGATTAGAAAAGTTACATGCATGTCTATCTATAGCAGTGGTTCTCAACCTTCCTAAGGCCGCGACCCTTGCATACAGTTCTTCATGTGGTGGTGACCCCCAACCATGAAATTGTGCTACTGTAATGCATCGTGATGTAAATATCTGCATTTTCCGATGGTCTTAGGCGACCCCTGTGAAAGGGTCGTTCTACCCCCAAAGGGGTCGTGACCCACAGGTTGAGAACCACTGGTCCATAGCAATATTATTTACAATATCTAAGATATGTAATTAACCTAAGTGTTCAATGATAAAATATTACTCAACAATGAGAAAGAATGAAATCTTGCCCTATTCAACTACATAGATGGACTCAGAGAGTATTATGCTAGTGAAGTAAGTCAGACAGGGAAAGACTTAATATCAAATGATTTCACTTATATTTGGAATCTAAAATAACAACACACAAAAAAAAATAGGAACAGAATCATAGATACAGAGAATGAACTAATGGCTGTAGAATAGATGGGGCTTGTAGGATAGAGTAAAAAAAGATGAAGCAGATTAAGAGATAAAAACTCCCTCTTATAAAGGAAAGAAGTCATGGGGATATAATATACAATATAGGAAATATAATCAATAACATTGTAAGACCTTTATGTGGTGACACAAACACAGCAGAATACTTATCATGGTGATCACTTGATAAGGTATATAATTGTCAAATCATTATTTTTATACACCTGAAATGAAGATAATATTGTATGTCAACAATACCATAATAAAAAAGAAAACAAAACTACTCCATAAACTTGCTTAATTTTTTTGAGTGAAATACTTTGTATATCTTTAAAATGTCCATTGCCTGTCTAGCAGGGCTCAGTGGTTGAGCATTAACCTATGAACCAGGAAGTGACGGTTCAATTTCTGGTCAGGGCTCGATCTCCAGTGGGAAGCATGCAGGCGGCAGCCAATCAATGATTCTCTTATCATTGATGTTTCTCTCTCTCTCTCCCTCTCCCTTTCTGTCTGACATCAATAAAAATATTAAAAAATAAAATGTTCATAATTTAATCTTTTTGTTATCTATATTATACCTTATATTTACTCTCCATATAGTATTTTAGATAGGCTATAGTGTTTGGCCTTATTTTATTGTAATATTTTCCCTTTGCTGTTTGATTGCTTGATTCTATAGCCAGTATTTAATGTTTATTACTATGTATGTTTCAGGGACTCCATGAAAAAACTGGTGTATTTACAGCTGTTAAAGTGATGAATGCTCGTAAGGTAATATTATATCCTCTCTATATTTTATTTCCTTAATGATCTATGGTATAAGGATAAACAGTTCATAAAATGTTTTTTAAATCATTATATGTAATTATAATTATGTTAACCTAGATTTATTATATTTTTCATTTAATGTTTTCTACCCATTAGTATATTATCTTTATTATGAATTTATTATATTTGCAGGTCAAATACATTTATTTTGGCATTTTATAAGAACTAAGACATTATCTGTTTTTATATCTATTTCTAGTTGATTATCTGTTTCCAGGGATATCAAAGAGGAGATTTCTTCTAATATTGTGCTAATTTTTCTTGTTCCATCATATTTTCCTTCTCCAACTATTCTTTTTGATAATTGAGGCCATTATATTCTCAATGACAGGTAGAAGTAAAGAATTTGTCTGAGATACACATTTTTCTTATATTTTCTGACAGATGAGCAAGGCAAACATTTTAATTTGCACTGTTCCTGTTAACATTCATAAAGTTGAGCCACAATTTATAACATATTGTCAGAGAATTTGCTAAGCACTGATTTCTGTTTTCTTTCTTTAGCATGAATTCCTTACTTTCTCAAGATAATATTAACATGAACATAACAAAGGTCAAAGAATTTTCACTTTACTATACACTAAAGAAAAATTTTCAAATAGTATGTTTGAAAACTATACATAGTCACTGAACTGTTGTCTATGCCATAAACTGTTTTCATATTTTGTGTAGGGAGTGAATTGCTAAAGCTATTTAAAGAGTTGCATGCTTTTTTTTTTTGGTTGTGTTTTGTCAGTAAGTGTCAAATGTTTCAAACCAATGTGAATTTCAAGGGATGTTAATGTTTTGTGGATTTATTTTGACCTACAAACCTGACTTTCCAATAATCAATCTTGTTACTATTTGAGTGAGACTCCCTAAAGTACTTATTTCCTTATTTTAACTTGAGAGACCTTGACCCACATTTAATTTAATTTTTAGATACTCTAACTTTTGAAAAATTTAAAATCATATTCAGCCCATACATAGTGTCAATTACATTGTTTTTAAGGGGAAATATCACTTTGTTAACATCAAATTATAATTTTTTTCATAGTCAGTTAAATCTGTTATTATGAATTTGATGCTAAGTTTCTGCATATATAAGAGTACAATGTTTTAGTTAAAACTATTGGCAAAATATGAGAGAGTAATGACATTATGTTACTTTTCCATTTAGTGCTAAAAGAGCACAAAGTACTAAAGAGTAAATCATTTTCAGCGTGTACCAACGGTTCTAATAGCATTTTCTTTCTGGTTTTTCAGACTCCTTTACCTGAAATAGGAAGGCGAGTGAGAGTGAATAAATACCAAAAATCTGTCGGGTGGAGATACAGTGTGAGTACTGAAAGTCCTCATTAGCCCTCAAGTACTCTTCCCTTATTTTTCAACTTTAAATTAGTCTCTTTGTGTTGTATTATCTCTAGAAGGCCATCACTAATATGTTCTTGTGTGGAAGTGACAATATATTTATACCTTTTCACATATTCACAGTTAATCATCATATTTGAACACTAGCATCAGTCAGATAGCAGGGCCTAGAATAAATGGTTACTTGAACAAATAAGTCTTAACTGCAGATTGAGTGTCCAGTCATCTGGTCGTCCATTCAATCAATCAAAGCATAATATGCTAATAATATGGTAAGGCCACTCAATCACTCACTATGACATGCACTGACCACCAGGGAGGCAGACGCTTCAACTGGTAGGTTAGCTTGCTCCTGAGGTCAGGCCAATTGGGACTGAGTGAGATGGGCTGGACTCACCCTGGAGCCCACCTGGGGTCCCTCCCAGCTGGCCAACTTCCCACGTCCCTCCCCTGCCCTGATTGTGCACCAGTGGGATCCTTCAATCTGGCCTGCGCCCTCTCACAATCTGGGATTTCTAGGGGGATGTTGGAGAGCAGGTTTTGGCCAAGGGACCCCACTGGTGCACTAATTTGTGCACTAGGCTTCTAGTAAAGTATATAAAACTCCAGCTAAGTAGCAACAAAGGAGATAATGGGATAAAGAGCAAATTTTGCCTAAAATTGGCCTTAGCAAGATCCTTTGTCACACCTTCTATATGGTATTTTGGATAGACTTCCCCCCCATTATGATTCTAAGAAACATTGCAATATATATGAGGCAAATAAGAACTACCTTTTTTAGTATAAGAACAATAGCAAACAGAAAAACAACAAGCTGCCAAGCTTAAAAGGCTTTATATATCTGGCACAGTGCTTAAATACATGAAGTATTGTGAAGATGCTTTCTACTTAAAGCTTTTTAACTACCTTCAAAAACAATCTCTATGTCTTGATTTGCTGGCTCCAGAATAAGAACAGGCAAACAAAAATTTTCCAATAAACATTGGTGATTTAGATGTTGGTGATCTATCAAAGTGTTCTGTGGGCCAAAATCAGAATCCGTGTTCTTATCAATATATCTTTTTTTCTTACATTTCTCCCCTGCAGTCAGCTCTCTAGTATTCAAACACTTTCAACCTTTTGTGTCTTAATAAATGTTTTCTTTGTATTATAATAAATGTAATACAAATAACCTTTTCCATTAGTATATTCACATTTAGAAAATGTTTTTAGTTATAGTAGAATCATATTGATAAACAGCTTCATGATTCTTCTAGAAAGTAGTGAGCTCCTGTTTTATTTATAATGTATCTCAGGAGACAAAGCATATCCAAATGAAACAAGTAGTACTGAATAATAACATGCTTTGCTAGATGAAGAAGCTGTAAAATGTAAGGTATGAAAAATCTAATTGACCAATTCTGGATTTATCAAACATTTGTGTTAATAAATGTTTTATATATCTTTCCCAAACCCTCTCTGGTATTCTTTCTATGGGAAAAAATATTTTTATTCTAGAACTGGGTGAAATTACAAAGAAAGTGTTGACATTCTTGCACTGCCTCTTCTTGAAAAAAGTCTAGATTTTCAGGTCACTCTGGGATAAGTTGGCTCTCAGCCAGGAAATGCTATGACATCATATTACTGGGATAGGTGTGAGTTTTCAATTACCCACTTGGCCTCATGGTTATAAGGTACTTACATGTTTCTCACAAGCTCAACTCTCGGTTAGAGAATGGCAAACACACTAATGCTTTCCCAACATATCTGATCATGGTTTATTAGTTCTGAGGAATGTACATTTATGTGGGAAACCCACTCTTAAAAAAGTTTTAGTTGGGAACTTTGAATTCTCTCATTATATATTTTAGTAAGAAAAATAACTAATAGTTGATCAGCCAGTTAGCATCTCTAATTCAAATTGAATCATTTGGGATAAGAAATTTGTGTCTTGTATACATATCCATCTATTTTAATCAGGGTTTTATGGAAATAGAAAAAAATGTGAAATTCATGATATAAAATCTACCACTAAATAGCCAAGAACTACTTGAGAAAAGTGGTCTTACCTATCTAGACCTCTAGTTCCTCATAGATAAAATGACACCAGAATATTTGGCCTACCTATAAACAGGCTTAAAAAGTAGGGTCAAATGCAACTACATAGCTACCTAGAGTCCAGCCTTATATTATTGCTTAGGGATATAGGCTTCGTAACCCAGATAGAAAAGGAAGATCCTTGATATCAAATTATCAAACAAGTCAAATGACTCAGTCTGGCCCTTGCTTCTCTTTAACCTGCTCTTCATTCGCTTATCCTAGCACCTTCATCTCATTCCTATTTATTGCACTCTTTACTAATGTTTATTCCTTTTAGCAGAACCCTGGTCCCTTACTAGGAACTAGAGTACCCATATACATAGAGAATTGCTACTTCATGTGATTTATTTCTTTGTGATAGCAGATATTGTTATCATTTCAAAGGAGAACCACATCAGAGAGGAAGTAGAAATTTTAAGGGTATTACATGACAAGAATGAAAGCCACAATAGCAACTTTTAGCTTTGTAGAAAAAAGTAAAGCAAAATAGCAAGGATCTTATTAGAAGATAAAATGAGACTGGAACTTGAACTTCCATAGAATTCTCATGGTACAAGTTGATTGTTTTATTCATTCATGCCTTTGTAATACAATTAATACAAAGAGTTCCAACTGGATAAATCAGGCTCCACCTGCTTCCCCTAAAGATAAATAGGCACCTAGATTTCTCCTCTAGTAGTTTAATGTTTATTGGTAAATCCACTGAAAAAATCATAGAGAAATGCTAAAGAATGTTCTGCTGCTGCAAGCCATTTCACACTTTTTTTTTTACAAAATATATTATGAATACTTGAGGACACTAAAAACCTAGTTTTGCCTTATATTTATTTCATAACTATTTTATTTTATTTGAGATGTGTGTTCTTTATTTATTTTTAAATAAATCTTTATTGTTCAGTTTATTACAGATGCTCCTCTTTCCCCCTTCCCCATAGGTCCCCTCCACATGATCCCCCCCACCCCATGCCCTTAACCCCCGCCACTGTCCTCATCCATAGGTATAAGATTTTTTTTTTCATCATATTTTTTTATTCACTTGATTTTTAGATTCACTTGTTGATAGGTATGTATTTGTTATCACTTTGTTGTGCATAATTTTTATCTTTACCTTTTTATTCTTCTTCCTCTTCCTAAAGAAAACCGTTCAGCATTTCATATAATCCTGGTTTGGTGAACTCCTTTAGTTTTCTTATCTGTGAAGCTCTTTATCTGACTTTCAATACTGAATGATAGCTTTGCTGTGTAGAGCACTCTTGGTTGTAGGTTCTTGCTATTCATCATGTTAAATATTTCCTGCTACAGACTTGCGTGCAGCCCCAGAGTTCACACAATTGCTTTCCCTCTTTGAATCCTTGCTTCTGATTTCTAAGCCCAATACATAGGATTACCCAATTGAGGACACCCTAAGAGACTGTAGGGGAAATTGTTTTTCTGGAACCTGGAGACCAGAATGGGGAATAACCATCAGAGATCCAGCTCTGAGACAACCCATTCCCCAAAACTGGTATTGAGTGCCACAGGGAAAGCAAGATGTAAGCACTGGCTAGAGAGGACCTATAGACCTAGAGGTCAATACAGAAACACTGCCACCCACAGGGTTGAATCCCAAATTGACTCTTGTGCAAACAAAAATAAAGGAATACAATAAATTAAGACACACTGCCTGCTTAAAAATCAGGACTAGCTTACAACATTGAGGAGCAGTAGAATGCAGGAAACTGCAATAATGTCTTGATTAGGAAACAGGCATGCGAAAAAGAACAGTAGAAGAAGTGAAGGACCTTCACTACTGCACATTAATTTTACTTTTTTTATTTTCTTCAATTTTTACTTAAGAAACTAAGTTTTTCTTTTTTCCTCACTTGATTTTACCTTTTTAATTATTACATTTTTATTTTCAATCAGTATTATTGCTACTACTATTTAATCTTTTATTTAAAAAAGTGTCATTTCACTTTCTCTTATTTTACTTTGGGATTAGTGTTTTACATTCTATTTTGATTTTTTTCTTTAGCATTATTTTACTCCATCTTAACTTTACCTTTATGCCATCACTCTCTTCCTAATTTTTCCCCTTTTGTTGTCCTGTTTCTCTTACACTTTTCCTGCTTTACATTTTCCCTATTCCTACTTTTTACCCCCTGGTAAAATTTCACCCTACTTATATATCTAATTTCCAATCCCCTGCTCCAAGTCCATATACACCTCTCTCTTCTCTGTCTTCATTATCAAAATTTGTTTTCCTCTGTGTCATTTTGTTGTTGTTTGCTTGATTGTTGATTATATTGATTTTATATGCTTGTATGTGAGATTGTTTTGCTTATCTTTTTAGTTTGTTTAGTTTTTGGATTCTGTTTTCCTCGCCTCACTTAATATTAATTGTTGTTTGTAGTTTGTATTCATCTCCAGGTACTTATTGCTGGCATTTATTGGGATTAGTGGCTGTTTTATGGGTATTTTCACCCCATATACACAGTTTGTTCCCCTTTCCTTTCCTATTCTCTTTCTTTTCTCTCTTACTTTTTTTTTCTTCTCCCAATTTCATTTTGTCATTCCAGTTTTTTTGTATCTCTTCTTCTTTGTCTCCTATCCCCTGATTTTCCACTCTTTGGTGGTCACCATTATTTGGGGTTATTAATATCATGAGTACATTTATATTCAGTGCCTTGTGTGTTGTACCTGGTTGTGTTGTATTTTGTGCCTTTAAATCAATGCAGCAGAGAGAGAACTGCATAACCAGACACCCGGACAAGAGAGACCAAAAGGAGACAAAGAAACAGTCCACATGAAAGAAGAGCAGGGATCATCAGAAAAGGAAGTAAAAGGAAATTAAGGCAAGCAACCTGTCAGAGAAAGAATTCAGAGAAATGGTCATAAGTTGGATGAAAAGAATAGAAGACAAATTCAACAATATGTGGAAGAACCAAGAGGAAATGAAGAAGAAACAAGAAGAAATGAAAAATGACATTGTTGCTGTAAAGAACTCAATAGAAAGCATCAAAAGTAGACGAGAGAGGAGAATCCAAGATGGTGGCATAGGTAAACACCTACACTGCTGCCTCACACAACAATTACAAAACTACAACTAAAAGACAGAATGGACATCATCCAGAATCACAGGAAAGCTGGCTGAGTGGAAATTCTACAACTAGAGGGAAAGAGAAGGGCTCACAGGGACCCAGAGGAGCTGCAAAAAGCTGAGGTATAGAGACACGCACATGGAGAGAACGGGTGCCGGAGTACCTGGCTGGTTTTCTCTGGCAGGAGGGAAACACAGACTCTCAAAGGCATTGAACCCCTTATCCTATGACACTAAACCCCAGATCCAGCCGAAACTCATACGGTGGGAGTTTGGACTGTCACAAGGGAGAGGTGCATGTAAATTTAGGGGAGTTGCAAAAGATCAGAGGGCTGGTGGCGTGCACAGCACTGCGCAGAGGACAGACTGCTGATTGTGCCACTGGCTTTCACGAGAGGGCGGGAGACAGACCCTCCCAACCATGCCACTTCTGACTCCACTAAGCGCCTGTTTCGGGTGAAACCCTGGGGACCTAGACTCATGTGGTCCTGGAGCACAGGGGAGCCGGAAAGGCAGCGGTCTAGAGCACACACAAGGACCACTCCAGCAATTACCCGGTCACATGAGACTCAGGGGCCATGGCAGGCGGGGCTGACTGGAAGGCAAGGTGGTCCCTTAAGCCCTGAGACTCCACCCATCCCAAGCTCAACAGAGAGGCTTCTGTGGTTTTGCAAGTCAGCTATCATAAGGCTGAATCCAACACAGAAGTTTTCCTGGCATAGTGAAAATGCCGAGACAAGGGAAGGGATCACAAACAAAAGAAATGGAGGAAAGGAAAGGACTGGATATAGAGTTCAAAACCCCACATATAAGGTTTTTCAAGAATATCCTAGAGAAGTTGGATAAAGTTAGCGAGAGCCAAGAGGAGATGAAAAAGGACCAACTAGAGATGGAAAAGGACCAACTAGAAATTAAACATACAATGACTGAAATAAAAAATATTATACAGAATCCTAACAGCAGACTAGAGAAAGGCAAGAATCAAGTCAACAATTTGAAATATAAAGAAGCAGAAAACACTCAACTGGAAAAGCATGAAGAGAAAATAATCCAAAAACGTGAAGATAATGTAAGGAGCTTCTGGGACAGCTTCAAGCGTACCAACATCAGAATTGTGGGGGTGCCAGAAGAAGAGGGAGAGAAAGATACTGAAAACCTATTTAAAGAAATAATGACTGAAAACTTCCCACATCTGGTAAAAGAAATAGACTTACAAGTCCAGGAAGCACACAGAAGCCAATACAAAGGAATCCAAAGAGGACCACACCAAGACACATCATAATTAAAATACCAAGAGCAAAAGACAAAGAGAGAATATTAAAAGCAGCAAGAGAAAAACAGTTCATTACCTACAAGGGAGCACCCATACGACTGTCAGCTGATTTCTCAACAGAAACAATGCAGGCCAGACGGGAGTGGCAAGAAATATTAAACATGAAGAATAGCAAGAACCTACAACCAAGAATAATCTATCCAGCAAAGCTATCATTCAGAATTGAAGGGCAGATAAAGAGCTTCACAGATAAAAAAAAAAAAAAGCTAAAGGAGTTCATCAACTCCAAACCAGTATTATATGAAATGCTGAAAGGTACTCTTTTAGAAGAGGAAGAAGAAAAAGGTAAAAGCCAAAAAATTATGAACAACAAATACATATGTATCAACAAGTGAATCTAAAAATTAAGTGAATTAAAAATTTGATCAACAGAATAAACTGGTGAATATAATAGAATCAGGATCACAGAAAGGGAGTGGACTGATAATTCTCAGGGGAAATGGGTAAGGGATGTACAGGGAGAGACTGGACAAAAATCATACACCTATGGATGATGTCAATGGGAGGGAGGTAAGGGCAGAGGGAAGGGTGAGAGTTGGGTGGAGGGGAGATATGGTGGGGAATAAAGAGAAATAAATGTAGTAATCTGAATAATAAAGATTTAATTTTTAAAAAAGTAGACGAGAAGAAGCAGAGAACTGCATCAGTATGCTAGAAGACAAGGTAGAAAAAAATACCAAAGTGGAGGAAAGAAAATAAATTAAAAAGCAGGAGGAGAGCCTAAGGTATCTTTGGGGCAACATAAAACAAAAGAACTTCCACATAATAGGGATACCAGAAGAAGAGGAAACTAAGCAAGGAATAGAAAATCCTTTTGAAGAAAACTTCCCTGATACAGGAATGAAAAAACTCACACAAATCCAAGAAACTCATAGTCTCAAGCAATATCAACCCAAAAAGACCAACACCAAGGCACATTATAATTAAATTGGCAAAAACCAATGACAAAGTAAGAATCTTAAAAGCAGCTAGAGAGAGACAGAAATTTACCTACAAAGGAACCCCCATCAGACTAGCAACTGATTTCTCACCAGAAACTCATCAGGCCAGAAGAGAATAGAATGGAATATACAAAGTCATGCAAAGGAAGGGTCTGAATCCAAGAATACTCTACCCAGCAAGGCTTTCAATAAAAATTGAAGATGAAATCAGGAGCTTCACAGACAAAAAAGGAGTAAGGGAATTTATCACCACCAAACCAGCAATGCAATAAGTGCAAAAGGGTCTACTGTAAAAAAAAAAAAAAAAACAGGAAGTAAAGAAGGAACACAGGGGGGTAAATAATAATAATGGCGACAAATGAGTATCTATCAATAATAATTTTAAATGTAAATATGTAAATGATTATATGTTCCAATCAAAAACCATAGGGTAACAGATCAGATAAGAAAACATGACCCATATATCTGCTGTCTACAAGAAACCAACCTCAGAAAAAAAGAAGCACACAGACAGAGGGTGAAGGAATGGAAAAACAGTTTTTCAGATGAATGGAAATGAAAAAACAAAAGCTAGGGTAGGATTATTTATATCTGACAAATTAGATATCAAAGTGCAGGGCATAACAAGAAA
This sequence comes from Lasiurus cinereus, assembly GCA_011751065.1. Taxonomy (NCBI): domain Eukaryota; kingdom Metazoa; phylum Chordata; class Mammalia; order Chiroptera; family Vespertilionidae; genus Lasiurus; species Lasiurus cinereus. The sequence continues at coordinate 14,046,962 of JAAGEH010000031.1, read as the reverse complement.
TAAGGAAGGCCACTTTATGATACTAAAGGGAGCAATCCAACAGGAAGAAATTACTCTGGTAAACATATATGCACCCAATACAGGAGCACCTAAATGCATAAAAAAACTCCTGGAGGATATGACGGGAGAGATTGACAGCAATAATATCATAGTAGGAGATTTAATACCCCACTATTACCATTGGACAAATTCTCTAAACAGAATATCAGGAAAGATATGGTACATCTACACAATGGAATACTATGCTACCATAAAAAAGAAGGAATTCTTATCATTTGCAGCAACCTGGATGGCACTAGAGAGCATTATGGTAAGTGAAATAAGCCAGTCAATGAAAGAAAATACCACATGATCTCACTCATTTATGGATAATAAAGAACATTATAAACTAGTGAACAAAAGATAGATACAGAGGCAGCAATGAATCAAACAGACTGTCAAATTACAGCAGAAAGGTTATGGAGTGGTGGGGTAAATAAGAGATCAACCAAAGGACTTGTATGCATGCATATAAGCATTTGAACACAAGACACTGGGGGTATGGGATTATACATGCAAGTGGGGGGACCAATGGGAAGATATGTATACATGCAATACATTAATAAAAAAATAAAATTAAAGTAAATGAATGAATAAATAAAAATCAGCAAAGAAACATCCATCCTAAATGACTCACTAGACCAGATGGAATTAATTGACATCTCAGAACATTTTGAAGCCGTAGAATATACATTCATCTCAATTGCACATGGGTCATTTTCAAAGACAGACCATATGTTGGGTCATAGGCAAAGTCTCTTCAAATTCAAAAATATAGAAATCATATCAAGCATCTTCTCAGATTGCAGTGGCATAAAATGGGAAATAAACTACAATAAAAATAATCCAAAAAAATCAAACACATGGAGACTAAACAACATGCTAGTAAACAATGACTGGGTTACCAGAGAGATCAAAGAACAAAGAAAAAATACCATGGCAACTAAGGACTATGAAAAAACAACAATCCAAAATCTATGGGACACAGCAAAAGTAATCTTGAGGTGGAAGTTCATAGCTCTACAAGCCTACTGAAAACAACAACAACAACAACAACAAAAACCACAAGAAACAATGGAAAAAAATGACCTCACCCTACAACTCAGAGTTAGAAAGAGAGCAAAAAGAAAATCCCAGTTAAGCAGAAGGAAGGAAATAATAAAGATCAGAGTGGAGATAAACAATATAGAAACCAAAAAGACAGTAAAATATCAACAACACCAAGAGCTGGTTCTTTGAAAGGATAAACGAGATTGATTAACCTCTAGCCAGGCTCACCAATTGCAAAGAGAGAGGACCTATATAAACAAAATCAGAAAGGAAAGAGGAGAAATAACAGCAGACCCCACTGAAATACAAAAGATAGTTAAAAAGTACTATGAACAACTCTATTCCAACAAACAGAACAACCTGAAGAAAGTGGACATACTCTTAGAAAAATAAAACCTTCCAAAACTCAATCAGGAAGAATTTAAACATTTCAATAGGCCAAAACTCAATCAGGAAGAATTTAAACATTTCAATAGGCCCTCTGGCCCTTGGCTTTTGCTTTGTTGGAAGCAGTCATCAAAAAGCTTCCAACAAACAAAAGCCAAGGGCCAGAGGGCTACACAGGAGATTTACCAAACATTCAAGGAAGAATTAAAACATCCTCCTCAGACTATTTCAAACAATTCAAGAGGAAGGAACACTGCCAAGCTCCTTCTCTGAAGCTATCATCATCCTAATGCGAAAACCAGATAAAGACAATGCAAGGAAAGAGAATTACAGGCCAATATCCCTCATGAACATAGATGCCAAAATCCTCAACAAAATTGTAGAAAATTGGGATCCAGCAGTACATCAGAAAGATTGTCCACCATGACCAAGTAGGATTTATCCTGGGGATGCAAGAATGGTAAAATATCTGCAAATCAATAAACATGATACATCACTTAAAAAAACTGAGAGATAAAAATCACATAGTCATATCAATTGATGCAGAAAAATCATTTGACAAAATCCAACACAGTTTCTTGACAAAAACTCTCAACAAGGTGGGAATGGAAGGATCACACCTCAGCCTCACAAAAGCCATATCTGACAAATCCACAGACAACATCATACTCAATGGGCAAATACTAAAATCATTTCCCCTAAGAACATGAATAAGACAGGGATGCCCACTCTCACCACTCCTGTTTGACATAGCACTGGAAGTATTAGCCATTGTGATTAGACAAGAAGAAGAAATAAAAAGCATTCAAATTGGAAAATAAGAAGTAAAACTGTCCTTATTCTCAGATGATATGATATTGTACATAAAAAACCGTAAAGACTCCATCAAAACAATTAGACTTAATAAATGAATTTAGCAATGTTGCAGAGTACAAAATTAACACCAAGAATTCTATGGCATTTCTACACACCAATAGTGAACTTACAGAAGGTGAGACTAAAAAAGCAATCCCATTTACCATCACACCAAAAAAATTAAGATACCTTGGGATAAACTTAACAAAGGCGGTAAAAGACCTATACGTGGAAAATTATAGGACACTGAGAAGAGAAATTGAAGAAGAGGTAAACAGATGGAAGAACATACCATGTTCATGGATTCATAGAATCAACATGATTAAAATGTCCATACTTCCCAAAGCAATCTATAGATTCAATGCTCTACCCATTAAAATACCAATGACATATTTCACAGACCTAAAGCGAACTCTCCAAAAATTCATCTGGAATAACAAAGGACCCTGAATAACCACAACAATCCTGAGAAGGAAGAACAATGTAGGTGGGATCTCAGTACTGTATTACAAAGCCACTGTTCTCAAAACAGCCTGGTACTGGCACAAGAACAGACATATAGACCAATGGAATAGAATAGAGAATTCAAATATTGACCAAAACCACTATGCTCAATTAATATTTGACAAAGGCAGCATGAACATACAATGGAGTCAAGCCAGTCTCTTCAGTAAATGGTGTTGGGAAAATTGGACAAATACATGCAAAAAAAATGAAACTACAGCACTACCTTACAGCATACACAAAAATAAACACAAAATGGATAAAAGACTTAAACATAAAACGGGAAATCATAAAAATACTAGAGGAATCCACAGGCAGAGAAATCTCCGTCATATGCCAAAGAAATTTCTTCTCCAACACTGCTCCTAGGGCAGTGGAAACTAAAGAGAAAGTAAACAAATGGGACTACATCAAAATAAAAAGCTTTTGCTCAGCAAAAGAAACCATCAACAAAAAATAAGAAAGCCCACTGTATGGAAGAACATATTTAGAAATGTTATCAATGATAAAAGTTTAATCTTCAACATCTACAGGCAACTTATACAACGTAATAAAAGAAAGATAAATGATCCAATAAAAAAGTGGGCAATGGAATTAAATAAAATATTTTCCTAAGAAGACAGAAGGAAGGTCAAGAGACATATAAAAACATGCTCATAGTTACTAATTATCTGAGAGATGCAAATCAAAACGAAAATGCGGTACCAAGTTACACTTGTCAGAATAGCAGTCACCAACAAATCAACAAACGACAAGTGCTGGTGAGGATGTGGAGAAAAAGGATCCCTTGTGCACTGCTGGTGGGAATGCAGACTGGTGCAGCCACTGTGGAGAACAGTATGGAGTTTTCTCCAAAATTAAAAATGAAACTCCCATTTGACCCAGTAATTACACTTCTAGAAATATATCCCAGGAAACTAGAAACACCAGTCAGAAAGGATATATGCACCCCCAGGTTCTTAGCAACACGTTTCATTATAGCTAAGATTTGGAAACAGCCCAAATGATGATCAGCAGATGAGTGGATTAGAAAACTATGGTCCATCTACACAAAAAAAAATACTATGCTGCTATAAAAAAGAAGGGATTCTTAGCATTTGCAGCAGCATGGATCAACCTGGAGAGCATTATGTTAAGTGAAATAAGCCAGGCAATGAAAGAAAAATACCACATGATCTCACTCATTTATGGAAAAAGAAAGAACATTATAACTTGATGAATAAAAAGATAGATACAGAGGCAGTGAAGCACTGAACATACTGTCAAATTACAGTGGGGAAGCAGGGGAGTGTTGAGGAGGTGGGGAAGAGATCAACTAAAGGAATTGTATGCATGCACGTAAGCACAACAAATAGAACCAAGAAACTGGGGGTGTGGGGTGGGGTGAGGGCATGCAACAGGGGGAGGAGAGGCTGGGGGAAGGTAAAAGGGGAAAAAAGGAGATATATTTACCTCTACATGTAATACTTTAAACAATAAAAATATTTTAAAAAGTGGAAAGAGCTATATATTTTGGTAACACTCTAATTCAAATAAGGTCAAATAACACAGATACTATGTCATAAAATCTTGCATTTTTAGCATTCTTCTTTCAAATATTTAAAGAATTTTAAATATGTTGTCTCATTTGGTTCTATGAACATCCAATAAAAATCGGTAATGGCTGACATCTATCATGATATTTCTGAGGATAAATTGAACCCTGGCAAGGTTAAGTTAATGTGCAATTCTTATTGATGTGCCCTAATGCCCGGTGTAGATGCTCTTTTCTGATGACATTATAATGCCTTCTGCTAGAAATATCTCTTATAAATTATGTACTGTACCTTGGTGGTTCTTCCCAAAAGAGAGCATTGATTATCACTATATAGACAATCCTCAAAAAACAATATATTTAGCCCTGACCTGCCCCCTGAGCACCAGACACATATTTCCATTTTATGCAATTCTATGCCTCCATAAAATGGAATTGCATTTATATTTATTGATATACAAAAATATTCTTTAGTTATTGAGTAAAGAATGCAAAATACAAAATAGTGAGACTTGCCAAAACCGGTTTGGCTCAGTAGATAGAGCATCGGCCTGAGGACTGAAGGGTCCCAGGTTCTATTCCAGTCAAGGGCATGTACCTTGGTTGCGGGCACATCTCCAGTAGGGAGTGTGCAGGAGGCGGCTGATTGATGTCTCTCTCTCATCGATGTTTCTAGCTCTGTATCCCTCTCCCTTCCTCTCCGTAAAAAATCAATAAAATAAAAAAAATAGTGAGACTAATATGAACTTGTTTAGATTAAAGCATATATAAATATGCTGAGTGGCCAGATTATTATGATCTCTGAATGCATAATAATCTGGCCACTCAGTATATTTGTATCTCAAATGGGTACCAAAAGTATTCTATACTTTTGCTGGAGATCAAACACCTGTTTTCCCTGAGCTTTCTATCAGCCAGTGCAAAGGGAAAACTAATCAGATGCACGATTTATAGTATATTTGATATCAAGTAAATGAGGCACTCAAGAGAAGTACACTGAGTGTCCAGATTATTATGCATTCAGAGATCATAATAATCTGGCCACTCAGTATATATTTAAATTGTATCTCTACCTATATATCTCTCTCTGTCGTCTTTAACTACTGTGATAATATAGTATATAAAATGTATGGAGAAATATGCATCCAACTTTTACCATTGGTATGAGGAAAGGTGTAGATATGTGCCACTGGAATTAATGGTTAAGAAAATAATTGACTTGAAGTATATATTTTAAAACAGACCACCACAGATTAAACCAGTACCTTACTCACTTGTGGATAATAAAGAACATTATAAACTGATGAACAAAAAGATAGATACAGAGGCAGTAAAGCATCAAACAAACTGTCAAATTACAGTGGGAAGGTTAGGGAACGGTGAAGTATATAAGAGATCAACTTGTATGCATGCATATAAGCATAACCAATGGATGCAAGACACTGGGGGTAGAGGGCATATATGGGAGTGGGGTAGGGAAATAATGGGAATATATGTACACATGTAATACCTTAATAAAAAATGGAAAAAAGTAAAAAAATTACAATGAATCACAAACTAATCACACAAACTAATCATGGCTGTGTTGTATAGGCATAAGGATAGATGTATATGTAAACCAATAGAACGGAACTATTTCTATTTAGGTAAGGTAAACAGATTTTTGATAAGGGTGCAATGACAATTCATGCAGACAGGATAGTCTTTCCAACAAATAATGCTGAGACAACAGGATATCCACATGTTAAATGAATGAATTTTGAGCCCTACTTTTTATAAAAACTATTGCCCTGGTGCATGGATTCATGCACATTGAAAGAAAATTAATTAAAAAGTTGCCAGTGTAGTGGGACTGGGTGAAATGGGCCAGACTGGCCATGAAGCCAACCTCCCCTGATCCCTCCCTAGCTGGCTGCACCTGGGGCAGCACCGCGGCTCAAAGGGCATCTGTAGAGTAAATGGGGTGCCTCTGGCAGGTGGGGTCCCTAGGCTTGGCCTATGGGATTGAGCTGAAACCAGCTCTCCAGAATCCCCCAAGGGGTCTCAGATTGCAAGAGGGTGGTTCTCAGGTGACCCACCCTGGAATTGGGCTCCCTCCTCTCTGGTTCTGTGTGCATCACCCAAGAACCACAGATTCTAAGTCACCACAGCTCTGCAACTCCTCTGTTGAGTGTCTGCCCCCTGGTGGTCAGTGCACATCTTAGCTATTGGTCAGAGTGTTGGCTCCCTGGTGGTCATTGTGCATCTTAGCTACCAGTCAGACAGTCAGAGGTTGCTTAGCCTTTTATATATATAGATTGAGTCAAAATAGATTGAAGACCTAAATGTTTAGAGAGCTAAAACTATAAAATGCTTACAAGATAACAATGAGGTAAATCTTCATGACCTTAGATTTGGCAATGGATCTTTAGATTTGGCATCAAATGTACACGCAACAGAACAAGAAATCAATAGATTGGACTTCATAAAAAAAAATTGTGCCTCAAAGTACACTACCAAAAAAGTGGAAAGATAATCCACAGAATGGTATAAAATACTTATATTTAGAATACATAAATCATCTTATGCTTCAATAATAAAAAAAAGACAAGCAACCCAATTAAAAAACAAAGGCAACATTTATAATTTGACATTCCTCTGAAGATCATATACAAATGAAACACATGAAAAAATTCTTAAAGTCATTGGTTGTCAGAGATTTGCAAATCAGAACTATAGCTAAATACTACCTTATACCCACTAGAATGTTTATAATAATAAAACAGAAATAATGAATATTTGTGAGGAGATGGATAAATTGGAATCATTGTTGTTGGAAATGTAAAATGCCACAGACACTGTGGCAGTTTGACATTTCACCAAAATGTTAAACATAGAACTAGCATTTGACCTAACAATTTCACTCATAGGTATATACCAAAGAGAAATAAAAACATATATCCATTAAAAAACTCAATATAAATGCTCATATTAGCATTATTCATATTAGCCAAAGGGTGGAAAAACCTAGATGTCCATTATTTAATGAATAGTAAGAGAAAATGTGTGAAATACTGATAAATGCTATAACATGGATGGATCTTGGAAAAAAAGCTAGTCACAGAAGCCCACATATTTTATGATTGCCATTGATGTAAAGTGTTCAGGATAGATAAATCTTCAGAGATAGAAATTATATAGTGTCTTCTTAAAGCTGAGACGTGTGTGTGGCAGAATTTAGGGGTGATAGCTAATTAGTGTGGGTTTTCCTTTTGGGAGTAATAAAAATATTATAAATTGATTGTGTTAATGGTTGCATAATTCTGTTAAAAACTGAAAACCATTGAATGTTATACTTTAAGTGAATGAGTTGTATAGTATATAAATTATCATAATAAAAGCATAATATGCTAAATTAGACAGGACAGCCAAACAACCTTCCAGACATCCTTCCAGATGAAGCCACTGATGGGGGTCCAAGGTAGAGGTGGTTAGGGGCAATCAGGCAGGCAGGTTAGTGGTTAGGGTGATCAGGCACAGGCAGAGGAGTTAGGGGCAATCAGGCAGAAAGCAGGTGAGCAATTAGAAGCCAGTGTTTTCAGATTGTGAGAGGGATGCCCGACTGCCAGTTTAGGCCCAATTCTGTGGGATCGGGCCTAAACCATCAGTGGGACATCCCCTGAGGGGTCCCAGATTGCAAGAGGGTGCAGACTGGGCTGAGGGACTCCCCTACCCTCGTGCACAAATATCATTCACCAAGTCTCTATTAACTCAATAAAACTATTACAAACAACTCTAATTATTCATTCAGTTAAAGCTTTATATAGTGGCTACTGCTGCTGGTTCCAGGATCTCATTTTTTTTGAGAACCATTGAATTGAAGGATCTTTAATTAACCTTTATTTTCTACAAAATTCCCAGTTCACCAAAGATCTCCATCCTCTGACAATTCTAGATAAAATTTACTCTAAAAATTTTTATGGTATAGTGAGTTGCCATAGGATTCTCCTTTGATTTATTGTAGTTTAGAGTCTCACTCATTGACTGGGGTAGCTTAGGAATTTACTCTCTATTCTTATTCTGCAGGATGAGGAAGAGGATCTCAGGACTGAACTCAACCTTTTGAAGAAGTACTCTTTCCACAAAAACATTGTGTCCTTCTATGGTGCATTTTTCAAGCTGAGCCCTGCTGGCCAGAGGCACCAACTTTGGGTATGTATTAATTACTTGATCTTATCCTATAATACCAGGTCATGCCTGAGGAGGCACACTTTCATAAGCTGAGATATCACACAACCAAAACAGTTTTTGTTTCATTCAAAATACCACTCAGCTTTGTTCCCTACACAATTTTCTTTCTAAAGGCATGTATTCACTCTGTTTTCAATAAAAATATTCTTCCTTTGGAGTATCTCCAAATACTACCTCTCCTTTAAGGCTTAGCTCAAATCATACATACCTGGCTTAGTACCTGTCTTTCCTCTTTTCCTAGATATTTATATTTTTAAAATATTTTTTATTGATTTCAGAGAGGAAGAGATAGGGGGAGAGAGATAGAAACATCAATGATGAGAGAGAATAATTAACCAGCTGCCTCCTGTGCACCCCCTACTGAGGATCAAGCCCACAGCACAGGCATATGCCCTGACCAAGCTTTCCAATTTTTTTTTTAATTTTTATTGAATTTACTGGAGTGACACTGGCTAATAAAACTGTATAGGTTTCAGTTGTAAAATTATTTAACACAGCATCTGTATATTTTGTTGTGTGTTCACCACCCCAAGTCAAGTCTATTTCCATAATCATTTATCCCTCTTATACCCTTTTTTACTTCCCCTAGCTCCTTCTCCCTCTAGTAATCACCATACTGTTGTCTGTGTCTATGAGGTTTTTTTTTCTTTTCTTAGTTCCTTCACCATTTTTACTCAGCCCCTCAAAGCCCTCCTGTCTGACAGCTGTCACTCTGTTATCTGTATCTATGAGTCTGCTTCTATTTCATGTGTTAGTTTTTTTTTCATTTAATTCCACATATAAGTGAAATCATATGGTAATTGTCTTCCTTGAATGGCTTATTTCACTTAGTATAATTCCCTCCAGGTCCATTCATGCTGTCTTAAAAGGTAAGATTTGGCTAAGTAGCATTCCACTGTGTAAATGTACCACAGATTTTTTTAATCCACTCACCTACTGATAAAGAACTTATACAACTCAAGACCAAAAATCCAAAAATCCAATTAAAAATGAGCAAAGGTCCTAAATAGACACTTCTCCAAAGAGGACACAGAGATGGCTAATAGACATATGAAAAGATGCTCAATGTCACTAATCATTAGAGAAATTCAAATGACCATCACAATGAGGTTTCACCTCATACCTGTCAGAATGGTTATCATCACTAATTCAACAACAGCAACAACAACAACAACAACAAACAAGTGTTAGCAAGGATGTATAGAAAGGAGAATCCCTGTGAACTGTTAGAGGGAATGAAGATTGTGGAAAGCAGTGTGGAGTTACCTCAAGATATTAAAAATGGAACTACCTTATGATTCAGTGATTCTACTTATGGGAATGTATTGAAGAGACCTCAAACAATATATGCACCACTGTGTTCATTGCAGCATTATTTACAATAGCCAAGATTTGGAAACAACCCAAGTGCCAATCAGTAATTGAGTAGATAAAAAAAGCTTTGGCACATTTTTCAATTCTTTATAATTCCACCAGCCATTGAAGTCTTCCACCAGACAATTGAGCTCCTATTTTTGCAGTTTCTTAATCTCTAAACATTATACATAAATGCAAGTCATATGGACTAAAACTCTCCAGATATGTTCAGATAATTACTTTCTAATTCTTGATACTTTGCCGCTTAACTGCAGATGGTGATGGAATTATGTGCAGCAGGCTCAGTTACTGATGTAGTTAGAATGACCAGAAATCAGAGTTTGAAAGAATATTGGATTGCTTATATCTGCCGAGAAATACTTCAGGTACGTCTTTATATAATTACTGTCTACTGGCCTTGAAAATACCTGGGAATAATGTATGCAATGTACCTTATAACTGTTGCTATAGGTTGGTTTAAGAATTATAAGCATGACCTCTGAATCAGGATACCAAAAAAGACCTACAAGTTTTAGAGAAAGCAGATTTTCAGGTGATGTTCTTACACTTTAAGGTAGACCACAAAATTTGTAAGCAGGTTTTTCCAAATCATGAACTTTAATAGATATGTCAAATTTAAGCTATTGTGCTCAATGGATCATGGAGATAACCATATGTAATATTTTTATGTTATTATGAGTTTAGAGTCATTTTTAAAGCATAGAACTGTCATTAGAGATTAAGATAAAGGTGAGGTAGAAGGCAGTGTTTTATAAAATGTCCCCAAATCATTTTGCAGACAGATATCCTCTTTTAATAAAGCCTTATTCTTAAAACTTTATTTTGAATACCAAAGTGGATGAGAATGGCAATCTTGATCTACCAATTCAAAATTTTCCTTTTGGGTTATGGAACACCCAAGAAAATATTAAATAGCATCACTGATACAAAGTTAAAATGTTCTTCCTGTAATTACTTGTGTTAATAGTGTAAATAGTTAAAAATGCAAATAATAGATTGAGTTTAAATTCTAGGTCATTATGTATTAGCTGTGTGTCCTTGATTCAGTTACTTAATTTCTTCAGATCTCAACTTTCTCATCAGTAACATGGGGTATTATTAGCACCTTCCTCAAAGGGTTGCTGTAAGAATTTATAGCATGTAAAGCACTCAGCACAGTGTTTGGCAAAGAATAAGTAGTAAATGTTTTTACTGTTACTTCTATGATTAATTCCAACTAGTATCTGGAATAATATCACTGAACCCAAGTCATGTGTTAGCCAGGTCATGGGTTAATTTCAGAGGAGCCAGCATGGTAAGTCAGTACAATTTTTAAATGCTTTAAATGAATTTTTATATTTTCCAAGTTCTCAGCCTACATGTTTGACTAGAAAATATTTTTGACTAAACAAATGGTAGGAATAGAGCAAAACAATGTCTGAACTACAATTATAAGATGTCCAGACCTTCACTCTTATGGTTTGTTTGAAATATGGAGGCTAGAAAAAAAAGTAAATGGTTCAGTGTATACACACATAATACTTTTTGATGTTCTTTTTCTTTCTTGGGTGTCCTAATTTATTTTTCCTTCTTAATAGCCAAAAATATTATTTCTGGGAACTGGTTATAGTAATTCCAGTCTATTGAAATAATTTTGTCTGAAAAAATGCAACTCTGGGCCATTTTTATTCCCAAAAGTTTTTCCAAAGATATTAAGAACATTATATGAAAAAACAAAATATATATACTGATGTGGCTTTTTAAAAATAAATATATTATATGCAGGGCTTAGCTCATCTTCATGCACACCGTGTAATTCATCGGGACATCAAAGGTCAGAATGTGCTATTGACTCATAATGCTGAAGTAAAGCTAGGTAAGTTTATTATTACAATGTCTTAAGAAGTGAAGCCCAAAATATATTAATGGAGAACATTCCTTTAAAATAATTGTGTTTCCTATCATGTTCCTAATAATACCATTTACTTGTTTAGGCTGTGTCTTTCCTGCCTGCAAAACTAGTCAAAATTTGAAAATTTGTTTGGAAGTGAGGTGGAGTAAGACAATGATGTACCTAACTGCTTCTCTGAAATCATATACACTGAGTGGCCATATTAATATGATCTCTCAATGCATAATAATCTGGCTAATCAGTGTACTTCTCTTGAGTACCTCATTTATTTGATATCAAAGATACTACAAATCATGCACCTGATCAGTTTTCCCCTTTGCACTGAATGATAAAAAGCTCAGGACAAATAGGTGGTTGATTTCCAGCAAAAGTCTAGAATAATTTTGGTACCCATTTGAAATACAAATACACTGAGTAGCCTGATTATTATGTGCTCAGAGATCATAATAATCTGGCCACTCAGTGTAGATAAAACAAAATTAAATTATAATGGGAGGTTTACATTTTGGTCATTGCTTTATCCTCTATTTGACCTACCTGTCATATTTAGTTCCACAATTGAATTGAGTATGTACCATTTGCAATTTTCTGTGCCATGGACAGGGATCAAGCAATAAAACATTTCTTCTACATTACAGAGCCATAGATTCCAAAGAATATCAATGATCTTTTAAATTACTTAAGCACAAATATTTTAAAAATGGATATCAATTAGAAAGAATGCTCCAGTAATATGTAAATCAAATTCAGAATTAGAAATCAAAAGACTAAAAAGTCCCTGACTTTTCTTTCCAGGGCTCAGAATGGCATGATTTATTTGAAAATAACTACACAGTTTGTCTTACAGGCACATAAGGAACAATATATTACATCCTCTAAAGCTTAAAGTAATTATTATTGTTTGATTCTTAAGTCTTACCATATGGATAATGTTAACATTGTGTAGTAGAAGATAACATCATTGATATAGAACATAAATCACTGGTATCAGATCCTGTATTATTATTTTTTGTTGTGTTACATGTATACATATCTCCCTATTGCCCCAGCCGGGCATACCCCAAACCCCCAGTGTCTTGTGTTCATTGGTTATGCTTATATGCATGCATACAAGTCCTTTGGTCAATCTCTTATCTACCCACCTCTCCTTAAACTTCCTACTGTAATTTGACAGTCTGTTTGATGCTTTACTGCTTCTGTGTCTATGCTTTTGTTCATCACTTTATAATGTTCTTTATTATCCACAAATGAGTGAGATCATATGGTGTTTCTCCTTCATTGACTGGCTTATTTCACTGAGCATAAGGCTCTCCAGTTCCATCCAGGTTACCGCAAATGGTAAGAATTCCTTCTTTTTAATGGCAACATAGAATTCCATTGTATAGATGTACCATAGTTTTCTGATCCACTCATCTGCTGATGGGCATCTAGGCTGTTTCCAAATTGTAGCTATTGTAAATTGTGCTGCTATGAAAGAGGGGTGCATAAATCTTTTCTGACTGGTGCTTGTAATTTCTTAGCATATATTCCTAAGAGTGGGATTGCTGGGTCAAATGGGAGATCCATTTGTAGTTTTTTGAGGAAACCCCATACTGTTCTCCATAGTGGCTGCACCAGTCTGCATTCCCACCAACAGTGCACTAGGGTTCCTTTTTCTCTGCATCCTTGCCAACACTTGTCGTTTGTTGATTTGTTGATGATTGCCATTCTGACAGGTGTAAGATGGTATCGCATTGTTGTTTCGGTTTGCATCTCTCACATAATTAGTGACTTTGAACATGTTTTCATGTGTCTCTTGGTCTTCCTTATGTTGTCTTTCAAAAAGGTTCTATTTAGGTCCGTTGCCCATTTTTTTTTATTGGATCCTTTATCTTCATTTTATTAAGTTGTATAAGTTGGCTGTAGATGTTGGAGATTAAACCTTTATCAGTGATAACATTTGAAAATATGTTCTCCCATAAAGTGGGCTTTCTTGTTGTTTTGTTGATGATTTCTTTTGCTGTGCAAAAGTTTTACATTTTGATGCAGTCCCATTTGTTTATTTTTTCTTTAGCTTCCATTGTCGTTGGAGCAGTATCAGTAAAGAAGTTCTTTCGGCATATATCTGAGATTTTGCTGCCTGTGGATTCCTTTAGTATTTTTGTGGTTTCCCTTCTAATGTTTAGGTCCTGTATCGATTTTGAGTTTATTTTTGTATTTGGTGTAAGTTAGTGGTCCAGTTTCATTTTTTTGCATGTATCTGTCCAATTTTCCCAACACCATTTATTGAAGAGGCTGTCTTGGCTCCATTGTACGTTCCTGCCTCCTTTGTCAAATATTAATTGAGCATAGTGGTTTGGGTGGATATCTGGATTCTCTATTCTATTCCATTGGTCCATATGTCTGTTGTTCTGCCTGTATCAGGCTGTTTTGAAAACAGTTGGTTTGTACTATAGCTTGAAATCTGGTATTGATATCCCACCTACTTTATTCTTCTTTCTCAGGATTGCTGTGGCTATTAGGGGTCTTTTTTTGTTCCTGATGAATCTTTGAAAAATTCTTTCTAGGTCTGTGAAATATGTCGTTGGTATTTTAATGAGTAGTGCATTGAATCTATAGATTGCTTTGGGTAGTATGGACATTTTAATAATGTTGATTCTCCCAATCTATGAGCATGGTATGCTCTTCCATCTGTTTACATCTTCCTCTATCTCTTTTTTCAGTGTGTCGTAGTTTTCTACATATAGGTCTTTTACCTCCTTAGTTAGGTTTATTCCTAGGTATCTTAAATTTTTTGGTGCGATGGTAAATGGGATTGCTTTTTTAGTCCCTCTGTAATTTCACTATTAGTGTATAGATATGCCACAGATTTCTTGGCATTAATTTTTTATCCTGCTACATTGCTGAATTCATTTATTAAGTCAATTAATTTTGGGATGGAGTCTTTCAGGTTTTTTATGTACAGTATCATGTCATCTGCAAATAAGGACAGCTTTACTTCTTCCTTTCCAATTTGGATGCATTTTATTTATTCTTCTTGTCTAATTGCAATGGCTAATACTTCCAGCACTATGTCAAAGAGGAGAGGTGAGAGTGGGCTTCCTGCCTTATTCCTGTTCTTAGGGGAAATGGTTTTAGTTTTTGCCCATTGATTATGAGGTTAGCTGTGGGTTTATCATATATGGCTTTTATGATGTTGAGGTATGATCCTTCTATTCCCACTTGGCTGAGAGCTTTTATCAAGAAAGGAGTTTGGATTTTTCCAAATGCTTTTTCTGCATCAATTGATATGAGTATGTGATTTTTATCTCTCAATTTGTTTATGTGATGTATCACATTTATTGATTTGTGGATAATGTAGCATCCTTGCATTCCTGGGATGAATCCTACTTGGTCATGGTGTATGATCTTTCTGGTGTGCTGCTGGATCCGATTTGCTAGAATTTTGTTGAGGATTTTGGCATCTATGTTCATGAGAGATTTTGGGCTATAATTCTCTTTCCTTGTGTTGTCTTTGTCTGCTTTTGGTATTAGGGTGATGCTGGCTTCATAGAAGGTGTTTGGAAGTGTTCCTTCTTCTTGAGTATTTTTGAATAATCTCAGGAGAATAGCTTTTAATTCTTCCTTGAGTGTTTCGTAAAACTCTCCTGTGTAGCCATCTGGTCCCAGGCTTTTGATTGCTGGAAGCTTTTTGATAACTGCTTCAATTTCTTCCACGGTTATTGGACTATTGAAATGTTTTGATTCTTCCTGATTGAGTTTTGGAAGGTTATATTTTTCTAGGAATATGTCTATTTTTTGCAGGTTGTCCAATTTGTTGGCATAGAGTTGTTCATAGTATTTTTTAACAATCCTTTGTATTTCGGCAGGGTCTGTTGTTAATTTTCCTCTTTTATTTCTGATTTTGTTTATTTAGGTCTTCTCTCTTTTCTTCTTGCTGAGCCAGGCTAGAGGTCCATCAATATTGTTTATCCTTTCAAAGAACCAGCTCTTGTTTTTGTTGATCTTTTGAATTGTTTCTTTGGTCTCCATGTTGTTTATCTCCACTCTGATATTTACTATTTCCTTCCTTCTGCTTCTTCATTATTTTTTAATTATTTCATTTCTCTCATATCTTGTCTCCAGCATGACCTTAAGATAGTCCTCCTCCTTTTTTTCTTTTTCTTTTTCTTTTTTTTTTGCTAAACAACCAGAGTAGAAATTTTGTTAATTTACTAAAAACCTTTTTCACTAAATATTTGTAGAAGTATCATGATGGAATTGTTCTTAAAATAACTGAAAAATAATTTTAAGAAAATATATTATGTCTTGTATGTCTAAAAGCTACAAAACTAGAAACACAGTTTTTAGATGCATGAAGGGAATGTGAATCTCAAATTTAAATGGAAAAGATTCATAGTCTGTCAGAAGGCTACATATTATGTTGACATGTGAAAGAACTTTCATATATTTGGATCAGGTTGCTGACCAACCCTACCGTTTACAACACAGAGGATTGTAAATACCAATAAATGAAAAAATCTGTCACAAATCCTGTGCACTAAAGCTCATTTACTCTGAGGGAGAGACCTTGAAACATTGATTTAGAATTAATTTGGATTTATTTCATACATGACCCTTATACATATGATTTTTAGATTTATCATATTCCAAAATATTTTGTAATCCTTACCAAAGAATATTTTTCCATTGATTTTTAGAGAGAATGAAAGGGTGTGTATGGAGAGAGAGAGAGAGAGAGAGAGAGAGAGAGAGAGAGAGAGAGAGAGAGGTGAGAGAGATGCATCAACTGATTGCCTCCCACAAATGCCCTGACCAGGGAAGGGGATCGAACCTGCAACAAAGATATATCCCCTGGGCCAGGAATCAAACCTGAAATCCTTCAAACTACAGGTGGACATTCTAACCATTGAGTAACTGGCCAGGATCCCAGCATATTTTCGAGAAACATTTTCTTTAAAAAAATATTTATTATTGTGATAATTATCCCCCCCCCATTGTCCCCTTCCATCTGGTTCCTTCCTCTACCCATCATCACTCCACTGTCTATGTCTATAGGTAAGATCTTCAGTTAATCTCTCCCTACCCTGTCTTCCCCCTTCCTTCTGAGATTCATCAGTCTGTACCATGCTTTCATGCCTCTGATTCTATTTTATACACCATTTTACTTTGTTCATTATATTTCTTATTTGTTTATTTTGATTGTTAAATTCAAATATTGATAGATATGTATCTGTTACCATTTCATTGTTCCTATTTTTTATTCCTTCTTCTTAAAGAATACCCTTCAAAGTTTTATGTAATATTGATTTGGTGGTGATGAGCTCCTTTAGCTTTTTCTTACTTATGATGCTCTTTATATGACCCTCAATTCTAAATTATAGCTTGACTAGGTAGAGTAATCTTGATTATAGATAGGTCCTTACTGTTTATCACTTTGAATATTTCTTGCCACTCTCTTTTGGCCTGCAAAATTTCTGTTGAGAAATCAGATGACAGTCATATGGGTGCTCCCCTGCAGGTAACTAACTGCTTTTCTCTCACTGCTTTTAATATTCTCTGTCTTTAAACCTTGTCATTTTAATTTTGATGTGTCTTCATGTGGGCCTCTTTGGGTTCCTCTTGTCTGGGACTCTCTAGGCTTCCTAAACTTGTAAGTCTACTTTTTCACCAGGTAGGGGACATTTTCTGCCATTATTTTTTCTTCAAATAAGTTTTCAATATTTTGCTCTCTCTCTCTTCTCCTTCTGGTACTCCCATAATGTGAATGTTGGTACACTTAAAGCTATCCCAGAGGCTCCTTACTATTTTTATATTTGGGAATTCTTTTTCCTTTTTATTCTTCTGATTGGGTATTTTTTGTTGTTGTTTTGTTTTGCTTTTTGCTTCCTCATAATCCAAAGCATTGATTTATTTATCAAAACCCTCTACTTTACTGTTGAATTCCTGTAAATTGTTCTTTACTAGTGGCCCAGTGCACAAAATTCATGCACGGGGGTGGGGGGAAGTGTTTCTCAGCCCCGCCTGCACCCTTTTCCAATCTGGGACCCCTCGAAGGATGTCCTACTGATGGTTTACAAGGATCAGGCCTAAACCGGTAGTTGGACATCCATCTCACAATCTGGTACTGCTGGCTCCAGCTGCTCACCTGCCTGCCTGCCTGCGTGATTGTCCCTAACCACTCTGCTGGCCTGCTCACCCCAAACTGCACCCCGCTGCTGGCATGCTTGCCCACAAATGCCCCCCACCACACCCCAACTGTTCCCCATGCCAGCCTTCTCACCCCCAACTGACTCCCCTGCTGGCCTGCTCACCCCCAGGTTCCCTCCCCACTTGCCTGCTCACTCCAAAATCACCCCCCTGCTGTCCTGATCATCTCCATCTGACACCTGCTGATGGCCTGCTCACCCCCAACTGGCCCCCTGCTGGTCTGCTTATCCCCAACAGCCCCTGCTGTCCCATCCTGTCCTGATCACCCCTTGGAAACCCAAGGTCCCACAACCTCCTGTTTTTTTTTTCTTTTTCACAGGCCAGGGCCAGCTGGAAGCAAGTATCTAGGATTTATTTATTTTATATAATTGAAACTTTGTACCCTTGAGTGAAGGCCAGAGCCAGCCAGGACAGACAGGAAGCTTGGCTTCCTCCGTTGAGAGGGCAACCCAAGCCTCCTGCTTGCTCCAGCTTCATGGACAGCTGCCATCTTTGTTAGGTTAATTTGCATACTCACTCCTGATTGGTTTATGGGTGTGGCTTGTGGGTGTAGCATAGTAATTGTTAATTTGCATGTTTCTCTTTTATTAATGTAGATTTCAGTTAGTGTATGCTTAATTTCTGATTTGTCCTTTTAAAAAAATACATTTTATTGATTTTTAACAGAGAGGA
Source organism: Lasiurus cinereus (assembly GCA_011751065.1). Lineage (NCBI taxonomy): Eukaryota > Metazoa > Chordata > Mammalia > Chiroptera > Vespertilionidae > Lasiurus > Lasiurus cinereus. The sequence goes on along the minus strand of JAAGEH010000031.1, from coordinate 14,028,234 downwards.
AGGGAGACGGAGAGAGAGCTAGAAACATCAATGAGAGAGAAACATAGATCAGCTTCTTCTTGCATATCCCATACTGGGGATGTGCCTGCAACGAAGGTACATGCCCTTGACCGGAATTGAACCTGGGACCTTTCAGTCCACAGGCTGAAGATCTATCCACTGAGCCAAACCAGTTTTGGCTGATTTATCATTTTTTTATGTCTTTGATATTCTCATTAAGATCCTTAAAAGTCTTATGAAGATTTTTGAGTAACCTTATAACCATGGTTTTGAACTCTATAATCAGTTGTTTACTTGCTTTCATTTCTTTCATTTGCGACAGGTTTCTTGGTCTTCACATCTTAGTTGTGTCCCTGTTTTTGTTTCTATGTATTAAGTAGATCTTTTCTGTCTCCTGGAATTGGTATATTGACCTGATATAGTAGGTGTCCTGTAAGGCCCAGTGGCTCAGCTTTCCCAGTCACCTGATCTAGGTGCTCTAGATACACCCCTCTATGTGCTGTGTGCACAGTCTTGTTGTAGTTAAACCTTGATTTCTGTTGGCTTCATTGGAAGGAATTGACCTCCAGGCCAATTGGCTATTAATACCAGCTGAAACTACAGTGGAAGGGCTGATATTCAGGAGATACCCCTATGGAGTAGGACTTGCTTCAGTGGGGCTTTGGTGCTCACTAAGTTTGCCTCTTGAGTGTGTCACTTGTGGATATGTAGAGTTATAATCTGCTGTGGTTTAAATCTGTCTACCAGGTGCACTGACTCTGGGGCCTCCAGACACTGCCTGGGGCCAACTGACAGGAACTACAGAAAAATATTCAGATGACTGCTGTTTGCTATTTGTATTGGGCTAGGAGGTTCCCAGTGAAGCAAGGCAGGCTGGTGCTGGTGCCAGTGCCAGGTCTTGTGCCTTTTATTGATAGGTTTGGAGCACACTATCACCAACTGCAGCTTGTTTGAGAGATTTTTAGCAAAGTCTGAAGCCTGAGCCAAGACAGACCATTCATATGGATAAGCTGCTGTAAACAACTTGGGTGAGGCTGAAAATTGGATCGAGTGGGGTCTCAAGGGACATTTTCTAAAGAGGATAAAACCAATGACTGCCAAATGTAGTCCCAGAAAAGATAGGGACTGGATAGTGATTGTATTACAATCACAGTTCATCAATAACCCTCATATTCTGGTCACTAAATCATTACAGAAAAGTTTAAATTATGCCACTGTTAAAGTTTGATCTTTACTTTTACTTTCAGCTTTTCTTTTTTTGCCCTTTTATTCCATTGGTCACTCTTTCTTCTCTTCTTTTCTCCTTTTATTTTATTCACTGAATGTCTTATATCAGGTATAGCTTTTGCAGATATTTCTTGGTCCTTAAAGTTAGCCCTCATGAATAGTTAAGTGCTGAGCTCTGCTTTAACTTATTCTTCAAAATAATGTTGATAATTAGATTGTGCATGATGAATTTAACGTATCTTGTACTTTTTATTGTTGTTCTTATTAGATTCTTAAAGACTACCTTAAATGCTTACCTTTTTATTTTTTTATTTTTCTAATTTTTTCAAACACTTTTCATTCCATGTTTTCTCCATCCTCTTGATACATAAAAACTATTCTAAATTAGAAAATATACTTCATTTTTTAAATCCTTGTATTATTTGTTCTTGACTAAATGCCCCAGTCTACTTTAGCCTTTTTTTCTGTCTGTTTCTTAGGATACCATATTAAATATTTTCATATAATGTATCCCACAGATGAATAGAAGACTGAACTTTCATAGTCTAAGCTAACTATATTTACTACAGTAAATATTTGCATCTGATTCAGAATATCTGTAGAATAACTTAAATTAGCATATGAACTTAAAGTAGCACAAAACTCATTTTCTTTATCAATGTGATGGGAATATCTAATGTCGTGAATAAAATACTACTATTAAATACTGATAAAAATACTACTAGGTTTTAAATTTCTTATTCGTTGCTAATAGTGCTGGTCTTCCTCCAGCTGGGTGACAGGTCCAAACACTACATAAGTTATTACTTCAGAGGTTTAGGGTGTAATGATGGAACTTTATTTTTAATATTCATGTCAAACATTCAGCCAAACCTACTGTAGATTTATAATAGCACTACTGAGTCTCTTTCTAATATAAATAGCATAAAAATCCTATTTCCCAGTATCCCTGAAATAAACTTCATGGTAAGGTTTTCTGAGCTGAGATAAAAATCTGTTATTCATTGTGGCTTTTGTATTTTTAAGTTAAAGCAATAATTTATTGAGTTTTTTGTTACTGATTAGTTATTTTGACATATGCTGGATTTTTCAGTGGATTTTGGAGTGAGTGCCCAGGTGAGCAGAACTAATGGTAGGAGAAATAGCTTCATTGGGACACCATACTGGATGGCACCTGAAGTGATTGACTGTGATGAGGACCCTAGGCGCTCCTATGATTACAGAGTAAGTGCGAGGATACAAATAGTGAGGATACAAATTTGGAATGGCTTTTGACTAAAGTTTATTTTAAATGATAAAATAAAAGATTAAAAGGCAGACAGCTTCTCCTTTCACACTAAACTCTAATAGGAAATACTAGCCACTATTCCTATATGTAGTTTGATTATATACAGCAAAATAGTATTTTCTAAGAATGTAGACAAATTAGGCTATTAGAAGTTCTCCACATTTGAGGAAGAATGTCTAGTTCTTCCTGTTTGCAACTTCTTGGTAAAATATTATGTGGCTTTATATGGAAATTTAACTTTCATGGACAGAGGGCTTTTTAAACTTGAAAATGAATAAATGTAAAGTCAATTATTAATCCCTACAGTAATTAAGTTCCAAAAAGAAAAAAATAATTTAATTTCTCAGGGTAATAGAGAAAATCTTTGGCATGGTTCACCTCCAAATCACAGAAAATCAGTAGAATAGATAAATTTAATAATAATTCATGTTATTAAAATTTTCACTAAAACTTTAATTTGGACAATATATACCTATGTACACATTTCAAAGAGCTGGTGTGGAAATAAAACTCTCCAGTTGCTATAGAATGGAAAAACTACACTCACTCCTCACATGATAAGTCATCCAAATAATTCACTGTGGTTTCATTTTGTGTGGAACCTAGGACTAGATACTTGAAGTTGATTAATTCAAGGTTCATCTTTTTTCTTTTTCTCTTAAATGCCCTCTGCTTGATCAGCAAGCAGATATATTCAAAGCTTTGTGTGTAATCCAGTGCTATTAGTAGCTATGGAGACTATGGAAACATACTGTTCTTTAAGTGGCTTATTGTAAAAATAATGTTTTATAATTGTTCAACTGTTTGCTATCTTCCAAGGATTTTTCACAACATTATTTATTTTTAATTTCTAGCCCCATATAACTGAAAGAAAGCTTAAACTTAGATCATCACAACAACCCTTTGAAGCTAAGAGATCTGATGCCCTAATAATTTAATTAACTTTATCAGTGTAACCACACAATGAACTTCTAGTCCCTGTGACATTTCCTCATTAGAAAAACAAAATAAAATTAATAGCATTAAGGATAATTTCCTAGAAAATTATTGAATATAATTTCTTAGAATTATAATTCCATACTCAACTTACGATATTCAAGGAAATTCTTAAAGTGTGTGTGTGTGTGTGTGTGTGTGTGTATTAATATATGTACCAACTTTATAAAATTGAGCCACAGAGTTAAATAGTTTACCTATGATTGCACATTTAGTAAGTAGATTTATGTGATAGGATTTTTTCTTTTCTTTTCTTTTTTTGATAGGATTTCTTTACTATAAATTCCTTTTGGTATTTCAGTTAAGGTAATAATAGCAACATATCCATCATGGTTCTTCTTATTCTTCTTATACTTAAGTCCATTCAATATGAACTGTTGTGTAGAACAATATTAGCTGGTCACAAGCTCAGATAATGTCTCTCTGTAGCACTTGTTTATAAAAAATCCATAAAATGGCTCTGGCATTGACACCACCACTACCATTCCCCCAGTCAAAGTGTATTTTGAGATTCTAAATACTGTAAGTTTCTTATTTTTAACTGACTTTTTGGGGCCATCTTTTTCTTTGCAGAGTGATGTGTGGTCCGTGGGAATCACTGCTATTGAAATGGCTGAAGGGGCTCCTCGTGAGTAAAAATATTTGATGTTTGTTAAAAGTTAGGGAAACATATTTTTCAAATCTGCCACTTTGAATATGTACCAGTCAGCTTCTACTGGCCACACAGGTGCCACATTATATGCCAAACTATAAATGGTAGCCTTTTCAGTGATTACTGAATGTTTAGTCAAAAATGGCCAGATATGTCTATAAAAAGAGATTTTCCTTTTCTCTTTTATGTATCTCATTTTCGGCTGATTGAATATTCTTTCAATTTAGCCTCAATAGTATTTGGTCCTGGCAGTCCTCACCCACCTGAAATAAGGGTATTTTAATAAATACTAACTGATGAAATATTTAGGTTCCAGAACAATTACAGTCACACACTATTATTACTTCAGACAGTGACAATTGAGAAAATCTTCCAGTGGTCGGTTGTAATTGATCCAATATTCCACAATGTTGGAAAGTAAGCTTCCCTCATCCCATTTTAGAGTCAGTCCAGCTTACCTTTGCTACCTTCTTTTAAACATTCAGTTACCCTTAAGATCTCAGAAGGTTCCATTTCCTTTTGTTTCCTTCTTCCCATCATTTAAATGACCTATCAGCATCCTGTTTTAGGACACTGCTTTCTGGTAGGAAAGTGAAAATGGAATGTACATTTAGGGATACATTATTGACAGCCATCTAATGTATGGCCCCATAAACAGAGCATATTTGCTGTCCTAATTAGCTAAACACAAAATGTAGATAAATACATTCCTGGTATTATTGGATGAGAAGTGAGAGAAATGCCTGGAGTATGTTTCAGAGGTGGGACAGGGAGGCCGGATTGCTTTGCTTCTGACTCTCTAAGCAGATCTGATAGATTCCTATGTTCTTGCATGCTCCCTCTGCACAATGTCCACACACCAAGCTTTATAAGTTTGGACTATCTTATTAATGTATTTCAAGGCCAATGGGAGCAAGTTTAAGGAGGTGCAATAGTCTTAATAAAATTTTTAAGAATTGCTAATATCCCTCAGAATATCACAATGGGGTCTTGGATTAAAACTGGTATAAATGTGGAGATCAGGTTTCTGATGTCTTTCCTCTAGTGTCCAAAAATCTACAAAATATCTATGTTGGGTGAGTAAAAAATAAATGATGGGAAAAAAAACGATATATGCTACATATATAAAATTGAAATGAGGTTGGGAAAATACATACTACTGTTCATCATCACTCACCTCTTTTTCTGTGAAAGAAACATGCTTAGATGACCTCTCTCTCTCTCTCTCTCCACAATATGATATTTTTATGTGAGTATTGATGCATGTATTTGGTTAGGATTGATGACTGCATCAAGTAGTATATTTTTTCTATTGTTTCTGAGTGTTCCTCACCACTATCTTTTTAAAAATCTAGCTTTCTGCATTTTATAGATTTGTACTTTTTAGTTCACCTTTTGTGTTTCATTTTTTATTCTAAAGTATAAAATTATAGCAGAAAAAAAAGGGGTAATGAGCAAACTTACAGAAGGAGTATAGAGAAGAAGTTTTGCACAGAGTATATAAATGGCAAACTTCTTGTAAAAGACAAATGTGGCCAAAAGATTCTTAACTCTCAATGATAAAAGATTTTAAATCTCAATGGACACAGACAATAAATAGGGTGCTAGAGGCCTAGGGCTGGGGGAAGCCTATCAGGGCTCAATGGGAGAAAAAAAAGGGGGACATATATAATAGTTTCAACAATAAAGATTTTTAAAATAGAAATAGGATCAGCATTCTTGTATATGTAATTGGAATGGTGCATCTTTTGGTCCTGAGTAACTTGAAATAGCCACAATGCTAAAAAATTGTTTTTCAACACCTTTCTGTATTGCTTGAAGTGGTAACTTTGTATGGAAATTATCTCATTGATTTAACAGCAGAAATCCTTCAGGTTATAGTTATCATCTCAAAGAGAATGACCTTCTGAAACAATTCTGAGATAATTGTCTCTGAGGTCTAGATAACAAAATTCCTTTCTTTCTTTGGTAAGTCTCCCAGAGAAGTGAATAGAGAGGGAGAATAACTCTTATTGAAAGGGTGGTATAGGGGCTCTCAGAGGAGAGAAGATAGGACTATAGTTCACCCAGACTTTCTTAATTCCTTGAGTTCTTGGTAAGAATTCAATGTGAACACCTTCAAACCAAGGCTGAATATTCCTAATAGTTGTTCGAACATCAGAATATCATAGGCCAATATTGAATAAATGCAGTTCTTAGTTTCTTTGCTATTATTTGAAAGTTAACTTGTTGTCTAGTGAAGAGGTAAGATCAGGTTGACAGTTTATTGCAACTCTCTTTCCTTGTCAAGGATCTACACCAGCCAATTTACCTTAATCTAAATTATAACTATCTCTATATTAGTATTCCCCTTGGTGTTATAGAGATTATTTTTAATATTGTCTTCCATGTTTGTTTACAGTCCTACTTCTCTTTCTTGTAGTGTCCCCTATTTACACACAGATCAATGTTTACATTATTGTCTCATGTCTCCAATTTAATATTGTCCCATTAAGATACCAATTTTTTAAATATTCAAAAGTTTTCTTCAGATCTCAACATATTGTAGGAATAAACCACATTATCAAATCAATTCAAATTGCTCCCAGTTAAATGTTTCCAACCCATCAATAGATGTGTTTTTAAAGGAGGCTTCCTATTTCAAAGGAATGTTCTTGTAATGTAGGCATTATTAAATGATATGGTGTGAAGAGGTATTTATTATTTATTAACATTCCTAAAATTAGACCATATAGGAAACTTCCAATATACCTTTTTTTTTAAACCACCCTATGCTCCATTCCTTTGTGGACTTCTCCTTTCCCTTAATGAAAACCTACCAAGTCTATGCCTTAACTCTTGACTCCTAAAGATATTGTTAGTTGACTAAATTATGCTCAGCTGTTAATAAATGACAACTGCTTTATATTGTACAAACTCATTTGCAATGTGTTTAAGGGATAGAATCTGATGACTAATTTGACACAATAAAGGAATGAAGACAGTCAAATATGACCCTGATCATTTGAGCTTGGAGCTCATTCTGCCCTCAATTAGAAACCTGCACTTTCTATTAATTTATACTCATGTAATTGAAACAAAGCATGACCTTTGAACAATTGCCTTTATATCATTCTAATGAAATTGCTGTAGCAGGCTTTTTTTCTACTGTTATGAAATACCAGTTTGACATTGTAATTTTTCTGGAGATGTATTTTGGAAGAGGAAGGATGACTTTACAGTGGCATTAATATCAAATTATCCTCACATTAATGACACACTTGAAGTGTTAGGTGAAATTTACGCTATGGTTCTCCTTTGAGAATTTTTTACATTGCCAGCTTTCTTTAATCAAAACATAAGAGGAAATAAGTGAAGTGAAACACATATTTAAACACTTATAGGAAAGTGCAGAATTCTGAAACCAATGAGGTAATGAATTTGTATAGCACATATTAGAATAGGCTTTTCTTTGTAGGGCTGTGTGTCTGAAAAAGAGAATGAAAGCCCAATAATTTGGTGAAGATTTGAATTGCCAGATAGTTAAAATCTTTATGATAATATCAATAGCTTATATTTATTAAGTGCCTAATATGTGCTAGACACTTATACTTGTAGGTGGCCATTTAATCCTCACAGCAACTCCCTGAAGGAATTCTTGATATATTTCCTGTTTTTCCAATGAAAAAAAAATGAGGCTAAAAAAATGAGGTTAAGTAATTTTTCCAAGATCTGAGCTATAAATTGAATCTAGGCCATCTTACTCTAGAAAGTGTGTTCTTAATAGTTAATTACACTATATCTACCTCTTTTCATAGGACTGTCAACTTCTAAGACAGATTCTTCTCATCTTTTTAGACTAATAAATCATCTTTATATATTATTTTGCTTAACTACTAGGCTGATTGACTTTTTCAGTTTATAATTACATATTCCAATGTTATAACTATAGATAGCTGCAGTACAAAAACACAAAATAAGTGCTTTGTCTCTTCCACTTTCGGTTTCCTTCTAAAGAGATGTTATCAATAATATATTTCAAACATATTATCTAGTGTAATTTATTATTTATTTGTCAGAACTGTCAATAATGAACCTTTAAGATCTTATATAAGGACTATTTTTGTTAAAGTGAGCTTTTTGTGAACTTCTTATGCTTAGAATTCCCTCTTGAATGAGGAGTGTGCTCTGTAGTTATTTTCTTATTCATTCTATTTTTATTTTATTTATTAATTGATTAGGGTGACATTGGTCAACATGAACATATAAGTTTCAGATGTGGGTTCCTATGTTATAAGATCTTTATCACACAAAGTCAAATCTTCTCCTGTTACCTTATATTAGGACCTAACCCGCCCCCTTCCCTCTGGCAACTACCCACTGCTGTTTGTGTTCATGGGTTTCAGTTTTATATCCCACATGAGTCAAATAATATGGTTCTTAGCTTTTCTGACTGACTTATTTTATTTAGCATAATGTTCTCAAGGTCCATCCATGTTGTTGCAAATGGCAGTATTTCATCCTATATTATAACTGCATAGAACTTTACTATGTATATGTACCACATCTTCTTTATCCAATCCTCTCTGCCAGGACACTTAGGTTGTTTTCATGTCTCTATCCCATGAATAATCCTGCAATGAACATAGTGGTGCATATATCTTTGTGAATACATGATTTTGAGTTTTTTTGATATACCTGGTATACCCAGGAGTGTGATTGTTAGGTCATATGGTAGCTCTATTCTTAATTTTTTGAGGAATTGCCAGACTGCTTTCCATAGTGGTTATACCAGTCTACATTCCTACCAGCAGTGAATGAAGGTTCACCCTTTTTCATAACCTCTCCAACACTTGTTAGTGCTTGTCTTGTTGATAATGGCCACTCTAACAGCTATAAGTGGATATCTCACTGTAGTTTTGATTTGCATTTCCCTAATGGCCAGTGACATTGAACATCTTTTCATATGTCTGTTGGCTGTTCATATGTCTTCTTGGAAGATCTGTACTTTCAGGTCCTCTGCCCACATTTGGATTAAATTGTTTGCTCTTGAGTTTTATATATTTTTGAAATTGAACCTTTTTTGGAGGAGCTATTGTTCACAAATATCATCTCCCATTTGGTTGACTGCCTCTTTGTTTTGTTGTCAGTTTCATTTGTTGGGCAGAAGCTTTTTAGTTTGATATAGTCCCATTCACTTATTTTTGCCTTTATTTCCCTTACCTTTAGGTTTAATTTCATAAAATGTTCTCTATGATCCAGGTTCATAAGTTTGGTACTCATATTTTCTTCTATGTATCTTATCATTTTGGGTCTTATATATTTAGGTCTTTGATCTATTTGAATTAATTTGTGTACATAGGTCAAACTGTAATCCAGTCTCATTCAATTGCATGTGGCTTTTCAGTTTTCCCTGCACCACTTATTGAAGAGACTATCTTTACTTCAATGAGCATTTCTGGATCCTTTGTCAAAAATTATCTGTCCATATACATGCGGTTTTATAGCTGGCTCTCTATTCTGTTCCATTGATCTTTGTATCTGTTTTTTGCCAATACCATGCTGTTTTGATTGCCATAGCTCTTTAGTATAATTTGAAGTCAGGTAGCATGACCCTTCTAACTTCATTCTTTTTTCTCATTCATTCATTCTAAACTTATCTATTTTCCTTTGCAGCGCTGTGTAACCTTCAGCCCTTGGAAGCCCTCTTTGTAATTTTGAGGGAATCTGCTCCGAAAGTCAAATCCAGTGGATGGTAAAAATGAATGACCTTATTTCGTAAACACATTAATTTGGTATTTTATTATTTAACAGAGAAATGTTAATTCACTTGGCCAGTCCTGATTCAACATCTTTGTTCAACAGTATTTCTTAAAATTCAATACCTTATGTGTGGTGTCTAAATGACTAGTTTTCTTCAAAAAGTAGCTAACCAACTAGAAATAAATAATACCATCCAGAGTATATTATGATGACATTATAGTACTGACATTAATGGCATATTCCATTGTCTGTCCAGTAATGGGATGTACCTATAGAAATAATTTGTAAATTTCTCACTGTGCTTAGATAGGCAGTGATTATGATATATAGGCCAATTACTTGGCCCATTCATTAAGTAAACACCCACAGACCTAGAAAAGAAGACTTGTTGTCCCAGGGTGCTACAAAGCCAACTAGGAAATAATTTTCAATGAAACTTAACTGATCTAGTACTTGACATTCTTGCTTACTAGTATTGCTTGCTGTGGTAGAAGTGATTATTGTAATGTGATCACTAACATATTTGATTGTGATTCAATTTAACCATTCCCACATATACAGAATTTCTGGGCACATCTGATTTCATGGGTCATTTTATAAAGTGAGCCTCAATAACACCTGTTTTGGTGGATCATTTTATCTAAAACTCTGTATTTCCATATAGTCAAGTGAAGCATTCAGATTTCAAAGTGTGACTGCTGTGGGCTGACAAATCTAGTCTCATGGTCTACATTTATTACATTAACCACTTAATTGCTGTTCTACTACATGACTTTTTACCATGTACACACTTCTGAACTCACTGAAGTTTCTACTAGTATTTGGGTTGAAAATGCCAATAACTGATGTCTTCTAAGGTTTGAATGTCATTACGGTATAATGTATATTGTCAAGCTGCAGGATATTTAGCAATTAAAAAGACAATTATAGTGATAGGCAACTGTTTCCATAAATATGAACTTCATAGTGGCATAGAGGTGGACATGTGAATGGGTGTGGCAGGTCTGAGAATGCCCTTTTATCTCTTTGACTCATGTCTTTTAGGTCCCGCAAGTTCCACAATTTCATGGAAAAATGCATGATAAAAAATTTTCTATTTCGTCCCACTTCTGCAAATATGCTTCATCACCCATTTGTTCGGAATATAAAACATGAAGGACATGTTGTTGAGTCACTAAAGAAACATCTTACTGGAATCATTAAAAAGAGGCAGAAAAAAGGTATAATATATGAACTTTCATTTCACTGGAATGGCTATTTAGGTGAAAGTGGAACTTATTGTTTTTGTTTCCCAGGGAAATCTCTCTTTTTTTAAAATTAGGTTGAAAGTAAAAATTCTGAGGCCCTCAGTACTTAGTTTTTCCACTAATGTGTCATGTGTACTTAATTCATTATCTCTGGCTGTTACAACTGGCAAGTGTTCCTATTTACAGATCTCAAAAGCCTCAGGAAGAATTTTGGGATGTGCCAATTTTATTTTTTAACTCCTAACTAAAGGAATAAAGTAAATAGAAAAGCTATATAATACTTGTATCCTTTGGCTGACATTTTAATTAACCCCAATGAGATACATAGCTTGGTAATTAACCATTTACTGACTTTTAATTTTGAAGTCTGTGCACCATACAAAGTTTGTTTTATGTTCTAATCCCCACTATAAAATATAATCAAAGGAATTATTTGTATAAATAAAAGTAAGCTTCTATATATTAATACCAAAAATGGCAGGATGGATTATTTTTATCAAATCCAGAGGAAACAACTTAGGAAGTTCTACCTTATAGATTGTATGGGAAATTCTAGACTTAATGTGAGGCACCATAAACAAAGTTGAGAGTGGTTATAGAGTGGGAAATGTGGAACCTGAAAAATATAGCACGCAATTTCAAATAAATCCTTAGCTTCAGGATTTATTTCAGTGTAACTTCTTTCATCTATCCTATATAATAAAAGCCTAATATGCTAAGTGTCCAGTCGTCCAGTGGTTCGCTCAACCAATCAAAGCATAATATGCTAATGCCACTCAACCACTCACTATGACATGCACTGACCACCAGGGACCAGTTGCCATGATGTGCACTGACCACCAGAGGGCAGACACTCCAACTAGTAGGTTAGCTTGCTACTGGGGTCCAGCGATTGAGACTGAGCAAGACGGGCTGGACATGCCCTGGAGTCCTCCTGTGGTCCCTCCCTGGGTGGCCAACCTTCCATGTCCCTCCTCAGCCCTGATCGTGAATTGGTAGGATCCCTCTGCCTGGCCTGTGCCCTCTTGCAATCTGGACCCCTTAGCAGATGTCAGAGAGCTGATTTCAGCCCGATCCCACAGGCCTGACCAAGGGACCCTACTAGTACACGAATTTGTGCACTGGTCTTCTAGTATATGCTATTTTGGAGCAAGAAGCAGCAAGAGTTAATTTATTTAGCCATGTTGGAGAATTTATTGGATAAGCATCACAAAATCCAGCCAGTCTCAAATGGGTGCATGAAGAGCACACATCTACTTGATTTGCTAAATTCCATAGTTGCAAGTTTTCCATATTGTAACCTACAGGAAAAGTCACATTCATATGAATATTATATGGAAGATATACACTGAGTGGCCAGATAATTATGATTTCTGAACATATAATATTCTCCACTCAGTGTACTTCTCTTGAGCACCTCATTTATTTGATATCAAAGATACTATAAATCGTGCACCTGATCAGTTTTCCCCTTTGCACTGGCTGATAGAAATCTCAGGGAAAATAGGTGGTTGATCTCCAGCAAAAGTCTAGGATATTTTTGCTACCCATTTGACATACAAATACACTGAGTTGCCAGATTATTATACGTTCAGAGATCATAATATTCTGGCCACTCAGTGTAAATATAGTTGTCCTAAACACTTTAACATAGCTTTAAAAAAACAAACATATTTCAGTTCAACACAGCTGACAGGAAAAAAGCTGAACTTTTAAATGCATGAAGTATGAAACCCAGAATTTATATTTTTAACCTTCTTCTTGAAAGGACCTAAGATTTTTATCCTCATTTTCAATGCTCTTTGAAAGGACCAAAAATAGGTATGGGTCCAAGTTATAAAGTCCTTAAATCTAGAGCACACACCTATAAGCCATGTTCACCAACCATCTAGAGTTTCTCTTGTTCTTTTCTCCCTTTATCTTTCTCAATTATTTTTCTTTAGAATTGTAGCAGATTGCCAAATTTTCTTTCCTATCACCAAAGAAATTAGTCTGTATAGAACAGCTGCACTGTAGTATAAAAGTGGACCCAAGAACCTGGATATTGGCTACATCACCAACCAGTTGTGACTTCAAGAGTTACCTTCTTGTTGTCCTTTTAAATTCACTCAACATCCTGAGCAATAAAGGGTGAAAGTTGGATAAACTGAATTACATTAATCTCTGCTGATTGTTATGCATTATTTTTTCTTTAATAAAAAAGGAATACCTCTGATCTTTGAAAGAGAAGAAGCTATTAAGGAGCAGTACACCACAAGAAAATTCAGGTATGTTAGACAAGTTACATGTGGGATTTGAGTTAGCAATTCACTTAACACAGTTGATTTCCATACTGTTTTATTTGACTCAGAAAAACTTAATCTTTTCTCATACAACATAAAACAAATCTATATTTTCAAGAGATATTTATGTGAAAATGTTGAAAAATGTTTGATTACTATTAAAACATTCCTTAATATCTGACAATAGAATGATCAAGTATATTTAGTAATACAAATAATAATTTAGGCATTACAGGAATGATTCAAGAAAGCTTTACTAAAACTATCTTTGGTTCGGAAAATATTTATCTTTTAAAATAAAAGCATTTCCGCTGAATGTCTTCTCTCCACTGACAATTCTAATTATATGGCAAACTTTTGTATGTTTATTTCTAGGAGACATTGTTGTACCCATGAACTTCTGAGACTGCCAACCAGCAGTAGATGCAGACCACTTAGAGTCCTGCATGGAGAACCCTCTCAGCCAAGGTGGTTACCTGATGGAGAAGAGCCACAGGTCCAGGCTCTTCAGCATCCACAGGGAGCAGCGAGGGTGTTCAAGCCACTACAGGCTCAGAACAATGCACCTAGATTTCTTCAGGGCCAACCCCAACCATCTCAGAGACTACAAGGGGCGGCTCAGGTGTTCATGCCACTACAGACTCAGATTAAGGCTAAAACATCTAGGCCTCTACAGATGCAGATTAAAGCACCACTACGACTACAGAGGGCAGCCTGGATGCTCATGCCACTACAGGCTCAGGTTAGGGTACCTAGATCTCTACAGCTACAGGCCCAGGTACCCAAAGACCAGAAAGCTCAGGCTCATCCCCAAGCATCAGAAGAGCCACAGGATCTGGACCGGGTACCAGAGGAATTTCAGGGGCAAAATCAGGTACTTGAACAACAGCAAAGGCAAGTTCAAGACCCTGGACAACAGCAAGGGCAGAACCAGGTACCTGAACAGCATCTGGAGCAGAATCAGGTACCTGAACAGCCAGAGGTACAGGAACAGGCTGCTGAGCCTACACAGGCAGAAACTGAGGCAGAGGAACTAGAGTCATTACATGTACATGCCCAAGTGTTCTTGCCTCTACTGTCACAGAATCATCATGTGCTGTTTCCACTACATTTGGATACTCAGGTACTTATTCCTTTAGAGGGACAAACCAAAGAGTCACATCAGGCACAGGCCTGGGCACAGGAGCCCCAACAGGGCATTGGCTCAATTCAAGCTCTGATAGAGGGACTATCAAGAAACTTACTTCGAGCACCAAATTCACATAACTCAAAGCCACTTGGTCCACTGCAAACCCTGATGGAAAACCTGTCATCAAACATGTTTTACTTTCAACCAGAACAGGCACAGAAGAAAAAAAAATCAAAGGTTTCTAGTCTAAGGCAAGCACTAGTAAAAAAATTATCACCAAAGAAGTTCCGGGCAGCAAAGTTATCACAGAGACCTGAAGAGCTTGAGCTCTCAGATTTAGAAGACTATAGGCGAAGGCGCCAACGCAGATGGGAAGATATCTTTAATGAACATGAGGAAGAATTAAGACAAATTGCAAGTGTAAGATATTTTAATATTTTTACTTAGTGAAATATACAGAGAAAATATGCTAGCTCACACTTATGTTTTCCCTCTGTAAAACCAAATGAAATAAATATCCCCGTGTCCCAGAGAAGATTAGCTAAATAGTTGGTGCTTCAAATAAATTAACCTAAAATTTCCAAATAATTTTCACTTAATTTGAGAAAGAAAAATTTGCTTGAATGATCCAGGTAATTGCTTAATGTCCCTGTGGAAATATAACTTTAATTATTAGTTTACTATCTATTATTTCCTTAGCCAATAGACATCATACATATGCTTATTTAAAATTACTAGTTGGATACTTTTTTTAACTTTATTTTTATTGTTGATGCTATTACAGAAGTCCCCATTCCCCTTACCCCTATCCCACCTCCACCCAGCCTTCATCCCTCCTTCCCTCTGGCCAACACAACACTGTTGTCTGTGTCTATGGGTGATGCATTAGTGGGACCTTTAAAATTACTTTCAAAGTTCAAACTTTATAATAGTTACATAACTTTTATTAACCAATATCACTCCAGTAAATTCAATAAAATATTTTTAAAAGCTTTCCAATGTAATGTATTAAAAGTAAACATCAAAAACAAATTTTTAAAAATTGGTTTCATTCCTCTAATTTTTTTTTCATTCCTCTAACTTCTAAGTTAATTCATTTGCTTTTTCTTTCTATGGAGTGATTAACTGTACCATTTAAGTGAATTGCACTATGTTTTGTACTTCAGGGTGTTTAAGTCAAGTTTAAAATGAGAAGGAAAATCAGTTTCTAAAGCATTTTTTATATAGTTACCATATGTATGACTTATCTCCCTAATTTTCCACCAATTTTACATTGTTAATTAATGAAGTAGCTGCATTGAATATGACACATTAGAAATTTGTCTCTGCACTCTTTCAAAATGTGAGACACATTATCTTAATCTCTTTATTTTGGAATAGTCAAAAAACTTTGTCATCTCAAAATTGCCTAATATAAGTGGATATAATTTGGCCAGAGTTGAAGAATTCAATGTGATAAATCTGATTTGACAATGAAAGGTTTGTGAGCTTTCTAAGCAAATTAATGAGATCAACAAGATTAGGAAATCATTTGTTTTCTGAAAATTCAAATCATGTATTTACATAAAAGAAATCATTGTGAGGTTCCTAAATTAAACCATGGTATCAAAACCCATTTAATCCTATCTAATAAAAGAGTATTATGCAAATTGACCATACCTCTGCTATACCCACCAGCCATGCCCACCAGCCACACCCATGAACCAATCAAAGCAATTATGCAAATTAACCCAACCTACATGGCTGCGGCCATGGAGCTGCAACAATCAGGAGGCTTGGGTTTCCCTATCAATGGAAGAAGCCAAGCTTCCCTGCTGCTCTGGCCAGCCCAGGCCTACACTCAAGGCTACAAAGTTTCAATTATAGAAGATAAATAAATCCCAACAAAAATGGAAGCAGCCATAGAGCTGGAGAAAGCAAGAGGCTTGAGTTACCCCAGGCAATGAAGGAAAAGCTCCTACAGACTTGGCCTGCCTTTGCCTGGGCTACAAAGTTTCAATTACAGAAGATAAATAAATCTCAACAAAAATGGCTGCAGCCAAGGAGCAAGCAGGAGGCTTGACTCTGCTCATGGCTATAAGGTTTCAATTGTAGAAGATAAATAAACCCCAGGTACCAGGTCCACTGCTTGGGTCACCAGAGGGTGTGGCTGGCCTGAAAATCACCACAGGCCCCTCACCCAGGCCACCCCATGCCCCATGCCCCACCCTGATCCAGGACACTCTTCAGGGCAAACCAGCTGGCCCCCACTCATGCACCAGGCCTCTATCCTATCTAATAAAATAGTATTATGCAAATTGACCATCACTCCAACACACAAGATGGCTGCCCCCATGTGGACACAAGATAGCCACAACAAGATGGCCAGCAGGGGAGGGCAGTTAAGGGTGACCAGGCCTGCAGGGAAGGGCAGTTAGGGGCAATCAGCTGGCAGGGGAGCAATAAGCATCAATCAGGCTGTCAAGGCAGTGGTTAGGGTGTAATTAGGCTGGCAGGCAGAAGTGGTTAGGGGCTATCAGGAAGGCAAGCAGGCAAGCATTTGGGAGCCAGCAGTCCTGGATTGCGAAAGGGATGTTCGACTGCCAATTTAGGCCTGATCTAGGTAGGATAGGGCCTAAATGGGCAGTTGGACATCCCTTAAGGGGTCCCAGATTAGAGAGGGTGCAGGCTGGCTGAAGAACACACCCCCCATGCATGAATTTCATGCACTGGGCCTCTAGTCTAATAATAATTAATGTAGTAATTAAAAATGATCATTGTCTGAATGGTTAAGGGAGTCTTTTTCTTTGTGCCCATGAGCCAATTTAACAAATGTTACTTCCCTGAAATATTTAACATGAACAAAGTTAAAAGTGGCAAGAGCTGAAAGACTGAAAAGGGGAAATAGATATTTAATCCCCTCAAAATGGGAGATAGGGAGAAAAAGAAATCAGATAGTAAAGAGAAGATATGAGTTCAGAATGGTGATATTTGTCCTGAAATTGGGGCATTTAAAATGCTAATGACCAGTTAAAGACAAGTATCACATGATTTCATTCATGTGTGGAACCTAAAGAACAAAATAAACTGATGAACTAAATAGGTCCAGAGACATAGAAGCATGGAACAGACTGTTGAATCTCAGAGGGAAGGCTGGGGGTAGGGGGTGGCAATAGATTAACTAATGAATTTATAAGCACATATGCATAAGCCATGAACACAGGTAATGGTGTGATGAAGGCTTGGAGCACAGAGTGGAAGGGGGCTAAAAAGTGTCAATGGGGGATGAGAGAAGGGGACATCTGTAATACTTTCAACAATAAAGATAAATTTAAAACAGATGAACAAAAATAAATAAAATGCTCATGACTATTCTCAATGAGCCCTAATAACAACTGAATCTAATGGGCTTCACATTTGTGAAAAAAAAAAAAACTTTTACACATCCTAGCAAAACTCTTAGTATTAGTACCATGCACATATTTATTATAATATAATGTTTTAAACATATATGGAAGAAATCACTCTAAAAATGAAAAAAAAAAGTTACAGTTACTAATCTCATGAGCCTATGATCTTGTACAGGCATTCCTATCTTTATGTGTATATTATTGATACTATAGTCAAAGTCATAGGTCTTTTGAAATACCTGAATATGTATTATCACTAAGAGACATATGTAAGTGCTTCAATTCACCAGAAGCAAAGAAAACACATTTTTATTATTCTATTTGAAGAGAAGAAATAATATTGACTGGCTTAAATGGGGAAACAGAAACTTTTATAAACTCCCAGAGCTCAATTAAGGAAAAATATTTGCACTGCTGTATTTCAGAACTTCTGTTGCACAAGAAGGCCACACTTTATACTTATAAATGCATACAAACATGACAATTTGGGGTTATGAGTTAAGCTTTAAACCAGAGATTATTTTTTTAATTTATTGGGGTGACATTATTTAATAGGATCATATAGATTTCAAGTATATATTTCTGTGATAAGTGATCTGTATATTGCATTGTGTGCTTACCACCGGTACACAGTTGAATCATCTTCCATTATTATATATCTAGCTCCCTTTACCCTTTACTAGCCCCCAAAAACTTTCCCTCTGGTAACCACCATACTATTGTCTGTATCTATGAGTTTCAATTTTATATATTACATATGAGTGAAATCATATGATTCTTAACTTATTTTTTACTGACTTACTTTGCTTAGCATAATATCAAGGCCCATACATCTTATAACAAATGGCAATATTTCATCTTTTCTTATGACTGAATAGTATTCCATTGTATATACACTGAGTGGCCAGATTATTATGATCTATGAACACATTATAATCTGGCCACTCATTGTATATCCTATATAATAAAAAGCTAATATGCAAATTGTCCCCTTGACCAGGATTTTGACAGCAGGCGGGCTGAACAACCACCCATGTCCTCTCCCCCTGGCTAGGCTGGCCGAATTCCACCCATGCATGAATTCATGCACTGGACCTTTAAAATATATATATATATATATATATATATATATATATATATATATATATATACTGAGTGGCCAGATTATCATGTGTTCAGAGATCATAATAATCAGTTTAAATCAATTTTAATATTGGCAAACAATTTATATTATGAATCAGGATGATGAAGTTGTTCCTATAATTTTCATTTTAATAGCAATTAAAATAATTATTTTCCTTTTATTTCAAAAGGACAAAGAAGATGAATCATCAGACAATGATGAAGTATTTCATTCAATTCAAGCTGAAGCCCAAATAGAACCATTGCAGCCATATGTACCAGATCCTAAAGGAAATGAGGTAAATTTCACAATATTAGTTGATATGACATTAATAAATGCCTAGAACTGTGGTTCTTAAATGTTTTGGACTCAAGATCTTATACTCTAAAAAAATTGCAGACTCCAAAAAACTTTTGTGTATGTGATTTGTGACATTCAATAAAATTAAAATTAAAATTAAAATATTTATTAATTTATTTATAAATAAAATTAAGAAACAATTTTTATTGAAAAATATGTTGTTTAGGTCAAAGTATATGAATAAAATCTGATTTCTCACATAAAGGTAGTTTGAAAGGGAAAATTTTTATAGATTTTTCATATAATTGTGGATATTCTTTGATAATACAAAAAACATTGGAAAAGTAGAATTTAAAACCATATTAATTAAATTTTCTATATTTGGTAACATTAAAATCTACTGATCTCTTATGTACTATGAATAGATATGTTTTTTTCATGCAGGATTTTGTAACTTTATGTATTGTTCAGTTAGAAAATATTGGTTCCCTATTTATGTAGATCTTCCCAAATGTTTGCACATTATATTTTATTATATAGCATCAAAACACAGCATTTGTTATATCACCATCATTTTCATTATAAACAGTATTAACTGTTGATAAGCTGTAAAATGCATGGCAACAGATACTAATTTACATTTTTAGTTTTCATGGAATGTCAATTTTATCATTGCTAACAAATAACATTACTTGTTTTCCCTTGAGTAGACAGGCTTATTTCATATATATATATATACACACACACACATACACACACACACACACACACACTGAGTGGCCAGATTATTATGATCTCTGAACACATAATAATCTGGCCACTCAGTGTATATCCTATACCATAAAAGACTAATGTGCAAATTGTCCCCTTGACCAGGATTTTGACCAGTAGGCAGGCCAGCCAACAACTCATGTTCCCTCCCCCTGGCCAGGGTGGCCTGACCCCACCCATGCATGAATTCATGCACTGGGCCTTTAAAATATATATACTGAGGGGCCATATTTTTTTTAAATTAAATCTTTATTATTCAGATTATTACATTTGTTTCTCTTTTTTCCCCTCCATAGCACCCCTCCACCCAGCTCCCACCCCTCCCTCTGCCCTTAGCTCCCTCCCATTGATCTCATCCATAGGTGTATGATTTTTGTCCAGTCTCTCCCTGTATTCCCCTCACCCCTTCCCCCCTGAGAATTATCAGTCCACTCCCTTTCTGTGCTCCTGATTCTATTATATTCACCAGTTTATTCTGTTGATCAAATTTTTAATTCACTTAATTTTTAGATTCACTTGTTGATAGATATGTATTTGTTGTTCATAATTTTTTGTCTTTTACCTTTTTCTTCTTCCTCTTCTAAAAGAGCACCTTTCAGCATTTCATATAATACTGGTTTGGAATTGATAAACTCCTTTAGCTTTTTCTTATCTATGAAGCTCTTTATTTGCCCTTCAATTCTGAATGATAGCTTTGCTAGATAGAGTATTCTTGGTTGTAGGTTCTTGCTATTCATCACGTTGAATATTTCTTGCCACTCCAGTCTGGCCTGCATCGTTCTGTTGAGAAATCAGCTGACAGTTGTATGGGTGCTCCCTTGTAGGTAATGAACTGTTTTTCTCTTGCTGCTTTTAATATTCTCTCTTTGTCTTTTGCTCTTGGTATTTTAATTATGATGTGTCTTGGTGTGGTCCTCTTTGGATTCCTTTTATATGGGGTTCTGTGTGCTTCCTGGACTTGTAAGTCTATTTCTTTTACCAGATGTGGGAAGTTTTCAGTCATTATTTCTTTAAATAGGTTTTCAGTATCTTGCTCTCTCTCTTCTTCTGGTACCCCCACAATTCTGATGTTGGTACGCTTGAAGCTATCCCAGAGGCTCCTTACATTATCTTCACATTTTTTTCTTCTTTTTTCTTCTTGCTTTTCTAATTGAATGTTTTCTGATTCTTTATATTTCAAACTTTTGACTTGATTCTTGCCTTCCTCTAGTCTGCTGTTAGGGCTCTGTATAATATTTTTTTATTTCAGTCCATAAATGTTTAATTTCTAGTTGGTCCTTTTTCATCTCCTCTTGGGTCTCACTAAATTTATCCATCTTTTCTAGGATATTCTTGAAAAACCTTATAACCATGGCTTTGAACTCTATATCCAGTCGTTTGTTTTCCTCTATTTCTTTTGTTTGTGAGTTCTTCCTTTGTCTCTGCATTTTCACTATGCCAGGAGAACTTCTGTGTTGGAGTCTGCTTTATGATACAAGACTTGCAAAACTGCAAAAGCCTCTCTGTTGAGCTTGGGATGGATGGAAGCTCAGCGTTTAATGGACCACCTTGCCTTCCTGTTGGCCCAGCCTTCCATGGCCCCTGGGTCTCACGTGACTCTGGGCAATGGCTGGAATGGTTCCTGGACATGCTCCCAGTGCCTCTAGACCTCTGCCTTTCCAGCTCCTCAGCTCTCTGGGACCATATGAGTCTGGGTCCCGCAGGGTTTCACCCGAAACTGGGGTTTAGTGGAGTTAGAAGTGGTGCAATTGGGAGGCTCTGTCTCCTGCCCACTCGTGAAAGCCAGCAGCACAATCAGCAGTTGGTCTTCTGTGTGCAGTGATATGTGTGCCACCAGAGTTCTGCCCTTTTGCAACTCCCCTAAATTTCCGTGCACTTCTCCCTTTTTCACAGTCCAAACTTCCCCCGTGTGAGTCTGGCCTGGACCTGGGGTTCAGTGCTGTAGGATAAGGGGTTCAGTGCAGTTGTGAGTCTCCATCTCCCTCCCGCCAGAGAAAGCCAGCCAGGTACTCCGGCACCCGCTCTCTCCAAGTGCGTGTCTCTGTACCTCAGCTTTTTGCAGCTCCTCTTGGTCTCCGTGATCTCCTCTCCTTCTAGTTGTAGAATTTCCACTCAGCCAGCTTTCCTGTGGTTCTGGATGCTGTCTTTTCTGTCTTTTAGTTGTAGTTTTGAAATTGTTGTGTGAGGCAGCAGTGTAGGTGTTTACCTATGCCGCCATCTTGGATTCTCCCCTGTATGCTGAAAAACACTTTTAAAAAAATGGGATAGTTTTGACTCAGATTTTAATGATGTTTGTATGTGTCAGTGTGCGTGTCTGTGACATCTTTTGAAAATCTAAGGTTGGAGTCAAAGAGTGTGTGAGTGAGAACTTTGAACTTAAATTCTGATTGACAGTTTAATATAAAAACTAATATGATAACTTAGAAAGAACATTACATTAGCCATTAGAAGACTTAGATTCTATAATAGATATTATTTGAGTTGATGTAAAATTCTTTAAAAAGTAATTTTCCCTCTTTGGGCTATAGGGTGTTTGGTTATATGATCTCCAAAATCTGTTATTATATTAAATTCAGAGCTATCATCAGAAATTATGGTTAAGCAGTTGTAATGTTATAAAAAACTAGGAGTACAGCCCATTATATTGTGCAGTGCCACCCACCAACCTGCAGCCCTGCCTTGACACCTAAACTGTTCATGCAAAGCTCCAGTGCACCTGCCCCAGCCCCCATACCTTCTGGCCTTCTCTGGCTGCTTCAGGCCCTGCCCTCAGTCCCTCCAATCGCCTCGGGCTGGTCCTGCCTTCTTTGGGCACCTCCCTGTTTCTGTCCTGTCTCTGGAGCAACACTTCAGCTCCACCTCATGAAGGCAGGGGAGGGGAGTGTGGAAGTTTCCCACCTGCTGCACTGTGCTCTTTCCCCTGGCAGGTGGGCCAGGGCATTCAGAGTGGGAGCAGTGGGTGATGAAGGACTAGTAAGGGGGCATTATGGGCTCTCACCCCTGCCCTCCCTGGCTCCTCTAGGCACCTCCCTGCTTCCACCTTGTCTCCAGAGCAACGCCCCAGCTAATATGCCAATGATCTGGTCATTATCCATTACAGGGTACCGCTCATTAGTATATTAGCTCTTTATTAGTATAGATTATAAAAAACTATTTATAAAAATTGGATTTTATAAGTTGTATTTTTAAGAAAATATCTCTATGAAGAAAGGTATTTTTTCCATAAATTAAACTCAAAAGTACTTGTGATGGAGAATTCTATCAAAGTATTGCATTGTGTCTTTAAGGTCCAAGAAAAATGTACTTCTGTGCCTTATAACCAGGATCATGCACACCGTGTCATGTTCTCTTCAAGGTATGTGTCTCTGATATTTTTACTCACTATTTACTATCACAAGGATAATTAAAGCTAATCTATTTGACACTAAGGTCTGTATTAAGTTAAAACTAAAATATCAATAACAACATCATCATCAATGGCCCATATTTAAAACTTTAATTTTAATGATCCATTAACTAGATATATCACATTTGGATGTATGCAGTCTCAATGTCATTTAGTTTGATAGCTGGTAAGATCTCCAATTTAATAAAAGTAACAGCAACGAATTTTTTACAGCTTTCAATTGCTAATTTACAATAAAAAAGTATAATTTAATTTGTATCATGTAAAAGAGTAATAAGCAAATTGACAATATCTCCACTATACCCACAAGCCACACAGGAGCATGTATGCAAATTAACCTAAATAAGATGGCTGTGGCCACAGAAAACAAGAGTTTTGGGTTTCCCCAGCAATGGAGGAAGCCAAGCTTTCTGCCCACCCTGGCCTGCCTTGGCCTCCTCTCAAAGCTACAGTTTCAATTATAGAAGATAAATAAACTCCAGATACCAGGGCCTCCACTTGGGTTGCAGGGGGTTGTGGTTGGCCAGCAAACTACCACAGGCCCCTCGCCCAGGCCTCCCTATGCCCCAAGGGAACACTCACCCTGATCTGGGACACCCTTCAGGGCAAACGAGCTAGCCCCCACCTGTGCACCAGGCCTCTTTCCTATCTAATAAAATAGTAATATGCAAATTGACCATCATTCCAACACACAAGAGGGCTGCCCCCATGTGTCCAAAGATGGCTACCTCTATCTGGACACAAGATGGCCAGCAGGGAAGGGCAATTGGGGGCGACTCAGACCTGCAGGGGAGAACAGTTGGGGAGGTCCAGGCCTGTAGGGGAGGGCAGTTAGGGGTTGATCAGGCTGGCAGGCAGAAGGGGTTAGGGGCAATCAGGAAGGCAGGCAGGTGTGCAGTTGGGAGCCAGTAGTCCTACATCAGGACTAAACAGGCAGTTGGACATTCCTTGAGGGGTCCCAGATTGCAGAGGGTGCAGGCTGGGCTGAGGGGCACACCCCCTGTGCACGAATTTTGTGCACCAGGCCTCTAGTTTTATTATGTACTACATGATAAAACATACCTGTACACATAAATTACCCCTAGCCTCAGAAGCTACTGACACAGAATGTGCAAACCTGAAATGACCTATAAGAAAAATCAAATCTATAACTCAACATTATATCAGTGATAATTTATACCAGTCACTATAATTCTTATCTATGTAATATTGGTGAAATTTCAATAATTTTCAAAATTTATGTTTTATATTTTATTTTTTATTGTGTTACATGTATACATATCTCCCCATTGCCCCCCTCCCTCCCAGGCATATCCCAACCCCCCAGTGTCTATGTTCATTGGTTATGCTTATATGCATAGATACAAGTCCTTTGATTGATCTCTTATCTACCCCACCTCCCCTTAATCTTCCTGCTATAATATCAGTCTGTTTGATGCTTTACTGCCTCTGTATCTATCCTTTTGTTCATCAGTTTACAATGTTCTTTATTATCCACAAATGAGAGAGAGCATGTGGTGCTTCTCCTTCATTGACTGGCTTATTTCACTAAGCATAAGGCTCTCCAGTTCCATCCAGGTTGCTGCAAATGGTAAGAGTTCCTTCTTTTTAATGGCAGCATAGAATTGCATTGTGTAGATGTAGGACAGTTTTCTGATCCACTCATCTGCTAATTGGCACCTAGGCTGTTTCCAAATTGTAGCTATTGTAAATTGTGCTGCTATGAACATAGGGGTACATAAATCCTTTCTGATTGGTGTTTGTAATTTCTTAGGATAAATTCCTAAGAATGGGATTGCTGGGTCAAATGGGGGATCCATTTTTAGTTTTTTAAGAAAACTCCATACTGTTCTCCACAGTGGCTGCACCAGTCTGCATTCCCACCAACAGTGAACAAGGGTTCCTTTTTCTCCGCATCCTCGCCAACACTTGTCATTTGTTGATTTGTTGATGATTGCCATTCTGATAGGTGTAAGATGGTATCGCATTGTCGTTTTGATTTGCATCTCTCAGATAATTAGTGATTTTGAACATGTTTTCATGTGTCTCTTGGCCTTTCTTCTGTCATCTTTTGAAAAGGTTCTATTTAGGTCCGTTGCCCATTTTTTT
This sequence comes from Lasiurus cinereus, assembly GCA_011751065.1. Classification (NCBI taxonomy): domain Eukaryota; kingdom Metazoa; phylum Chordata; class Mammalia; order Chiroptera; family Vespertilionidae; genus Lasiurus; species Lasiurus cinereus. The sequence goes on along the minus strand of JAAGEH010000031.1, from coordinate 14,002,573 downwards.
ATTGGATTGTTTATCTTCCTTTTATTAAGGTGTATAAGTTGGCTGTAGATGTTGGAGATTAAACCTTTATCAGTGATAACATTTGCAAATATGTTCTCCCATAAAGTGGGCTTTCTTGTTGTTTTATTGATGGTTTCTTATGCTGTACAAAAGCTTTTTATTTTGATGTAGTCCCATTTGTTTATTTTTTCTTTAGCTTCCATTGCATTTGAAGCAATATCATTGGAGAAGTTCTTTTGGCATATGTCTGAGATTGTGCTGCCTGTGGATTCCTCTAATATTTTTATGGTTTCCCTTCTAATGTTTAAGTCCTTTATCCATTTTGAGTTTATTTTTGTATTTGATGTAAGTTGGTGGTCCAGTTTCATTTTTTTGCATGTATCTGTCTAATTTTTCCAACACCATTTGTTGAAGAGGCTATCTTGACTCCGTTGTATGTTCCTGCCTCCTTTGTCAAATATTAGTTGAGCATAGTGGTTTGGGTGGATATCTGGGTTCTCTATTCTATTCCATTGGTCTATATGGCTGTTTTTGTGCCAGTACCAGGCTATTTTGAGAACAGTTGGTTGTACTATAGCTTGAAATCTGGTATTGAGATCCCACCTACTTTATTCTTCTTTCTCAGAATTGCTGTGGCTATTCGTGGTCTTTTTTTGTTCCAGATGTATCTATGAAGAATTCTTTCTAGGTCTGTGAAGTATGTCGTTGGTATTTTAATGGGTAGTACATTCAATCTATAGATTGCTTTGGGTAGTATGGACATTTTAATGATGTTGATTATCCCAATCCATGAGCCTGGCATGCTCTTCTATCTGTTTATGCCTTCTTCTCTCTCTTTTTTCAGTGTCCTGCAGTTTTCTGCATATAGGTCTTTTACCTCTGTAGTTAGGTTTATTCCTAGACATCTTAATTTTTTTTTGGTGCAATGGTCATGTTTTATATTTTAGATGTTGTTGCAATGAATGTCTTATATTTGGAAGTACACTTAAATGAAAATTTTCCTTGAAAACCATACCCCCTCCCACCCCAATTTATGGGTACAACTTAGCCTTTATTCATCCACTTAGTCATTTAGTAAATATTGAGCACTGACTATATTCAAGATACTAGACAGCAAGTCCAGGTGGCCTATAGTTGATAGTATATAGTATTATATTCCTACCATATTATGTCCTTAGATTTTATGTGTAGAAATCTTGGAAAATTTGAAATCTAGGTTGGGAACTTTCTCTTTCTTTGTATTCAATGAATGGATTGTCCTGGTCTTTCCGACCACAAAGAGGTGAAGAAACCACTCTAGTTTTGTGTGTCTGTTTTTAGTATCATGGGGTATAACTTTAATTAAATTAAATTTACTTTTTATATAATTGTTATTTCTGTTAAACTGGAATTGGTTGATCATATGACAAAATAATTTTTGAAATTATGAATAACAAATGTATTAACTTTAAGTATGGTTAAATTTATAAAATTGAATTAAATGAAACTTGACTCTTTCCTGAAATTTTGGTTCATAGAAAAACTTGTCTGTCTCAATCTTAAATTAAGAACTATAGTCCTTCCTATGCAAAAATTTCAAAGAAACTATAAAATGTAGCGGCACTTGTTCCAAAAATCTTTCTAAATACTCTCTGAATTTGAATAGTAAAACTTTTATTGTTCTATCTGTATCTATCATCTATCTATCTATCTATCTATCTATCATCTATATGTGGAAGTAGACATTAAAATTGTGGATTTAAAACTTTTTAAATCTGGATGATAATAGTGGAATACTTTACATTAAAATATGCATACTACCTTTTGATCATGTTGAAATCCTCACATACTGGACACTATAAAATTATAGTCATTGCTGTATTACTTTATTAATGTGTGAATACTTGCTTAAAGAAAGTTTATAGGAATTTTTGGAAGTAAATATATGTGGAAGGAACACATGACTATATGAGAACACTTTTTATATTTTAGAAATGTTAAAGATAAAATAACATGTTTGGGGGAAAGTGGAAATTGGAAAATATTATTTAAGCTCTACTTCTTCTCAGTTTGGTATATGCCCATATACTTAAATAAAACTTTTTGTTGGCCCTAATATTGAGTTGTATATATTAGAACATGACACATACTTTTCTGTCTTTTCATTAGTGTTCCTCAGTGGTCTCTTTTGGAACAAGTTCAGAAGCCCATTGACACCAGAGAAAGGAGTTTGCAAAATCCTCAAAATTGCCTGGCAACATCAGGTGATTCAACGCAAAATGTAAAAACAAAGCTAATGATTCACAATTTACATTGCAGAAGTCAAGAAATTATTTCAACAAGAAATTAATTGAAAGTGTCATGGAGTCCAAATAGGATTAAGACCAGGAGGCCATTGGATTTGTCAATTGAGTGTTTGATGGTGACATATTAGAAATGAAAATTGATTTTTCAAAAATTTCTTCTTTCAGCTGAGTAGTAGCTATGGATGTGTCTAGGGAGTGTGTCTATGGAGTGTGTCTACTTTAGTTTCTCTAGTATATGTGAAATATATGGGAAAGGCATTTGGGAGATACCTCTACAATAAGCTTAATTTTATAGGATATCTTTAGTATATGGAAAGTTTAGATGAAGTAGTTGTGAGTATGTGTTTATTCCTACAACCTATTTTGAAATAAGGAAATCTTGCAATAAGCCCCAAAGCAGTCTGAACCCTGATTATTGGGAGAAGTGCATGGATAGCAACTGTGTAGATAATAGCTAAAGTTCTTTTCAGTTCTAAAATTCTATTATTTTATTGTATGTGCTATATAGAACATTTTAAGTTCCCATGGGATAGCATACTTCCACATGTAGGAAAGGAGAGCACATACTATAAATTTGTCTCAAAATATCAAACACTTGCTTAATATTCCTGTTTAGCCTAATAACACAACAAGAGACTTGAGAGAAAATGGTTTCCTGCAGAAAGATAAGAAACTGCAAAATATACAACTGTATCAAAAGATGGAGACACAAATTGTAGGGTGTGTTCAGCATAATATTCTCAAAACATACCAGTGTATGCAAATACATGTTTTCTGGATTGTAGTGCCAATACTTTGGCTATATATACTAATATTGCAAATAAAAGTGGGATAGTACTATTTACCTTTAAGATCAAGTGCACAAAAACAATAAACAGGGACCTGAGTGTCCCCTTAGTGAAACTTTTTCAAAGTGCACTCATCCATACTCCCACTGGATTTAAATCACAGGTGTTAATTACTATACCACAAATTTTCATCTCAAAAATCTAGACTTCCAATCCAGATGAATTTGCATTTTAAATAAAAATATTTACACTAAATTTGAGCTGTGCGTTGTGATAGCAACGAACTACATGTGGCTGTTAAAATTAAAACCAAAATGAAAAGAAAATTATATTTAAAAGTCAACCCGATAGGCATATTGTCCATATTTCAAATGCTTACTAGTCATTTGTGCCTAATGGCTGCTGTATAAGACAGTACAGATACAGAACATTACTATTGCTAAAGAAAGTTCTATTGCACAGCACCACTATAGAAAGGTTCACAGCTTTATAAAAACGGCTAAGTTTTGTCTTTTTTCAGTTGTTCACTTCTCCCCTATATAGAAATACTTAAGGCCATATCTTATAGTGGAAATGGCATGATAACGATTGTAGTCAACTTTCTTCTTGAGATTTTTGTCTAATCTATTATCTTCTAATATACTGTTGGGCTCTTTTGTACTGGTTATTATGGTAGGCCAAAGATACCACCTAGCTTTTCCTGTTTTTAATGTATTATTTCTCTTAATAGAACTATCTGTCTACCAGTTTTATTGTATACTTTCTTACACATATAGAAATGCTTAGCGAGTGGAACCTTAATATTGAAAACAGAATAGCCATGTAGCTATATAATTTTGTTAACCAGTGTCACCCCAATAAATTAAATAAACAGGAAATAAAAAATAGCCATGTAGTTCTACAGGCAACACTAACCTTGAGCCTGTCTCTGTCACTTAAAACAGAAAAAAAGAATTCTGGCCCCATAAGAATTCATCAGATGATATTTCCTGAATGAAAAGTTACTTGAAAAATACTAAGTGATAGAACTGGTACACAATAAAAATGAAGGTATTTGCTATGATCACCACTGTTACTAATTCCTTTTTGACATTCCACAGAATCTTCCAAGGAAGAGAGTCCAGTGACTAGGAGGAGGTCCCAGTCATCACCTCCTTATTCTACAATTGATCAGAAGTTGCTAGTTGATATCCACGTAGGTTTCCATCTTAACTCATAATACATTTATGTTTGTTCATTTTCATTTAAAATTTCTTTTGACTTATTTTTATCTTTACTTGAGGAAAAGTTAAAGTTAATTTTTAAGTTAATCTTTCAAAGACTTCTATTGATATGTGAGTATGCACAAAATCAAATCTAAAAATTGAAATGGAAGAACATTTAATTGATCAACAAAGAACAAATGCTGGTGAGGATGTGAAGAAAAGAGAATGCTTCTAGTGTACTATTGATGGGAATGCAAACTGGTGCAGCAACTGTGGAAAGCAGTATGGAGTTACCTAAAAAAATTAAAAATGGACCTGCCTTTAATCCAGTGATCCCACTTTTGGGAATATATCCTAAGAATCCTGAAGCACCAATCAGAAAGAATATATATGCATCCCTATGTTCATAGCAGCATGATTTACAGTAGCTAAGATCTGGAAATAGCCTAAATGCCTGTCAGTACAAAAGTGGATAAAAAAGTCATGGTATGTTCACACAACGGAATACTATGCAGCTGTTAAAAAGAAAGATATTTTATCTTTTGAGATAGCAGGGAGGAACCTGAAGAATATTATGCTAAGTGAAATAAACCAAAGGAAAACAAATGTCACATGATTTCACTTATATGTGGAAATCTAATGAATAAAATAAACTGACAAACAAAATAGTACAATAAATATGGAATCATGGAACAGACTGAAAGATCTCAGATGGAAAGGGGATGGGAAGAGATTAACCAAAAAACGGATATGCATATAGACATTGCCCATGGTCACAACAATAGTGTGATAAAGGACTGGGGGGAGGGGAGGAAACCAAATGAAGAAGGGACTTGGGGGGAAGAAGAAGGGACAGCTGCATACTTCAAAATAAAGATAAAAATATTTTATTTTCACACTAGTGGCACAGTGCATGAAATTCATGCATCAAGGAGAGGGGGGTTCCATCAGCCCAGCCTGCACCATCTCCAATTGGGAAACCCTTGGGGGATGTCTGACTGATAGTTTAGGCCCGATCTCACAGTTGGAAACCCCTCTCACAATCCAGAAACACTGACTCCTAACTGCTCACCTGCCTGCTTGCCTGATCACCCCTAACCACTGCCCTGCTAGCCTGATCTCGCCCCAACTACTCTCCCCTGCTGGTCTAGTTGCCCCCAACTGCCCTCCTTTGCTGGTCTGATCTCACCCATAATGGCTCCCCTTGCCAGCCTGATCTTGCCCCCAACTTCCCTCCCCTGAAGGCCTAATCTTGCCCCCAACTTCCCTCCCCTGCCAGTCAATTTGGTTCTGATTGGTTGGTTTCTATACCAGTAGGCATCAAAAGCTCTGCCTCCTAGGCAGTCCTTGGCATCTCACAGTTCACCCAGATTTGGTTCTGATTAGTCGGTTTCTATGCCAGTCAGAATCTCCAGGCCTATCTCCAGGCCTGATCAGAGAGGCAGGGCTGATCAGCAGCCCCTGTGGAGGCCTGTAGAGAAACAGAGGCATGGCTGCTGGTGAAGCCTGGAGAGAAATAGAGAGGCAATGGCTGATCAACAGCTGCCATAGAGGCTGCAGATCAAACCTTGCCTCTCTCTTCAGACCTTGCCTCTCTCTTCAGGCCTTTCTCCAGGCCTGATCTGCAGCCCCCTTGGCAGTCAGTCTTGGGTAGCCTCACAGGACTGACTTCTGGTCTGTCAAGCCTTCAGTCGTTTTCAACATTATGGACCCTGGGTTTTTATGTATATTAGGATTCTTATGTCAAACCAAATTCAAGAGAAGATTATTAAAAGAACTAGTTTTAGAAGTTAATCTCAAATTAAGGAGTAGAGTCTAGCTGCTCAATTTTTGTCTTATTTCTTGGATGATCAAGCAATGTATAAAAAATAAAGAAAAATAAAATTTCAATTTGTATAAATAAAATGTATTCCAATTCTTTGTGTAGTGTGCTTTTAGATCATTTCATTTTACTTTTGTAATTACTCCTACCTTACCACACACACACACACACACACACACGCACGCACAAAAAATCATTTGTAGCTTATTCAAAAGTTGCTTATATGACACATAACATACTTACATGTAGATTTATATTAATATCCTTAAAAGTGTTTGAATTATTTTAAGACAACCTCTGTTGTATAAAACTAGAGCTTGGAAATTAACATATCAATTTTAAAAGGTATGTATTAATCCCAATGTCAGGGAATAAAACAAAAGAAAAAAGTTACTCTATCTTCTATAGCACATCAAATAATCTGTTTTACACCCTAGCACCAAAATCTAATGTCTATTCTTTGGAAGACAAATAAGGGAAAATTTAAAAAGTGAGTAAATTTTTTTTCTTGTGTCATGCAGAAAGTTCGTTAATGATCACAGCTTGAGGTTTGGTTTTTGTCATCTCATCATTACAAAAATGTTGGTTTTATCTACTGAGTAAATATCTTCATTTCAATTGAAAATATATTTTTAAAATATTATCAACTTGGAAATGTTTCAATCTACATGAAAATGCAAGGATACTAGAAACTACATTAATCTTTCTTGTGTACACAGGTTCCAGATGGATTTAAAGTGGGAAAAATATCACCCCCCGTTTATTTGACAAATGAATGGGTAGGCTATAATGCACTCTCTGAAATCTTCCGGAATGATTGGTTAACTCCTGCACCTTTCATTCAGCCACCTGAAGAAGATGGTGATTATGTTGAACTCTATGATGCTGGTACTGATACTGATGGTGATGATAATGATTCTAATGATGTGTATGAAGATACTTATGAGCATGACAATGGCAATGATGCCTTGGATAACCATGTTGGTCAGGCTAATGATGCTGGTGAAGATCAGGACGATGATGGCAATGATGAAGTTGTTGATGACAAAGACAATAATCATGATGATGCTCCTCACTGGCTAAGGTTGTTTTCTTTCTGGATTAGTTACATTATCTACTTTTTATAATTTCAAAACTATTTGCATATTTAGTTTAATTGCAAAATTTATTGCTATGTGAGTTAAGAAATTTCACTTACCTATTGGTAAATGTTGATTTTTAATAACATAATTATTCAATGAAAACACTTAATTTTCATTTTATACTGTATTTCATAAATATTCAAGTATTTGTTAAATTCTTTAATTTTTATAAACAAAAACCTCATTTGTTTATTTTTTCTGTTCACTTCCTTTTTATTGAATTTATTGGGGTGATACTGGTTAACAAAAATCATACAGGTTTCTGGTGCAAAATTTGACAACAGATAATCTGTACAGTACACTGTATTGTGTAGCCATCACCTCAATTCATCTGTTAACATTAATATTACCGAAACATCCTACCCTTTGAAAACTGCAATACATATGAGAAATGGGGATGACAAGTTAATATTGTGTTACTTAAAGCTATAAGGTAAAGCCCTGGTATTTTAAAACAAAATATCTAAATTTGCTTTAAAATGTATAAAAACTTGACTTTCACTTCATACTTTCAGGCTGAAACTTACTAACATGGAATTATTCTTGGAATTCTGAAAAATGGTATAACTAAATTCAATATTTGTTAAATTTTATATATTTATAAAGTAGCTGTGCAAAGTGGTAATATTTAGTGAAATAGTATTTTTGGAATACCACCAGTTATTTTCTGTATGTATTTAGTTCCTTGCTCCTGCTCTAAATAGCCATTGTGTTCTTATTTATATATGCTCATGCCTTGTATTCAAACATATCTCAAAGAAGATTAGTTACTATAATATGTTTCTACATTTGTATAAAAATTAACAATGGGAGAATTATTTTCTTTATAATATTGAAATCCATATATTGCTTTAGTTCAATTTTAATTTTATTGGAGGATATATATGACAAAAGAGACTTTTATTTTCTTTTATGCCAACTAAAATTCGACCAGGAATTCCAGTGCCAAATAAATTTGCTTTTAGAGTTATAATACGTACATGTTAATGATGCCTGTTATTCAAAAGATCATTGAGACATTTTGTTAAGCTTGATTTTCTTAGCAGCTAATTAAATTACTATCTTAGCTTAATAAAATCTATATTACTTCCCTTCCTGGTGCTATAGAATGGGATTCTACAGCAAAGCAACTTATACACAGGTTAAAAAAACAAGGAACATGTTCACATTAGCATAAATCAGATATATTGCAAGAAGAATTGTTCAGATACATTGTGATTGAGTCAAGAGTCTGAGTTTGATCACTCATGTAGCCATGAATTTGCTAATGCATAAAATAGTCTATTATTTAAAAAATACATATTCTTACTACCAACCTAACATATGCTCTTAATAAAGGATTAAAATTATCTTCCATCTGCCATCCAAATGCAGCTAGGGAACTAACGGTGGCTATGGTGTTAATTCAGGATACTGTATAAGATTGAAAGGACATAGGAACATATTTCTTCTCTATATATTACCAATATTCACATAGAGCAAAAATGTGCCTAGAGATAGTATATATGCATATAACACATTCTAATTCTGTTTAAATTGCTAACTTTCAGACATATTTTTGTTGAATTGCTTTCCCCCAATTATTAATTGGATCTTGTTATCAGGTCAAGCTATGGCAGAGGTGGAAACTGGAAGCAAAAGGGTAGAGATGATGATAATGGAGGAGAAGGTACCTGCAGCAGCTATGGAAGCCAGAGAACCAGTAGAAGCCATCTAAGATATACAGCCAGTGGGAACAGTACAGCTATGGGAGATCACGAAGAAGATAAAGCCAATATAGGAAGCGGGAAAAGAAGCATGGAGGGTAATGGAGGTAGGGGAGTCTGTGAAAAAAATGAAGAGAGTGGAGTCTTTGAACTCAATGAAGGAGAAAGTTGCTCAGAGAGAGATAATCCAGGTTTGGAGAGACCTACATCTCAGGACTTTGAACATCAACAAGAGGTAATTTGCCATTTGAAAAGGAAATTGAATTACTCTTTTTGTGAATGTGTTTCTTCATATGATATGTCACATTTTCAGCCATTCCATGTATATTTTAAACTTCAGACCAAAGCCTTAAGCATTTTTAATTATAGCTGTAGGTGGATCTTGGATTCTTCTAATTTGGATAATTCCTATTTATTTTCAAAGACAAAAATATCTTCTTTATTTGCCTTTATTACTCAGATCACATGCTTGTTTTATCACATACTTTCATCTAGGAAGTTTTTATTTCGGTAAAATATACATAACAACTTTTTTCCATTTTCACTATTTTAAGTATAGAATTCAGTAAAATTAAGTACATTCAAAATGTTGTACAGACATCACTACTAATCACTTTAAGCACTTTTTTAACATCCCTAAAAATTAAACAATTAACTCTGTTATCCCTCTTCCATGAACCTAGTAACCTCTATTCTTTTTTTGTCTAGGTACCTTATTAAGCAAAAATATACAATATGTGTTCTTTTCTGTCTAGGTTATTTCACTTAGCATAATATTTTTCAAGGTTCATTCATGTTTTATCATATGGCATTTTTTAATTTTAAGGCATAATATCTCATAGTATGAATACATTGCATTTTGTTTATCCATTCATTTGTACACAGACATGTGGATTGTTTTAGGCTGCTTGCTATCATGAATAATGCTGCTGTAAAAATTGGCATGCAGCTGAAACCGGTTTGGCTCAGTGGGTAGAGCGTCGGCCTGCGGACTGAAAGGTCCCAGGTTCGATTCCTGCCAAGGGCATGTATCTTGGTTGCAGGCACATCCTCAGTAGGGGTCGTGCAAGAGACAGCTGACCGATGTCTCTCTCTCATCGATGTTTCTAACTCTATCCCTCTTCCTTCCTCGCTGTGAAAAATCAATAAAATATTTTTTTAAATTGGCATGCAAATACCTGTTGTTGGAGTCTCTGTTTTTAATTCTTTGGACTATATACATAGAAATGGACTTGCTAGATGTGTAATAGTTATTGTGGTATTGCTAGATTCTATTTTAGTTTTCTAAGGAACTGTTCACACATACAATTAACACTTAAGTAACAAACTATTTTCACATGATGATTTGTCATTCACAAAAAGTTTGCTGACTTTATAAATAGGTTTAAAAATACTCAGATAACCAAAACCGGTTTGGCTCAGTGGAGAGCGCGTCGGCCTGTGGACTGAAAGGTCCCAGGTTCGATTCCAGTCAAGGGCAGAAACCCTGAGCTGGGCTCATGGCTGGCAAGCACAGTGGCGGTGGCAGGAGCCTTTTTCGCCTCCACAGCAGTGCTAAGAATGTCTGACTTAGGCCTGCTCCCCGGACTATGCTGGGCCTCTATTGTGTAAATAAGATGTCTGGCAGAGTACCTAGGACATAATAAAAATTCCACAAATGTTATATTTCCAAATTTTACAGTTAGAGACTTCAAGCTCCTTGAATTTCTCCTGTAATATAAATTATCTCAACATAAGTTATGTCTCTTTTTCAGATGAAATTGTTGGTTTCATCTGGTAAATGTGCATTTTATATAGGTGCAGAATTATAGACATTAACATATTTTGCATTCTGTTTTTCAAATACAATACAGGAATATTGTATTTCTCTCACTGTTAAGCTCATAATAAAGTTAAAATTAATTTTTAATCTTTTAGGAATCAGTTTGCAGAAGTAGGACCTCAAATGCCATTGCCTCAATAACTGATGATAAGAATGACAGTATAGACATATTGGAAGCACCAACAGAATCAGGTTTTTCTGATGGCCACTCACCTCCTTTCAACATTTCTGGGAGTGCTGCAAATACTGAGTTTTCTAATTCCATCTGTAAGTGTGTTTAACCTCCAAAAACTGCTGTCTTTTCACACATTAAATACAGTGTTTGACCACTGGGTCATGATCTGAAATGAATTAAATCTTTCTGATATTCAGTTGACATTAAGCCAGATAGATATAAGCTTTAAAAATTTACTCTTCTCTGAATCTATATGCCACCTAAATTTGAACTACAATTGATAAATTGAGTCCCTCATTTGTAATTTTTTTTTGCAATCTAAGCACAGCAACTTGAAATACATTTGTATTCAGAAATGTGTTATCTGATTTTGTTATCTGATGGTTTAGGAGTTACAGAAATTATACCTACATTTAAAAAATAAAATGCCATGGAAATAAAGGAACTTATCTAAGCTGAGTCTCATTTGTAGAAACACGCAAGCACATATCATGTAAACATTAGTAATTTCTCTCAATATCTTCTCCTTACTTCTTAATAGTATACACTGGATTAGTGGAAGTACCTGAGAAATCACCTAAGAAAACCTCTGAAGTCAATGTTAACCCACTATATGTCTCTCCTGCATGTAAAAAACCACTAATCCACATGTATGAAAAGGAATTCACTTCTGAGATCTGCTGTGGTTCTTTGTGGGGTGAGTTTAGTTTCTTTAAAATGAGCTGTTGCTCTTTTGAAGATTATATTTTATCTATGTAATAAAGTGATGAAAAATCATAGGTATAAAACATTTATTTTCTATTATTAAATCATTACCAAGAAATTAAAAATATATTTATATAATTAATTTGCTCCTTTTTGCTGATTTATCTTCACTAAATGTATTTTGATGTTTGAATGGGTGCTCCCAATCCTTTTTATTCTATTTTTGTTTTTAACCTGAATTAACTGAGCTAAAATATAAAATTGAGTTAGGTTATGATTTTTTTAATTTTTGAGCTTAGTATGTTTTAATGTAAGAGGATGTGCAGCATATAATTAATGAGATATTTCCATAAATATTTCTGCAAGTTCTTGTTTTAAAATAATCTTGAGGATTTTTTGAGAAAGTTACTTCTATGTCTTTGATAGACTTTTTCAGTCCTTTATTCCAGAAGAGTGAATTATAACCACATTAGTAGTGCTGAGACAATATTTTATCTTAAGCCAGTTTGTAGCATAAATGAAACAATAAATGAACAGAAGAAGGGGAGAAATCCAAAGTAAATGCCAACCTCCAATTTGCAATTTCATAAATTTTACTTCATGTAAGATTGAACATGGGACAGAACTTTATATTAAAAATAGTATAATGTAGTGGATATTATAATTATATGGATCAAACAACAGGGAAAAACCTAACATACTCAAAGTTTTGCTAATGTAATGTATCAGATTACAAGAAAACCAAGTTTACTTCATTATCATTTCAGTCAGGTGACTGCCCAGTTTATGCCTAGTTATTGATTTTCATTATTTGTGAAAAATTATTTTGAAAAAAAAAAGATTACAGTAAAAATTGACTGCATTTCTTTCTCCCCTCTCAGATTCCCCTGTAGTAGAAAAATGTAGTTTATAAATCTGCCACTGGCCTGGACATTTACTTACAGAACTGGTAAAAGACAGAATGAGAAAATGAAGGCAGAGATCCTTGCCTTTGCCCCTAGAGAAAAATATTCTCCAAGAAGAAGGAACATATTGAAGTATTCTTTCTTATATTACCTTGCTGATTTCCCCCTGTATCTTAGGATATGGAGGAAAACTCCCACAGTGGTTTGAAATACATTGTAGCTTTAGTTTAATCTTCTATTTCAATTCTGTCATTCTGATCTTTTAAAACAGTGTGTATATGTTTTATTTTGTTTATTTGTTATTGGTTTTTGAGTGACCAGAACCAGCAGACAAAGAGTGTCAAAATTAAATACATAAAAGTAGGGATTAATTTAATAGACTTTTGGCAATGTAAATATTTTAATGTATCTACAAACACAGAATCATTCCATTTTAAATCAGTTTACATATAATTATTTTAAAAACATTAAAACCCATAGATATAATTAGAAATGAGAAATTAACTGAATTGATGCCTGTAGGTGCTAGACAACTTCAATATTTAATGGTAACTTTCCAAGGGATTGATTGACTTTTATAAAGTTTGGGACACAGTTAAGGGTACTGAGATATACATAAAGGTTTATTTGTAATGTGGAACACTAGACACCAGCCAGTACAATATTGCCAAAGGGTATTATCTTCCATATTTGTATGCATTTCGATGAAATTTGTTCTGTTGTTAGAAATTCCATTTTTATGCAGAATAAGGCTAACATTAGCCTAAAATGATATGCCACCTTTATAAATCAGAACATTGGCATAACAAAAATCTTACCTAATAATAGACAAACATGTAAATTGACCATACCTCCACTACACCCACAGCCAATCAGAGTGAGTATGCAAATTAACCCAACAAAAATGGTGGGCTAACTTGCATATGCAGGCACGAAGCCTCCAGGAAGGGCAGGATGCCTGCAATGATGGGGGTGGTGGAAGGAACTATAAGAGTGGTGCTCCAGACAGAAGTGAGGATGTGCCTTCTCCCAGGTTGGCCAGGAGCGGGGACATGCCGGCTCCAGGGCAGGCCGGGAATGGGGACTTGCTGACTCCCAGGCAGCTGGGACTGAGGCCCGGGAAAGAAGGCCTATTCTTGCACGAATATCATGCAACAGGACTCTAGTACTAATATAAAATTATTTATAAAAATGTAATCTGAGCTAATAGAGAACTTTTCTTTTTATATATAAACAGGAGTGAATTTGCTGTTGGGAACCAGATCTCATCTGTATCTTATGGATAGAAGTGGAAAGGCAGATATTACAAAACTTATAAAACGAAGACCATTTCGTCAGATTCAAGTTGTAGAACCACTCAATTTGCTGATTACTATCTCGGGTTTGTTTAAGAACTAAAATTAGCTGAGTAATTATACAAATTAATTAGGTTTCAAACTGGCTAAAGAATTTCTCAGGAGAAGGTGTTCATAGGAAAGCACTTTAAATATCACATTTATTTGGGACACCAGACTTTCAAACTAGTATTTTTTTAACCTATTTATAATTTAAACTAACTTCTGACTTTCCTTTGGTATCTGTAAATTTGATTGCAATACACCTAACCTAGGTCAATTATAAGAAAAGCCACGTGTTTTATTATTTTAGAGCAATAGAAAGAGAGAGAGAGGGAGATAGAGGGAGAGAGAGAGAGAGAGAGAGAGAGAGAGAGAGAGAGAGAGAGAGAGAGGTGAGAGATGTGAGAGAGACATATGGATCAGTTGTCTCATTTACTCACCCTGACCAAGGATTGAACCTGCAAACTTTTGGTGTATGCCATCACTACGCTCTAACCAACTGTCATCTGGCCAGCACTCAGGTCCTTTCTGAGTATCCACATACTACTTTATAACTCACAATTTCACCCACCCATACACATATGACCACACTAACATCCACTAAATACCTTCTTTGTGATGTATCCAAAGAAACAAAGAATGAAGTAAATAATTAGATAAAAATGATACTGTGTTGTCCCTGACACAAACTTATAAGAGCCAATGGATAAGGTTAGTAACAAGACTGGATCTTCTAAGACCTCTCCATTCTTTGCATATAGTAGTTGAATTTCTTAGCTTTGGTCAGTCTGTGCTTGAACCTTTCAATATGAGAGTACAAGTATATGGATGTTAGTAATGTTAGCATTAAAATTGACTATAGACCAAAGATGGCAGACAAAAAGACAGAAAGTTTTTAAAAATGATTTGAGTGTAGAATAAAATGATGCTACAGTAATTTAGATATGTACATTGATTAATGTTTATCTATATTCTTAAATATTATTAACTTTGCTTCACGTTTTACTAAGAGAAAAACCTCTATAGATGCTAAAACTTCACAATTTTTATCACGTTATACAGTCACCCATTTATAACTGCTTGATATACATAAAAGCAACATTAACAACATTTGAAAATACTTGGGTGGCTGGATAACACAGTACTTTACTTTTTATTCAGCTTTCTCCAACCTAAATGTGCCATTTTTAATGCTTAAGATTTTTTCAAATGTGGATTATTTTTGCCTCAGATAGTATGGAGAACATCAGTGTGTAAATATGCCTAGTAGTTTAGAGCACACATTTGTTTTACCATTTAAGAATAGAATGGCAACAGATATGGATGTCTGAATTCTAACACTGCTTTTTATAGTATTACATAAAGCTATATTTAAGATTTATCTCATAAATAATAATCATATTATTGGGCCTAGAAATCTTTTAATCATAAACCCTAAAATGAATATAAAGTCACTAAAAAGAAACATGAAGGAATTATAAAATGTTGATGGGATTTATAATTAGAAATTTAATATTAAAGATAAATTGGGTTGAGAAAAAATAATAAAACCATTCAATTATTTTGTAAGTATGCCTAAATGAAAGAGCACAGAGAGATCCATCCCAGTATCCCTGAATATATAACACTGAATTCAATAGGCATCCCTCTCATTCATATCCAATACCAGGGACAGTTTCTCCATCTTTGAATCCTAGAAGGATCACGACTTAGATGAAAGCCATGATACAAATGAATGGATGGTGATTTTGGTGTCTGCACAGTGGTAGGCTTAACCTGCCCCAAAGAAATATTTTACATTCACTTCAGACAGGCACATAGGTAGCTAGTAGACACTTTTACTATGTTTTGGAAGTGAGAAACATCTCTATCACACTTACAAAATCCGAAGAGAAGACTGATGAAATGTAGTTTTTAAAAAATGCTTTTTACCTTAATGAAAACATTTGGTTACAAAGGCAAAATGCCTTTACTTTTTTATTCTTTTAGTACAGTGGTCATCATGTGGCTCGCGAGCCGTGGTTTGCCACTCTGTTGACTAATGAGTTTGCTGAACACTGTTTTAGTATATGAAGAAAATAGATTGAAATACTGCATTGTATTTTAATCTGTCAGGCCATAAAAACAGACTTCGGGTGTATCATCTGACCTGGCTGAAGAACAAGATTTTGAATGATGATCCGGAAAGTAAAAGAAGACAACTGGAAATGCTAAAGACAGAGGAAGCCTGCAAAGCTATTGATAAGTTGACAGGCTGTGAACACTTCAGTGTCCGTAAGTCCCATTTCATATTTACTACAGGTATACAAATTTTGATCCCCTTCACTTGGTAAAGTACATTGTTATGAAAGGCAGAGAAAGGAAAAAGTTTCAACTTCATATACAAAAATGAATGAATTTCATTGCCACATTTAACAGAAGTTTTATGCCACAATTATGGCTGTTATTGAAAAAATATAAATTGATTGAAATAGCTATTGAAGTTAAATTTGGTTTACTTTCTCACCTTTCTTCCCTTCTTAGTCACTCTAATTACTTCATATAAACTATTATTTTCCTATTTCTATATAACTTCAAATATATAATGCTTTAGTATTTCTTCAATAACACACAAGATTATTTATATGACACTGTTCTATAAATAGCAATAAAATAGAATCACATAATAATTCCTTTTATTTTTAACTAGAGGTCCGGTTAAAGAAATTTATGCATGGAGGGGATGTCTCTCACCCCGCCCTGCACCCTCTCCAATCTGAGATCCCTAGGGGGGTATCCAACTTCTGAGATGGGGTCTAAACCAGCAGTCAGACATCCCTCTTACAATCTGGGACCACTGGCTCCTAACTACTCACTTGCCTGATGGCCCTAACCACTTCTGCTTGCTAGCCTGATCATCCCTAACTGCTCCCCTGCCAGCCTGATTGCCCCAACTGCCCTCCCCTGCCTGCCTGATTGCCCCCCACTGCCCTCCACTGCTGGCCTGATCACCCACAACCACCCTCCCCTGCTGCCACCCGCCTTCTCCTCCGGGCCCCACTTCCACTATGTGCACAACCATCTTGTGGTGGCTATCTTATGGTGGCCATCTTTGTGGCAGCCCTCTTGTGGCAGTCATCTTGTGGTGGCCATCTTGTGATGACATTACATGCAAGGCCACCTAGGCTTTTATTAGTATAGATTAGCAAATCCTTTTTAACACTGATGAGGAAAACCCACAATAAGTTAAAAGAAAAGGTCTCCTATAGTCTGCTGGCTCTTGTTCCCACTGTTGAGATTCATGAATATGATTGCTAAATATTTCCTATCTGATTTGAATGTTTTCATATCCCTGCCTCTTCAAAATCATTCACTGTGGACGGAGTAACAACTCTAGGGTCTCAGAATTCTACTCTCAATCTGTCAACAACTGGGAAGTAATGTTATCTCATTTTGTTCTGTTTCTAAAGCAAATTTCCTCCACTCTCAGCCTTAATTTCCTTCTTTCCTCTTCACTAATTCCCTTTTAGGCAGAACTAGTGACATAAATAAGAGAAAGGTGAGATCACCTAGTATGTGTTGCATCATAATATTTATGTCCTGACTTACCATTTCTGCTCCACATATAAAGAGGTTTTCCCAGAATAGGTTTACATATGTGTATACATATGTATGCATACATCATTGAAGAGAGAAACAAATACCTGAATTGGGCATTAAATAAATACATTACTTTCTTTTAGTTTTATCTTTTTAAATGTTTTTTTTTATTTATTTCAGAGATAGAAAGGGAGAGAGGAATAGGAGCATCAATGATAATAGAGAATCATTGATCAGCTGCCTCCTGCATGCCCCTGATTAGGGATTGAGCCCACAACCCAGGCATGTGCCCTGACCAGAATCAACCTCCTGGTTTATGGGTCAGTGCTGAAACACTGAGCCACACTAACCAGGCTCTTCTAGTTTTATGTACCACTACTTTTCTTCAGAGTATATTATGTAAATTTTGTAGCCAGAGGTGAATGACGTCCCCCAGTATTAAGCCAGGAGTTTACATTGAACTGCTTACTACCAACTTGTAAATATTTTAGTTCAATAAGAGAGAGTTTCCCAACTGGCATGGTTCAGTGATTGAGTGCCAATCTGTGAAACAGAAGGTTGAGGTTTGATTCCAGATCAGGGCACATGCCCATGTTGTGGGCTTGATTCCCAGTGTGGGGCATGCAGGAGGCAGCAGATTGATGACTCTCTCTCATCATTGATGTTTTGTCTCTCTTTATTCCTCTCTGAAATCAATAAAAAATATTTTTTATAAAAAGAGAGAGAGTTAACCAACCATCTTGCAAATCTGGGCTCTTGGTAAGCAGGACTAGCTAAGTCTAGTTTTTCTGGCTGATCCCATTCCAACCTATCCCAGTTCCTATAAAAAACAAAAACATTTGCCCTACTGAAAGATGAACAGTAGATTTATTTTGCTTGTTGAGAGTTATTAATTATACTTCTTTGACCATCTTAGGAAGAGTGAAAAAGAAAAAGAATGTGTGTGTGTGTGTGTGTGTGTGTGTGTGTGTGTGTGAGAGAGAGAGAGAGAGAGAGAGAGAGAGAGAGAGAGAGAGAGACATTATATTATATATTGGTCTGAGATGAAGTCTGGCTAGAGAGGACAGAAGTAATATCACTGCCAAGTAAGAGCACAAAGTATAAATTTAACAGGTAGGACAATATATCTATAAGAGCCAAAGGTTCTAGGTGAGAACAAGCATATATTTTTCCTATATCTATTATCTTTAAAAAGCTATTGAAATAATTCACATAACATAAAGTGTACCTATTTAAAAGTATAGGATTTTAGTATACTTATAGAGTTTTGTAATAAACATCACCATTATCCAATTTTCATTGTCCACCCCAAATAAAACCCCTTAGCCATTACCAGCCTCTCTGCATTCAATTAGTCTTACATTCACATTATTTTCCTCACAATCCTAGGTAATGTTGCCCGATGGTCCTTTGCTCCAGTTAAATGCCAACAGCCATTCCCATTTTGGGATGCAGTGAAAAAGGAAACTTCATTCAATGCATACAGCCAATTGTGAGAAGTTATGGCTAGCACAGCTGTGGAACAGCTCAATTGTATTACAGCTCAATTATGAAACAAAATGGCTGTGAAACAGCATGACTGTGAGGAGGCCTTGGGGAGAGGTACTGAGCAATACAGCCCTGGGAGGGACAGCCTTGGGGCTAGTTCCCTTTTAGGCTAGACAGATCTACTCTAGTCCGGTCTGCTCCATCTCATTTTAGGTGTTTCAGCACCATGCAGTGGTTCTCAACCTTTCTAATGCTGCGACCCTTTAATACAGTTCTTCATGTTTTGGTGACCCCCAACCATAAAATTATTTTCGTTGCTATTTCATAACTGTAATTTTGCTACTGTTAATGAATCATAATGTAAATGTCTGTGTTTTCTGATGGTCATAGGCTCTACAGTAGTGGTTCTCTCATGACCCACAGGTTGTGAACTGCTAGCAGGATCGCCTAAGACCATTGGAAAACATAGATATTTACATTATGATTCATTAACAGTAGCAAAATTATAGTTATGAAATAGCAACAGAAATAATTATATGGTTTGGGGTCACCACAGCATGAGGAACTGTATTAAAGGGTTGTAGCATTAGAAAGGTTGAGAACCACTGACTAGGGAAATGTAGTCTTTAACCTTCAATGAAAAGTGAACATGTGCTATCCAAAGGAAAGAAGGGCTGACTTATACAGACATAAGTCCCACACCTGGTCTAAGATTTGTCCATCCACATGCAAATTAGCACTCAAAATCCTTTCAGTTTGGGCCCAAAGGCAATGTCCCGATTAGTCGATTGGGCCCAATTTCATTGGTTGTTGAAAATGTTAATATGGATATAACTGTGCAACTCCAACTGGATGGAGAAAGCCTCAGTCCTATTGGCTGAAATACAAATTCCATAAATTTCTTTATAATGGCCGGCTCAGCTGTCAGGAACACACTGCAATTAGGCAGTTCATTGTAGGCTTCTTCCTGAAGTGCACTTTGTGTGGAATACTCTTATGTAGAAACAGCTACTAAACTCTGCTTTTAAATTTAAGCCAAGTTAGCCACTAAGAGCCTTTCTTGGTAGGTATCTTCTTTCTCAAGGTTCACATTAACCACTTATCTATTTTATTTTGCTATAAATTTCTCTATTCTGGACAATTTATTTAAATGCAATCATACATGTGGTTTTTTTTTGTTTTGTTTTGTTTTTTTGTGAGAGGCTTCTGTCACTTATATTTTCAAGGTTCATTCATCCCATTGGTATTTTTTTTGTGTGTGTGTGTGTTTTTTTTTTTGTTTTTGTTTTTTGCTGTTTAATTGTTTATTCCACATATTTCAATTCAGAAAAATCTATTTTGTTTTCTGTATTCAAAATTTTAGCATTCCACTTGATAACATTGCCATTCATTATGATTTAATTTTATTCTTTTTAAAGTCCTTTTCTGTGTTGCTCACCTTTTAGCATGCATTCTGTAGCGAGTGTGAGGCAAAAGTATGTTTACAGTTTTGAGCATACAGATTTTATTCTTGTATTATTATTTATTAGTAATTGTATTATTTTCTATATGAACAACTTTAAAGATACTTTAACCCCATCCTTTTGTTTGTGGATATTCAATTCTCCCAATACCATTTATTGAAAAGTCTATTCTTTCCTAATTGAATGGTCTTGACATCATTGACCAAAGGTGTATTGATTTTTTGTAGATTCCCAATAATCCTCCATTGATCTATATGCCTATATTTATGCCAGTACTATGCTGTTTTAATTAGTGTACCTTGTAGTAAGTTTTGAAATTTGGAAATAAGAGTTCCCCAATCTTTATCAGGATTGTTTTTGGCTATCTGGGCCTCTTTCAATTTCATGTGAATTTTAAAACCAGCATTAGTATTTCTGCATAAAAAGTCATTAGGATTTCAGGAGATATTGCATTTAATATGTAGGTCACTTTGGGGAGTATTGCCCAAATTAAGTCTACCCATGCATAAACAAAAGAAGTCTTCCTGTTTATTTAGGGCTTCTTTAATATCTTTTAACACTCTTCTGTAGTTTGCAGTGTACAATTTAGAGTACTTTTGAAGGCTAATGCTTACACTCCATTAAATTACACAATGATTTTGTTGCCTTGGTAGGGGGGGCAACAAATTGTAAGCAGATAACTTTTCTAAAAATATATGATCTGTGGCCTTACATTGTGGTTTGAGCATTTTCAATAACAAATATAACATACTTACTTGAGTGTTCTTGTTAACTCTGTGGCATTTTTACTTCTTTGTATTTTATCATTGTAGTCCAACATGAAGAAACAACATATATTGCAATTGCTTTGAAATCATCAATTCACCTTTATGCATGGGCACCAAAGTCCTTTGATGAAAGCACTGCTATTAAAGTGAGTGGTCACCTTTTCCTTTGATGTTTTTCTTTTGAAAAACTATAAATAGGAAAATATTAGCAGAAATATATACCATTCTTCTAGTTATTTTATTTTGGATATACCATGTCAGTCATTATCATTTAACCATTTTTAGACATTTCACAGACACAAAAGCAAAGTGGAGGGAAATACCTCATCACTCCCAAATTTCTGTAGTCACATAAAGATCTTCTCTTCCAGAGCCCCAACACAGGCTTTGTATGCCATCCCAATGACTTGAAATGGAGAAAGTCCTGTCCAATTTAAGAGGAGGGTGGAGAGCAAATGGAGGAAAAGAAAATGTTTGGCAATATTAGAGGGTGGAATCCAATGATAGAAGGATGAAGGAAGAGAAAGCCTTTACTTTAATTACCAGGGCTACAATAGATAGGGATGGGAAGAGAAAGGTGGATCTATATGCCTTCCAGGCTGAAACTCCAAATACATTTCTCTCTAGAACTATTGCAATGAATGGTGCTTAGGCTTATTTTGATTACCAGTACTATTTATATTTTTATATGATTTAACTGAACTTCTATTGATCAGCCATTTTTATTTATTTATTTTTATTGATTGAGGTATTACATATGTGCCCTTACTTCCCCATTGCCCCCTAACACTCCACTCATGTCCTCTTAAGGTAAACCATTCAGCATCCCAAACAATTATGTTGCAGATGAGTTTTTAATCTAATCTTATAAAGTGGGGATTCCTTTTATCGATATTGTCTTTTTATAATGCCCCAGAATTCTGCTTAAATAGGTTTATTTTGTACTTATTCCATAGTGTTGAGGACTGATTAATAAATTAGCAGTATTATATAAAGTCTTAATCTAGGGTGTATATCAGAATCATCTGGCATATTTGCTAAAAGCTTAGATCTCAGACAAAACCCCAGGCCAATTAGTAGGTCTAAAGTGGGGCCTGGAAATCTATCTATTTAGCAAATGCCCCAGATATTTTTGAACAAGTTGGTCCACCTACAATTTTTTTACGGAGTGCTGGTAAGAACACATCATGATAGACCTCATCCAGGTATTTATGATATATTTTGTAGGACAAAACTTATCACAAATCACATGTATACAATAAAGATAAGCTAATTTTTATGACTGCTCCTCAATATCTATTTGCAAAATAAATATATTGTTTTATAAGTAATATAGAATACTATACAGACAATCTTGGCCTGCCCTTCCAAAGTCACATCCCTCAACTGATCTCCCTAAATTGGACTTTGGTTAGACTGTCAGTATTTGGATGTGGGTTTGTTCTTGGGTGTCTGCTGATTGGTCAGAGCTGCCTGGTATGGAGCTAGAAAGCAAAGAAGATAAGTACCAACAGCCTGTCTAGCCTGATACACAGTTCCTAGTTCAATTCCTTATTCCAATGCTTCAACCCAAATCCTGTGGTGTCCAGTCCTCCACTGTGACCTGAACTTGGTGATGAACCCGGTTTGGCTTTTTATTTCATTGAACTAGCAACCATAGGAACCTAGAGTACATCCATTTTATGTCAGGTTAACGTGTCTGGCCTTTTTCAAGTATGCATTGATCAATCAACAGACTCCAAAGGAGACTACATATCTTATGAAGCCTGTATATGAATTCTGGCAAAAATACAGGTAGCTGATCCAGCGAACAATTTTAAGAGACCAGATGAGTTCCTTTATTTGCTGAAGCTCAAGGCAAGGAATTTAACAACAGCAAACAGAGTGGAGAGTCATACAAGTCTCTTACGATTATTAAAGATTCAAACTTCAGGAAACTCAATATTTAAGATCTAAATATAATTATGTTCTTATTGTAGTACCAGATCTAATAAAAGTTACAATACATAGGTCTCTAAATACATTATGTTTTTTTTTTGTTTTTAGTTTTTGTTTGTTTGTGTTGATTTTTTTTTTTTTACAATCACCTGGGTTTTATAAACCTGTTAAGCAAAGGGCAGGGGGATTTTGCCTTAGAGTGTCAGTTTTGGCCTTTTGGACATCTTTGCTTTTGTATCTACAGGTATTTCCAACATTTGGTCTTAAGCCAGTTACAATTGACCTGGCTATTGGTTCTGAAAAAAGACTAAAGATTTTCTTCAGCTCAGCAAATGGATATCACATCATTGATGCAGAATCTGAGGTTATGTCTGATGTAACCCTGCCAAATAATGTAAGATCCTTGAAAAGTATTGTTTATCACAATTTGAATTTTTCACAACTGTCAAACTCTTAAAGAAATGAAAATATAATTATCAATATCTATACTGAAATTGAGACCTCAAAGGTAAGTATAGAGTGCCTGGAAGTAGAAACATATAAACAAAAATCACTGATGGTTTCTTAGTCCAAATAACTATATCTGTTCTGTAGACAAATAGTGTTTGTCTAGCACAATGTTTTTTGTTTTTTTGTTTTGTTTGGCTGCCCATATGTTTATTTATTTTTTGAGGGTTTATTTATTTATTTATTTATTTATTTATTTATTTTTCCCTATTGCCCTCCCCACTCCCCAGTGCATGACCTCATCCGTCTCCCCACCACCACTCCCCCCGCCTCCCCAAATTGCCCTGTATCCACTGGCTATGCCTACACACATACATACAAGTCCTTCGGTTGATCTCCTACAGTCCCCTCCCCACAACCTTTTCTGCCTTCCCACTGTAGCAGGACAGTCTGTTCATTGCTTCTTTGCCTCTGCATCTGCTTCCCCCCACCCCCTGATTTTTGTCTTTAAAAACATCTTTTAAGTTAATAGAGTTTACACTTAAAAATTTGGACTTCTATTGATAAACCAAAAGATGTGACTACATTAGACCCACATTACAATCTAATCATTATCAAATGGAAATTATTTGTGCCTGCTTCCTTTTAGATAGAATAAATGCTATACATTTTTATCCATTTATCTTTATGTATTTATAATAACTGGCACTAACAGGCATATGAGTTTGCATACCTTGCTTCAGTCTTTTTGCACCCCATAATGCACTAAAACATTCTTTAAAAAATACACCACCAGTATTGCAACAGTATTATGTATATCACCCTTCTTTATTCAGATTGCAGTACTTTCACTGTGATATATAAAAATTACCATAAAAACTTCTCTTGTAGCATCAATTATAGTTAAAATTTCTGATCAAAGGATTCAGCATTTAAAAAACTAATTTACCTCAAGTCTTAAATAATTGTAAATAATAAAAATATTACACATCAAAGAAATGGGGAGTTGTAAAAACACTATGTACATTATTTATATAAAAATCTGGAACATAATACCCCTCCACAAGCATACTATACAAAATATAATTACGTTGAATCTCAAATTTGTTGATAGCAATGCTATTTGTCCTATTGAAAAAAGAAGGGCTGAACCAACAAATCTGCTTCACCTTTTCTTAATTCCCCAGTTTGTCAACAAGTAAAATTTTAGCAATTTAACATTATACAAAAGTCCAAGAGAATACTTTCTGTACTTTTAAATCACTGTAGTAATATGATATTTTGCATAACATTCAGGATTATTTCATACATCTCTAACAAATTACATAGATCATTAGTAGAAATATTTTCAAAAGCTTGGTCATTTGAACAATATAATTAACTGATCACTCAGTAGTCATCTATGATTATATAGAAATCACCCTGTTTATGATATGGAAAATACTGAACCAAGCCATGCTAAAGCCACTTAAACACCAGTGCAAGTGCAAGTTCATTTTTATTCAAATACTAGAGGCCTGTGCACGAAACTCATGCATGGGGGGTGTCCCTCAGCCTAGCCTGCACCCTCTCCAAACTGGAACACGTTAAGGAATATCCAACTGCCCCTTTAGGCCCGATCCTTCTAAGATCTGGCCTAAACAGGCAGTTGAACATCCCTCTCACAACCCAGGACTGCTGGCTCCCAACTGCTCGCCTGCCTGCTTCCTGATTGCCCATAACTGCTTCTGCCTGACAGCCTGATCACCCCCTAAACTACTCCCCTACCAGCTTGATTGATGCCTAACTGCTCCCTTGCCAGCCAAATTGCCCCTAACTGCCTTCCCCTATAGGTCTAGTCCCCCTCAATTGCTCTCACTTGCAGGCTTGGTCGCCCCCAACTTCCCTGCAGGCCCAGTCACCCCCAACTTCCCTCCTCTGCTGGCCTGGTTCCCCAAAACTGCCCTCCCCTGCAGGCTTGATCACCCCCAACTGCCCATTCTTGTAGGCCTGATCCTTCCCAACTGCCCTCCCCTGCTAGCCTGATCACACACAACTGCCTTCCCTTGCAGGCCTGATCTCTCCCAACTTCCCTCCTCTGCTGGCCATCTTGTGGTGGCCAGCTTGTGTCCACATGGGGGCAACCATCTTTGACCACTTGGAGGCAGCAATCTTGTGTGTTGGATTGATGGTCGATTTGCATATTACTCTTTTATTAGATAAGATAGAGGCCTGGTGCATGCGTGGGGATGAGGGCCAGCTGGTTTGCCCTGAAAGGTGTCCTGGATCAGGGTGGAGGTTCCCTTGGGATGTAGGACAGCCTAGGCAAGGGGCCTGTGGTGCTTTGAAGACCATCCATGCCCCCGGTGACCCAAGCGGAGGCCCTGATATCTGGGATTTACTTATCCTCTATAAATGAAACTTTGTAGCCTTGAGCGTAGCCAAGCCTCTTGCTTGCTTCGGGGCTGCTGCCATTTTTGTTGGGATTTATTTATTTTCTATAATTGAAACTTTGTAGCCTTGAGTGGAGGCATGGGCTGGCTAGGGTGTGCAGAAAGCTTGGCTTCCTCCATTGCCGGGGAAACCCAAGCCTTCTGCTGGCTCTGTGGCTGCAGCCATCTTGGTTGGGTTAATTTCCATACTCATTCCTGATTGGCTGGTAGATGTGGTTTGTGGGAGTAGTGGAGTGATGGTTAATTTGCATATTACTCTGTTATTAGATAGGATTATAGTACTCTTTAGTTGGAGTATCTTCCATAGCTTCCTGCATCTTATTTTTAAATGCCATGTCAGATAGTGTTATTTTGAAGCTAGTACAGTATTGAACATTGCAGCACTTGTCCAAGTTAACACTTTCAGTATTTCAAAGAGTTCAAGGAGATTAACCCAAGTTCCATTTGACTATTAAGCAAAGAGAATTATTTTCTTTTGAAAGCAAGCAGGTAATTATTTTAGAAACAAGGAGAGAAGATGAGTTAAAAAAAAACACACACATTTTTCTGGCCTAATTAGGATATCTCAAATATATTAAAAAAATAGTATTTTTAGCTAAGCACCCTGGTGTCTTGGCCCACTAAATGAGAAAGGTCTCTAATATAAGGTTGGGAGAGTGTTTTCTGAAACAGCATGTACTAAAAATAATATTTTTTCAAGAGTGCTAGATTACAAATGCTATAATGCTACAAGGAAGCCATGTGTACTAAAGAATATGTGGTTATTTTAGGAACTACTTGAGAAGCAAGAGAACTAACTCTCAGGCTGTCTGGATTTACAGCAGTCCACCTTTTTTCTTGAGGCAAACTTCTTTCTTGCAATTTCTTTTTCTCTCTTCCTTGATTTATTTTCTGATTCAATTGCTCATGCTAGTGCCCAGGGAACGCATAAAAATTGCTTTTCGACTCTGGGTCCCCATTTTGGTTTTAAGGATTGTTGTTGCTGAGACATGGCCTCAAGCACTTGGCCTGAATACACTGGGTTTGGCAAGTATAAATTCTGAGCTTTCTTTCTTTACTTTTATTAATATGGAGAAATGATAGAGGAACGTAATTGTTCATTTTTTCAGGAAAATACTATAAACATGACAATGTCTGTAGTTTAAGTAAATTTTGTCACATTGTTTTATGCATCATGAAATTTAGAAAATCTTAGATATTTCTGATCATTTGATATTGTCACCTAGTACATCTCCGAATTTGTGTATTGAAAGTATTTTAATATTTTATTAATTGGCAAATAAATCCTACATTTTTGTGAAGGGAGGATGACATATTTCAACAGTAAAGAATATTATCAAACTGCCCCTTATAAACATTTTAAGTTCAAGCTATTTTTAAGTTATATTTTTCTCATTTGAATGAGTAGATGTATAACCAGTTGTTTTATATTTTACTTGATTCATGCATCAATTGCTAAAGTATTCATTAATGTCCTGAAATCCAACTCCATAACAAGTAATAATGATTCTATCATTACTCATAATACTTTGTGAAATTTTAATGAATTTCTGTGTGTGAGAAATAAATCTCTGCTGTTTTCAAATAAATATTTCTCTTAAATATAAAGAAGAATATTAAATAGAGATGATTTTATGACATAAGAAAGGTTCTTTTCAAGTGTTGGATAACATGCAGTTTAATATTGAGATAAAAATTTGTCTTCTTCCCTCCACTTTGAGCCCCCTTTTAATCTTTATTGCTCAACCAATCTGTATCAATTAAAGTAGTAGAGATCAAATTTTGGACAAATAAATCCTTATGAAACATAATTCCAGCCCCTGGAAATCATTATACCACAGAATATCATCATTTTACCTGATTCCTTGGGAATTGGCATGATGCTCACCTTCAATGCTGAAGCCCTTTCTATGGAAGCAAATGAACAACTCTTCAAGAAGATCCTTGAAGTGTGGAAAGATATACCATCTTCAGTAGGTAGGTATATAATTTTTCCTCTTTCACATGATGCTATAGGAACTTCCATTTTCTGATCTATCACATATTTTCAATGCATATAGAGTTAATTTGGGATACTGTAAGGTTTTCCCCTTAGTGAAGTTATGCATGTTTGTTATATGCTTCAAAAATCCACAACCTATTACAAAGAGACTAATTTTGGCTTAATTGTTCATTTGCAATAATATTATAAGTAAAATAAGAAAGGAATTTCTTCAGTGATGTATAATTGTATTTTAACTCCCTTTGCTTGCAGATTTTACACAGATGTTGAAAATGTTTCATTCTATCATATTTACTTTGGGGTTTACCTTTTTCTGAGAATACTGGCAAATAGTCATGAAAGAAGAGCAAAATGTTTCCATTTCATATAGTCAATAGTGTTCTGTTTATTGAGTAATAGTCTCATGAAGAATTAAGTATAAAGTGAATATGTGACATATTTGTTGTCACTAAGATTTCATCATCCTTCATTTACAAAGAGATAAATATGATTTATTGGAATGCCTATTAGGTACCACCCAGATGGCAAAGTAAATAAAACTGCCTTTTAATCTTCATCAGGCCAGGATATGTTTTCTTCCTGACCAATACAGGCCTGCAGATCTGAGAAATTTGAATAATTTGAGATTTGTGTATATGTCTCTGAGACTACAGAGATGATACTAGATAGGAAACAGAATGTATATAAACAGTGAAAATATTAGAGATAATAGAATGGTCTGATGGAGGATAAATGTTCCTGGAATGGGAAGGAGTTTAAAGAAGCAAATGAAAAAGGGGAGAGAGAAAAATAAGAGAGAAAGGTAGTTTGTCAATAGAGAAGCCAGAGCTTCTGAAATCTCTATTAAAGGGCTAAATGTGATCCTCATGTGGCTAGATAAACCAGTTTAAAATAACTGCTTTTTAATTGGCTTTTTTTTCATTATGGGATGATAGCACTTTGCATGGTATCTGCAGAATCCTTTATTTTTCATACATATTGTTAAGGATTGTCCTGAAAATGTCCTCCAATTGCTTCAATGAGGTAAGAATTCACAAAGAGTTTAAAGACATGTTAAATGATGAAAAGTAAATGCTTACAATATAATTAATAGACCCAGGGCAAAGAAAACTGAAAATAATGAAACTATCTAACCATTACACTGGTACTTTTAAATCAATTTGATAATCAGAAACTGAAATAAGAAAATTCCATTCAAATAGGGAACGGGACAAACCTCTAGTATATATGCCATTAGGCAATCATAAGAATGAAAGGGTTCTTAAAACGTCGTCTGGTACAGCTATTGTCCTTAAGACAACTTCTGACCTAAAACAAACAAACAAACAAAAATACTTTAGTTGCTAGAATTTGAAAACTATCTTTTTGTGTGTGTGTGCTTTCTTTTTTATTATTATTAAATCTTTATTATTCAGAATAATACATTTGTTTCTCTTTTTTCCCCTCCATAGCTCCCTTCTACCCGGTTCCCACCCCTCCCTCTATCCTTTCCTCCCCCCCCACCGTTGGTGAGTCCACAGATGTATGATTTTTGTCCAGTCTCTCCCTGCACCCCACTCACCCCTTTCCCCGTGAGAATTATCAGTCCACTCCCTTTCTGTGCTCCTGATTCTATTATATTCACCAGTTTATTCTGTTGATCAAATTTTTAATTCACTTAATTTTTAGATTCACTTGTTCATACATATGTATTTGTTGTTCATCATTTTTTGTCTTTTACCTTTTTCTTCTTCCTCTTCTAAAAGAGCACCTTTCAGCATTTCATATAATACTGGTTTGGAGTTGATGAACTCCTTTAGCTTT
Organism: Lasiurus cinereus; assembly: GCA_011751065.1. NCBI lineage: Eukaryota > Metazoa > Chordata > Mammalia > Chiroptera > Vespertilionidae > Lasiurus > Lasiurus cinereus. Next base: position 13,972,762 of record JAAGEH010000031.1, on the reverse strand, counting down.
TTCTTATCTGTGAAGCTCTTTATCTGTCCTTCAATTCTGAATGATAGCTTTGATGGATAGGGTATTCTTGGTTATAGATTCTTGCTATTCATCATGTTGAATATTTCTTGCCACTCCCATCTGGCCTGCATAGTTTCTATTGAGAAATCATCTGACAATTGTATGGGTGCTCCCTTGAAGGTAATTAACTGTTTTTCTCTTGCTGCTTTTAACATTCTCTCTTTGTCTTTTGCTCTTGGTATTTTAATTATGATGTGTCTTGGTGTAGTCCTCTTTGGATTCCTTTTATATGGGGTTCTTTGTGCTTCCAGGACCTGTAAGTCTATTTCTTTCACCAGATATGGAAAGTTTCCAGTCATTATTTCTTCAAATAGGTTTTTAGTATCTTGTTCTCTCTCTTCTTCTGGCACCCCCACAATTCTGATGTTGGTATGCTTGAAGCTGTCCCAGAGGCTCCTTATATTATCTTCACGTTTTTGGATTCTTTTTTCTTCTTGCGTTTCCAGTTGAGTGTTTTCTGATTCTTTATATTTCAAAATTTTTTACTTGATTCTTGCCTTCCTCTAGTTTGCTGTTAGGTCTCTGTATAATATTTTTTATTTCAGTCAGTGTATATTTAATTTCTAGTTGGCCCTTTTCCATCTCTAGTTGGTTCTTTTTCATCTCCTCTTGGGTCTCGCTAACTTTATCCATTTTTTCTTGAATATTCTTGAAAAACCTTATAACCGTGGTTTTGAACTCTATATCCAGTCATTTGTATTCCTCCATTTCTTTTGTTTGTGATCTCTTCCTTTGTCTCCACATTTTCACTATGCTGAGAGAACTTTTGTGTTGGATTCAGCCTTCTGATACAAGAATTGTAAAACTGCAAAAGCTTCTCTGTTGAGCTTGGGATGGGTGGAGTCTCCCAAAGGGACCACCTTGCCTTCCAGTCGGCCCCGCCCTGCATGGCTCCTGGCCTCATCTGACTCTGGGAAATCGCTGGAGTGGTCCCTGCGTGTGTGCATGCTCTTGCAGTGCCTCTAGACTGCTGCCTTTTTTGCTCCCCAGCGCTCCAGGACCATATGAGTCTGGGTCCCCAGGGTTTCGCTTGAAACTGGGGTTTAATGGAATTAGAAGTGGTGCAGTTGGGAGAATCTGTCTCCCGGCCACTCAGGAAAGCCAGCAGCACAATCAACAGTCTGTTTTGTGCGCGTAGTGCTGTGTGTGCCACCAGACTTCTGCCCTTCCATGACTCCCCTAAATTTCCATGCACTTCTCCCTTTTCAAATTCCAAAATCCCCTCATATGAGTCTCGCCTGGACTTGGGGTTCAGTGCCAAGGATAAGGGGTTCAATGTGGGGAGTCTCCATCTCCCTCCCACCAGAAAAAGCCAGCCAGGTATTCTGGCACCCGCTCTCTCCACGTGCGCGTCTCCGTACCTCAGCTTTTTGCAGCTCCTCTTGGTCTCTGTGAGCCCCTCTCTTTCCTTCTTATTGTAGAATTTCCACTCAGACAGCTTTCCTGTAGTTCTGGATGCTGTCCATTCTGTCTTTTAGTTGTAGTTTTGAAATTATTGTGTGAGGCAGCAGTGTAGGTGTTTACCTATGCCACCATCTTGGATTCTTCCTGAAAACTATCTCTTTATTTTACATATAAAGATATAGTTTTCAGGAAGAATCCAAGATGGCAGCACATATAAAATAAATTATGGGCTGAGACCGGTTTGGCTCAGTGGATAGAGCGTCGGCTTGCAGACTGAAAGGTCCCAGGTTCGATTCTGGTCAGGGACATGTACCTTGCTTGCGGGCACATCTCCACTGTGGGGCGTGCAGGAGGCAGCTGATCAATGTCTCTCTCATCGATGTTTCTGACTTTCTATCTCTCTCCCTTTCTCTCTGTAAAAAATCAATAAAAAATATTTTTAAAAAATAATAAAAAAATAAATTATGGCACTCTAAGAACATGATATTTTGGTTTGTCTATTAAGGCCACTTTGAGGGTATACTGAAGACTACAGCATGATACTGATATTAAAGAAATAAATTATTTCTTTTCTATCTAAAAACAACTGCTTTTATATTTAAAGCTAAACTAGATCAATATTTCCCCAATCTGAATTTTACATTTTCTTGAGATATACTAAATGTGTTAAATAATAAGATCATTTATCTAGATATTCAAATACAGATAGATGCTTAACAATCACAGCAAATATCACTAACCATTCCAACCCAAATCATTAGATTCCACCTCATAAGTAGGCTAGCTCAGTAGATAGGTTAAGTGGCAGATTAGTGTGTTTCAAAATTAAGTCAGAAATCATGTAAGGCCCTATGAACTGTGTACTTGACTCAGCAAGTAAGCTGTGCATTAAATTTAGAGTTTTTTGTTCTCTGTGGTTGTTGTCAAAAATTCAATTTCAATGATGTATTCCCAGGTGAAAAAATTCAAATCTGAATATACAAAAAACTAATACTTATTCCTATCACTCAATCTATGTATTCCCATAAGTTTCCTTATATCTGGAGTGATTTTAATTCTAGTCTGAATCTAGGCTTGTGCAATCTTTCAGGAGACCATTTTCTCAATAAAATATGATTGCAATTTAATTACAAGCTTATATCAATTTCATGTGCATAAATACTTGGAAATGTAATGTAAAAGGAAGCAAGAAATAATACTTTATTGCTAAGTTTTAGTTGAGAGATTCAAAATGGCTCACACTGCCTATGAGAAGTCAGTTTCATAAAAGTTTAATAATTTTTTCATGAATCTTTTTATGCATTTTTACATACTTATGTATAGGCCAGTAAAATTTTGGTTTATTTATTTATTTAATATTTATTCTTTTATTGAATCTATTGGAATTCCATTGGTTAATAAAATTATATAGTTTTAAGGTGTACAATTCTATAATACATATACAGCATAATATCTGTATATTCTTTGTTCACCTCCCATGTCATGTTTCTTTCCATTACCATTTCTTCCCCCATTTTCCCTCTCTTACTTTCCCAACCCCATTTCTCTCTGATAATGACCATACTGTTGTCTGTCAATGAGTTTTGGGGTAGTTTTTTTTAATCCTTTCACTATTTTTTACTGAGCCCCCCTCAACACCCTCCCTTCTGAAAACAATGATTCTGTTTCTATTTTGTTCAACAGTTTATTTTGTTCATTAGTATCCACATATAAGTGAAATTATGTTATTTGTCTTTCTCTGACTGGCTCACTTCACTTTGCATAATACTTTCCAGGTCCATTCTTATCTTTTGTGACCAGATAAAGGAAAAATTTAATTATGTTATCATTATATCAACTCAGATTTTATTGACTTTATAATAGAAGAAAATGAAAAATATAATGAATTGAATTCTAATTTTAGTCTTGTTAATATGAGAATGAAGGAATCTTGTTTTAGTGTTTTCTAGACTATTTTAACTCGACTTAAAATTTTGATATTTTAAGTCCAGGATTATATTTATTTATGGAAATTTGCCTCCCTATAAAGTACATAAAGAATATCAAATTTTAAAGTTAAACATTTGACAATAATACTGCCCCCCTGTGTCAAAAATACCTTACAGCACCAGCTGACTGTATGGCTATTACATAATTAGGTTTTCTGCTTTGAAGCAATTGTCATAATCTTTATTGTCACCAATTAAAATAAAACAGGTTATAAAAATTGAAATCTTATAAAAATTTTCTGAGAAAGAAAAAGAATAAACAGTATCAAATTAGCTTTAGTTTTCTTTATAACATTGTAATTCATTGAACTAAATTAGAGTTGCTAAAGTCATTATTTGAGCAAGTCATTTTTAATAGTTTTAATTTTGAAAACTTCATCAGTTTTCCATGTATGTTACTTGAACACAATAATGTTGTACCTCAACTAGATTATAAAAAGAAGAATGGTTGTGGGTAGATTTGATTTTCTATCAATAGGATACAATTAATCCTTAGCTTTTTTTCTGAAAGAGAGAGAGAGAGAATATGAGTAACAAAGTTAATTGAGATGTAGTTATTCAGTATTGATCACAATGCTAACAATAAATAGCTGCTTTAAACACCACTGTTAAGCAGCATAATGGACAAATAACTGACTATAGAAAGAGAAAAGAAAGTGTTTACCTGAACTGTTATAATCAGCTCCTTAATAATCAAATAGTGGCGGTGGTTATAATTTTCTATCTCTGTTAGAAGTATTGTGTTTTTATATATTTTTTAATTTTTTTATTGTAGCTTATGAATGTACACAGCGAACCACAGGATGGGGCCAAAAGGCCATTGAAGTTCGCTCTTTGCAATCAAGGCTTCTAGAAAGTGAACTGAAGCACAGATCAATTAAGAAGCTGAGATTTCTGTGTACTCGAGGTGACAAGGTAATATATCCTCCAGTTAAAGGATAAAGAAAGAAAGCAATGAAAATTAACTAAAGAAATTACTACTTTTAAAGCTACATTTAATCTTCAAGATTGGCTATTATTTTTTTCCATTTTACAAGAAAGAAAAAATAAAATTGAAATTTGGCTATTAGTGTAATGTAATCAATTTTTATCAACCCAATCAGACAGTTTAGGTGGAAAATGCATTGAATAAAATCATTACAGTCCTTATATTATGAGAAATAATAAGGAGAAGAAATAACCCGAATAGGACTAGGAAAAAAATCACATTTAGAAGAGATTACAGAAGATTCCACTTAATATCAGAACAGCCCAGGTAAATCAATGTGCTTCAAGGAAAGGTACTAGTTTTCAATATATAGTAATATAATAGCAAGAACTGGTGTTTGAAATCAGATAGACTTAAAATGCAGTATTAGCTTTGGTGCATGACTAGGTGTAAGAACCTTGAAGTTTGAGTACCTTTCTGAGCCTTCATTTATTTCCTTTCCAATTATGTTTATTTATGGAAATACCATATTTACATGACATGTTTCTCTCTAAGCCAATCAGTTTAGCTCCTAATATCAATATATTGATGTCAGTGCATTCCACTGACAGAGAAAATTAAAATTGTACCAGGTAGAAAATTTCATAAAAACCAGCAACAATGGTGAACAACATCAAAATAATTTTATCATTTCCTTATATTTAAAAAAGGAAAGTCAACAATAAAAGTTGATTTTTTAAGCAAAGAATTGTTAATCAAAATTAATTTAAAAAATGTTACCAGATAATTTTTACCTATACAAAAACTAATTGTGTTTAAATATAGTGCCATTTTATAGAATACTGGAGGCCTGGCGCACAAAATTCATACACTCAGCGGGGAGGGTCCCTCAGCCTGGATTGCAAGGCCAAGCATGATACAGCTGGTGAGGGATGCAGGGGGTTGGCCAGCCAGGGAGGGCTCCAGGGATTGTCTGGCCTGTCTCAGTCTTGATCTGCCAGACTCCAGCAGCAAGCTAACCTCTTGGTCAGAGTGTCTGCCCCCTGGTGGTCAGTGCATGTCATAGTGAGTGGTTAAGCAGCCTTAGCATATCATTAGCATATTACATTTTGATTGGTTGAGCAGATGACTGGAAACTTAGCATATTAGGCTTTTATTATATAGGATGGTAAAAGGTTGTTTTTAAAAATATATTTTGACTACATTCTATTTTAAAATTCTTAGTCTTTGAGAAAACTATTCTGAAAAGCAGTATAGTTTAATATTTTAAGTGATTAATGCAGATAAATTGAAATTATAGTTATGTCTAAGAAATATCAGGTTACAATGTACTAAACAAATACTGATGGTGTTTTTCTTTCTTTTTAAAGCTATTCTTTACCTCTACTTTGCGCAATCGCCACAGCAGGGTTTACTTTATGACCCTTGGAAAACTTGAAGAGCTCCAAAGCAATTATGGTGTTTAAAAGATTACAATGATTGATTACAACATTTACAAACATCATAAATATGCAATTGCATCTTAAAATTTCTGAGATTAAATTAGCATTCAGTTTTATTAGTAGTAAAATGTTAAATCACAAACTTTACTTTTAATGTAGCACATGATAGTTCTAATGAGAAATGCAGCTTTATATATAAAATTAACTATAGCAAGCTCTATGTACTCCAGTGGTGTACAATATCTTTTGCACAAACTTTGTAACTTTTGTTACTGTGAATTCAAGCATTAGTCTTTGGACAGTTTGGACAGTATCTATATTTAGATTTTATAACATGGAGTAAAGAAACCTGCAATAAGTTAGATTTCAAGTAGTTTTCAGAAGAATTGGCACTGAATTAACTTTTTCAGAAACAGAGTAGAAATGAATCTTATAGGAATTTGCAAAGTCATATAAAGAACTAAAGGTTAGATTATCAAATGAAAATAACATGGGCTATGCTATAAATCAGAACAAGGTTGAACAATTTATATGCCTGGAGAAAACTACAGTGATAAAGGTGGGAAAGACCACCCATTTTCTCATTGCTCCATGGCAATTAAACTCACAGTAAGAGAGCAGTTATGTTATTTTCACTGCATGTTAAGCTGTTTTTCTCCTGATAAGAAGGAAGGATGAGAACCTCAGATGCTTTATTTTCCTCAGAACCCCCAATAATGAGCAATAGCTTTTAAAAACCACCAAATAATACACCTGCATGCTTGAATACAGGCCTGAGATCCTATACACATGTACTGTAGAATTAGTTTATTTTTTAATGCTTTAATGTAGGCATCAAATTCTAACCCTAAGATCAATTGGTTGATTTATCAAAATTCTTATCGGGTCAGCAGACATTAAATATTTTCCCAACCCCAGATCAAACTATATAAAAATTTCCTTCAGTTATTAAAAAATATAACAACAAATTTTAGCTGCTAAAATTTGTCTTTTTTATATTTATATTTCTGTAAAATTGGAAATTTATCTAAAGTGATGAATCCACATGTAGGGACTTAATGTTTTAGGTAAAAAAAAAAAATTGAAAAAATAAAACTTTGATCAGATACCCAAATCCACAAATTTAGAGTGCTGAGAATCATGTTAGTTTATCATCCATATAAGTTAAAGATGCCCTAAATAGGTGATTTTTGGTCACCCATGATAATTGCTACCTGATGAAAAGCAAAATTTCTGCATATCCATCCTCAATATGATGGTTAGTTCTGGGGCAATAGAGAGGCAACTGAACTACCACAAAGTTTACCTCAGTGTAATTCCTCTAGCCTGCTTCTAAAATCTGAAGACAGTATTAGTGGGATCATAATTTTCAAACTACCTTGTTAACCAAAATACAAAAGCAGCTGACTATATGTGATTTCATGATAGCATGTTATTTCCTTAGGACCGTAGTACCAGGAATGATGATTTGTATTTTTCTAACAACTTATATCAAGAGTTCAGATGATCAATAGTGAGAATTTTGGAGAACCTGAATACATGAATTAAAAAAATAAATGTGATTCACATTTCTGATACTGTGATATAATAATGTGATCCTAAAACTGATTTATTATTGAGTGTTTACAATTAAAATAACTTTTTAAATGCAGTAGTTTAAAAGGAAAAAAACTTCCATGTCAAATTATTTCCTTTTAAGTAGTGTTCATTATCATAAATTTGTACACCTAAAACACCATGGGGAACTTTGTGCAAGTACCTCATCACTGAGCAAATGGAGCTTGCTATGTTTGAATTTCAGAAAATGTTCTCATTTAAGTAGTATGTAGAATCAAGTCCTTTAGAAATTATTTTTTCTTCAAAATATTTACTCACAGTTAAGTTTCAAAAATAAGTTTTATGTTAAAATCATATTTTAAGGAAGTAAGAGGGTAAACTATTTCAGGATGTCAACTCCCATTGTAATCTGTGGTTGTTATTCTAATACACATAGGCAATAGTGAGCTATATATACAGAAATGTCCCAAAATAAACAAGCTGGAGAGATTGCAAAATGGGTAACTGAGCTTTAAAGGATAAGGTATTAGTGAAGGAAGCCAGGTGGTCATATAGTAAGAAGAAACATTGAAATGTTGGATAGCCAAATAAGACTGAACATATTTAAAGTGGTTCAGAGGTAATGAATAATTTTATTTATATGCTAATTTATCTGGGATATTTTTTATCCTAAACCAGCTAAAACAAGTAAGTGAAGGGACAATGAAATGTCATAGTCAGTGCACTGTAACAGAAGAAATTATATCAACACTCTATCTTCTAGCAGCAGCACCTGGAAGTCTTGACCTAGCACAGAAAGAGGTGGGGGATACTTGACAAGCCAATTCCCTACCCTGTGTTTTGAAGAATGAATATTATGATAGGTTGTGAGTAGTATTGGGACAAAGAAAGTTTTATTTCAGTATACTTTAATTTTTTCATCAAAACCCTTTTATTAAAATAAAAGGCATAATTGGAAATATTTGAAAACTAGAAATGATGTGTGAAAAGGATTGTCAAGAAAAGCTCTGATTAAGTGTTGAAGAAAGGTAAGATCCTCAGAGGAAACAGTAAGAAAGGATAATGATTAAGATAGTAAAATAAGGAAAGCAGAAATTACATATGTATGTACACACACAAACCATTAGAATGCATAAATTTTAACATTTTTAGTGCTACCAGTTTCTATATAAATTAATCACTAATTGTTTTCTGCAAGGTCTTATTTAATTAAGACAGTACCTATAAAACCAGGAATAATACCACATGAATTCAATGGGAACTTTTAGGTATTCTTCTGTTCTTTTTAAAAAATGTGCTTATTTAAATTGATTTGTATTCAGTCTGTACTCTAACTTTAAAAATTATTAAAATAATCTTTTGCATCAGAAAGTCTTCAAAGAACCATTGTTCAATGTCTAAAAATAAAAAAAATTGAATTATTGATTGATGTCATTATTTGAAATATACTTATCTCAATGCCTCTGAATTAGGACTCATTTAAGGAATATTAATTTATTTAAAATGTATAATAACACACTGATTAAAAGGTGTTAGGGGTTCAGCCTATTGTTCCATTAATAATTTTGGCCAACTAGTGGTATATTATTAATCTGGCTAAAATCTTCCAGGATATAGTGGTGGGATTAGAAACTGATCAATTTTCTTCTAAATGTGTTGAACTTTACATAGACATACAGACTCACAGGATGTGGGTTAAACCCAAGCATGTTTTAATGCTGACTTTCTTCCCATCCCACCCCAGTGTCCTGACTTCCTGTGGAGAAGAAGAGGAACGTTATTGAAAGGGTAACCTTATCCAAAAAGAGGAGTAAAGATTTTTAGTTTCTTAGCATTTAAAAAAGAGTTTAATGTAGGCTGATGATGGAAAATAAGAGGTGTAGTAATTCTGGCAGGTTATCAAGGAAGCTGAACCCTTTAATCAGGACCAGAAAAGAATAATACTTCTCTCAGCAGGTCGCAGAAGCATTTACTAGTAAGACATGGTGTCATGAATATTTATTGTCTTGGAACATTCTGGAGAGATGCTCATCAAGCTTTTCCAATAGGGCTAGCTGGGTGTGGTCCCAATTTGTTAAGTGTGGCCAGACATTCAGAAGTTGGTTTATTCAGACATGACAAGCTTGTCTGGGCTTTTAGATACTAAATTCAAAGTGTCCCATTACAATCAACGGGATATGTAAGTCTTAGAGACTTTAGCTATTTTAAGAGACAATGTTATGAGCCAAGGAACAAAAATATCATCACAGACTGATATTAGAATGGACAGGGTGATGTTCCAAGGTCGATAAAGGACATTTTCCTAGGAATTCTTTACCAAAACATGGGGACGGGGTAGGTCATGAGTAGAAGTCACTATTAGTAACTTTATCACTCTCAAGGGGAATAATTCATTTGAAGACTCCAGTAATGCAAGTATATTAACTGAGTCTTATCCCAACACCTTGATTTCCAACATAATAGCACTTTTTTTTTATTTGTAGGGACTTTAACCCTTAAGGATTCTCGGTTCTTAGAGGTACTAAAGCCACTGAATATGGCTGCTCTTTAATTAAAAAATAATAATAAGTGGAGGCAGCTAATGAATTAAAGGCCAGAGATGTTTCAGAAAACAGTACTACATGTCATGTCTTGTGTTGATCACAACTATGTCAAGTAATTAAAAAATAATAGTTTCTAATGGAGTAAAATTGATTCTACATGGATGAGAAAAATATCAGATTCGAGATTCACTTTTTTTGATAGCTTTGTTACCCCATATGTCAAAGTGCTTCATTTGGTGCATAACATACAGCAAAGGCTCAAGAAAAACATGAGTTGAAAGAGATAATTTGGCCTTTTTTACCTTGATTGTATTTATCACTATTTTATTAAAAGAGCTTAAAATTAAAATGTATAAATCCATTAACTTAATCAAAATACCACCTGTGTTCTGGTAACTAAAAGGTGACCTATTTGGGGTAGTTTTAAATGATCTTACACTACACAACTGAAATCAAACAAAGGATATGTCAAAATAAAATTAAAATAGTATATTTTTACACTTTGTTTACTTTAAAAGCAACACATACATAAGGAACCACTATGATCCTTTAGTAATTACTCAAGGATCATGAGTAATGACAAAGATTGTTTAATAACATAAAAACAGGACAAAACAAGCCATTCAACTGGCTGTTCTGTACAAACATTTGGTTTAAATATAAATTTTTCCACAAGATTAACTGTGTTATAGCACCCTAAGCCATATGTAGTGGTCATCAAAGCTTTCAACATGTACTTTTTCATTCAAATTTTTAAATTATGTTCCCATAAACAGATATATCTAATTCAAGGCATTCTCTAAAGGTACTTTTTAGAAGATGAGTGTGTATGTCTTTCGGTGAACAGGTAGCTATTAAAATGCATGCCAATTGGGAACATCTTTCCAAAATTCTAAAAGCATGCATGCAACACCATGAAGTTGAGTCTCAAGTTGAGATAGAAATGAATATAATAAAATTCAAAGATAAATGGACCACAAAAATATGAAAATCTCCCTACAAATAAAATTGATATTATATATCAGGCTGGAAAAAATAGATTCTTTATTTAATAGTCCCAAAAGCATTAATGAATTATACTTCACAAACCTGAATGTACAAAAACCAAACCAATACTAAAGATGATTATTTGGAATGCATTTCTTATCCCACAAATCTGGGAGGAAATTCAATCATAATCAATATCTGGACTTTCCTCATTCATCCATTAGGATTATATGAAGGTCTGGGGGCATCAAAAAAGCCAGGGCTACTCTAATGATCAATGCTAGTCAACAGTGATACACTGATTGCTCACTTAATTTCTTGCAGTGACTAAGACTTCTGTGTCATGTGTGGCCATGGAAATTTCTGTCAAAGCAAGGAACCTAGATACCTAGGTTCATATCCACTGTGATCACATTAACTCCCTAGGTGCTGGGTGGGCATGGGTCCCTGTTGCTTTAGAAACCACATTTCCTCATATTGTTTCTTATCCCTGGTTAATCTTTCGCTTCCCATTAAGTTCTTGTACTTCTGTCCCCACATCATTCCATGTAAAATGTAATTACATCTTTCCCTTCCCTTCATGAGAATGACCTACCATAATTTTGTAAAAGATCTTGGGCTTAAAAAATCCAGCAAGAGATTGTGACAGTTTTTGCTTTATGTTTCAGTATATGTATAACCTCTTTATCTTCCTTAGAAAAATGAACCCTCGGTAAATGTGGGGAGAGGAAATTCAGTGAGAACAAATTAAGACCACAATTGGTAATTGTGTCACCTACATATAAAACAATTCAACTTAATGTAGTCAAGCAAAAGAAAATTTGGAAACAAAACACTATTATTGCTATGAAGTAGAAGTCCAGACATTCCTAATCATCTCTCATTACCCTCTCTACATCTCCTTCCTCAGTACCCTAATCTTTTTCTTTATGCTGTGTTGTAGCTTCCAAACAACTGTCTTTTTTAGATAATTGTCCATCAATTCTCCTCAATAGACCCCACCTTTGAATTTCTTGCAATCAAATTTTACTACCCATTTCCCATCTTGATTGCAGTCATGTATAGACCCACCATATCATTCCTGACTATTACTTAAACATTTTAGCACTGGTTGGCTGTCATTTCCTCCAATACTATTTCTAATTATTGGTAAAGTTCATAACTACATACATGATTATGTCAACATTCTTCCTACTTCAATCTCTAGATCATATCATTATCTCTTTTCTGTTAGAGAAAGTGGGGGAGAGAGAGAAAGAGAGAGAGAGAGAGAGAGAGAGAGAGAGAGAGAGAGAGAGAATCTCAATTTTTTTGTTCCACTTATTTATGCATTCATTGGTTGATTTCTATATGTGCCCTGACCATAGATTGAACCCACAATCTTGGCACATCAGGACAACATTCTAGACAATTAAGCTATCCAGCCATAGTGATAAATATACTTCTTTCATAAACTCGGTTTCAATTGCCCCACTCTCAGACCACTTCATTTTCAAGTGACTTCCTCTCTCACTGGACTACAAAAATTAGTTTACCTCATATTGAGCTGCAATCCATTAAACCTAACACCTCCTTACTGCCCTCACCCAAAGAAGTTCTCCAAAGAAATTCTCAATCACTTACTCAGCTAAGATTTCCTATTGTATTAACATAATCAATCCTTTGCATGGATCCTTAACTTCATTGCCTTTCCTTAGGTTTGCAGAATCACAAATTTCCTTGAATTTAACTATTTGTCTCCTCTGCACCACAGCAGAGGTGGCTATAAAAAATACATAACTATACTAACTGGCCACATTTTTTAATTCATGACTGAAAGCCACCCAGTAACTAATACTACATTTCCATAGCCCACTCACTCTTCCCATTCACATTTAGAAATGATACATTCATATTTTCTCTGTCCTTAATCCTTTAAAATATCCTCTCTCATTCTCATTCTCACCTAAAGACATGAAATTCTACTTCACTGAGAAAATAAAAAGTCATTAGTTTTCACCATTTTATCTATCCACGTGTCATGTTAAGTCTCTGCAATTTATCTTCCCCAAATCAGTTTTATATTAATTCCAATTGAACTTTCATCCTCACCATTCCATGGAAATAGCTAAGAGCTCTTATAAAGGTCAGCAATGATGTTTACATTGTCAAATCCAATGCCAACTTTTTATATTATTTTTTTTATTTCAGAAAGGGAGATATAGAAACATCAATGATGAGAAAGAATCATTGATTGGCTACCTCTTGCACCCCCCATTTTGTACGGATCCCACAACTCACACATGTGTCCTAACTAGGAATTGAACTGTGGTCTCCTTATTCATAGGTCAACATTCAATCACTGAGCCACGCAGAACAATCAATGCCAATTCATCCCATTCCTCTTTTACTTAACATAACAGCAATGTTTGGCAAAATTGATGACTCCCTCTTTTTTGAAACAATTTCTTCTCTTGGCTTCTGGGACACCAGTTTCTCCTGAATTGTCTCCTACATCATTACTGTAATTAATTGTGTCTGTAGGAAAACATATAACCATGCTAACTGCTATCATTTCTTACTGTCTCCTCTTCTGGTTTGTTCCATCTCTCATCTCTAAATGTTATAATACCTCAGAGATTATTTCTAGTATATTGTCTCTCTTCCATCTATAATTTTCTACTTTATAACATCTATTCTCATGCATTTTAATGCCATCTATACAATGGAAAGACACAAATAATTATCTGCAGTCTGAACCACTTCCCTGAGATCCAGATTCATATAATCTGCTGCTTACATAATGTATTCAATTTTTAAAAACAGCTTTATTCAAAGTGGGAATAGAGGAATCATACCTCAACATAACAAAAGCCTTATATGACAAAGCTACAGCCAACATTATCCTCAATGGGCAAAAACGAAAATCACTTACCTTAAGAATAAGAACAGGACAAGGATGCCCACTTTTACTTGCCACAGCAATAAGTCAATAAGAAGAAATAAAAGAAATCCAAATTGGAAAAAAAAGAAGTAAAAGTGTCATTATTTGCAGATGACATAATACTGTACATAGAAAACCCTGAAGACTGCATCAAAAAATACTAGCTATAATAAATGAATTTGACAATGTTGCAGGATACAAAATTAACACCCAAAATTTATGGCTTTTTTATACACGAATAATTAGCTCACAGAAAGAGAAACTAAAAAAAAAATCCAATTTACCATAGCAAAAATGAAAAAAAAAGAAAGAAAGACTGGTGCTCAGAAAACTATAGGACATTGAAAAAGAGATAGAGGACCATATAAACAAATGGAAGAATATACCATGTTCATGAATTGGTAAAATCAACATCATTAAAATGTCCATACTACCCAAAGGAACCTATAAATTCAATGCAATCCCCATTAAAATACCAATGGCATATTTATTTTTTTTATTTTCTTTATTGTTTAAAGTATTACAAATAGTATTACATATACCTTCCTTTCGCTTCATTGATTTCTCCGTGGCAGTTCCCAACCCCTCCCCCACCCAGTGAATACCTTAACCCCCTATTGTCTGTGTCCATGGGTTATGCTTATATGCATACATACATACAAGTCAATTGATTGATTTCTTACCCCTATTCCCTGGCCTTCCCTCTGAGGTTCGATGGTCTATTCAATGCTTCTATGATTCTGGATCTATTTTTGTTCATCAGTTTGTTATTCATCATATTCCACAAATGAGTGAGATCATGTGATATTTATCTTTCTCTGACTGCCTTGTGTTGCTTAGCATAATGCTCTCCAGGTCAATCCAGGATGTTGCAAATGGTAAGAGTTAATTCTTTTGTCACAGCAGCATAGCATTCCATCATGTAGATGTACCACAGTTTTCTAATCCACTCAACTGCTAATGGGCACTTAGGCTGTTTCCAAATCTGGTAAATTGTGCTGCTATAAACATAGGGGTGCATATTTCCTTTCTGAATGGTATAGCATAGACTTTTTGATTTGTTAATCTTAAATAACTAGTGACTTTGAGCATGATATCATGTTTATTGGCCTTCCTTCTGTCTTCTTTTTTTAAAATATATTTTATTGATTTTTTACAGAGAAGAAGGGAGAGAGATAGAAAGTCAGAAACATCGATGAGAGAGAGACATCAATCAGCCGCCTCCTGCATGCCCCACAGTGGAGATGTGCCCGCAAGCAAGGTACATGCCCCCGACCAGAATTGAACCTGGGACCTTTCAGTCCGCAAGCCGACGCTTTATCACTGAGCCAAACCGGTCTCGGTCCTCCTGTCTTCTTTTGAAAACATTCTATTTAAGTCTTTTGCCCATTTTTTGGTTTGGATTGTTTATCTTCCTTTTGGTAAATTGTATAAGTTTCCAGTAAATGTTGGAAATTAAACCATTAACAGTGATAACATTTGCAAATATGTTCTCCCATGTAGGGGCTTTCTGGTTTTGCTGATGATTTCTTTCGCTGTGCAAAAGCTTTTTCTTTTGATGTAGTCCCATTTATTTTATCTTTATTTTCCATTGTCCTAGGACAGTGGTCGGCAAAATGTGGCTCACAGCCACATGTGGCTCTTTGGCCTCTTGAGTGTGGCTCTTCCACAAAATACCACGGGCTGGGCGAGTCTATTTTGAAGAAGTGGCATTAGAAGAAGTTTAAGTTAAAAAAATTTGGCTCTCAAAAGAAATTTCAGTCATTGTACTGTTGATATTTGGCTCTGTTGACTAGTGAGTTTGCCAACCACTGCCCTAAGAGCAGTATCAGTGAGGAAGTTTCTTCAGCATATGTCTGAGATTTTGCTGGTTGTGGATTCCTCTAGTATTTTTATGATTTCCAGTCTTATATTTAAGTCCTATAACCATTTTGACTTTAGTTTTGTGTATGATGTGAGTTGATGGTCTAGTTTCATTTTTTACATGTATATGTCCACTTTTCTCAACACCATTCATTGAAGAGACTGTCTTGACTCCACTGTATGTTCATGCCTCTTTTGTTGAATATTAATTGGGCTTAGTGGTTTGGGTCGATTTCTAAGGTTCTCTATTCTATTCCATTCATCTATATGTCTGTTCTTCTGCCAGTACCAGGTTTTTTGTTTTTTGTTTTTTGAGAACAGTGTCTTTGAATTATAGATTGATATCTTGTATTGAACTCTCACCTACCTTTTTTTTCTTTCTCAGGATTGCTGTGGCTATTTGGGGTATTTTTTTATTCCAAATTAATTTTTAGAGACTTTGATCTAGGTCTATGAAATATACCATTGGTATTTTAATGGGGATTGCATTGAATCTATACAGTGCTTTGGGTAGTATGGACATTTTGATGATGTTGATTCTACCAATCAACGAACATGGTATGTTCTTCCATCTGTTTATGTCTTCCTCTATCTCTTTTTTCAGTGTCCTGTAGTTTTTTGCATATAAGTCTTTTACCTCCTTAGTTAAGGTTATTCCGAGGTATCTTAATTTTATTTATTTATTTTTTTTGGTGCAATGGTAAATGGAATTGTTTTTTTAGTCTCTTTCTGTAACTTCACTGTTGGTGTATAGAAATTCCATAGATTTCTTGGCGTTAATTTTGTATCCTGCTACTTGCCGAATTCATGCATTAGGTCTAATAATTTTTTGATAGTCTTTAGGGTTTTCTATGTACGGTATCATGTCATCTGCGAATAAGGACAGTTTTACTTCTTCTTTTCCAATTTGTATGCCTTTTATTTCTTCTTCTTTTCTAATAGCAATGACTAGTACTTCCACCAATATGTTGAACAGGAGTGGTAAGAGTGGGTATCCTTTTCTTGTTCCTGTTCTTAAGGGAAATGGTTTTAGTTTTTGTCCATTGAGTGTGATATTGGCTGTGGGTTTATCATATATGGCTTTCAAGATGTTGAGGTATGATACTTCTATTCCCACCTTGTTGACAGTTTTTATCAAGAAAGGGTGTTGGATTTTGTCAATGCTTTTTCTGAATCAATTGATATGACTATCTGATTTTTATCTCTCAATTTGCTTATGTAATCTATCAAGTTTATTGATTTGAGGATATTGTATCATCCTTGCATCTCTGGAATAAATCTTGCTTGGTCATGATGTATGATCTTTCTGATGTACTGTTGGACCTGATTTGCTAGAATGTTGTTGAGGATTTTGGCATCTATTATCATGAGGGATATTGGCCTATAATTCTCTTTCATTGTGTTGTTTTTATCTGGTTTTGTTATCAGGGTGATGCTGAGTTCATAGAATGAGCTTGGCAGTGTTCTTTCCTCTTGAATTTTTTGGAATAGTCTAAGGAGGACATGTTTTAGCTCTTCCTTGAATATTTGGAATAACTCTCTTGTGAAGCCATCTGGCCCTGGGTTTTTGTGTGCTGGAAGCTTTTTTTTTAATTAAATTTTTATTATTTAGATTATTACATTTGTTTCTCTTTTTTCCCCTCCATAGCACCCCTCAACCCAGCTCCCACCCTTCCCTCTGCCCTAAGCTCCCTCCCATTGGTCTCATCCACAGGTGTATGATTTTTGTCCAGTCTCTCCCTGTACACCCCTGACCCCTTTCCCCCTGAGAATTATCAGTCCACTCCCTTTCTGTGCTCCTGATTCTATTATATTCACCTGTTTATTCTGTTGATCAAATTTTTAATTCACTAAATTTTTAGATTCACTTGTTGATAGATATGTATTTGTTGTTCATAATTTTTTGTCTTTTACCTTTTTCTTCTTCCTCTTCTAAAAGAGTACCTTTCAGCATTTCATATAATACTGGTTTGGAGTTGATGAACTCCTTTAGCTTTTTCTTATCTGTGAAGCTCTTTATCTGCCCTTCAATACTGAATGATAGCTTTGCTGGATAGAATATACTTGGTTGTAGGTTCTTGCTATTCATCACGTTTAATATTTCTTGCCACTGCCGTCTGGCCTGCATCGTTTCTGTTGAGAAATCAGCTGACAGTCATATGGGTGCCCCCTTGTAGGTAATGAACTGTTTTTCTCTTGCTGCTTTTAATATTCTCTCTTTGTCTTTTGCTCTTGGTATTTTAATTATGATGTGTCTTGGTGTGGTCCTCTTTGGATTCCTTTTATATGGGGTTCTGTGTGCTTCCTGGACTTGTAAGTCTATTTTACAAGATGTGGGAAATTTTCAGTCATTGTTTATTTAAATAGGTTTTCAGTATCTTGCTCTCTCTCTTTTTCTGGCACCCCCACAATTCTGATGTTGGTACGCTTGAAGCTGTCCCAGAGGCTCCTTACGTTATCTTCACATTTTTGGATTCTTTTCTCTTCTTGCTTTTCCAGTTGAATGTTTTCTGCTTCTATATATTTCAAATTTTTTACTTGATTCTTGCCTTCATCTAGTCTGCTGTTAGGACTCTGTATAATATTTTTTTTTATTTCAGTCAGTGTCTCTAGTTGGTCCTTTTTTATCTCCTCTTGGCACTTGCTAAATTTATCCATCATCTCTAGTTGGATCTTTTGCATCTCTAGTTGGTCCTTTTGCATCTCCTCTTGGGACTTGGTAAATTTATCCATCTTTCCTAGCATATTCTTGAAAAACCTTATAAGCGTGGTTTTAAACTGTTTATCCAGTCGTTTTTTTCCCTCCATTTCTTTTGTTTGTGATCCCTTCCCTTGTCTTGGCATTTTCACTATGCCGGGGAAACTTCTGTGTTAAATTCAGCCTTATGATAGCAGACTTGCAAAACCGAAGAAGCTTCTGTTGAGCTTGGGATGGGTGGAGTCTCAGGGTTTAAGGGACCACCTTGCCTTTCAGTCGGCCCTGCCCTCCATGGTCCCTGAGTCTCACGTGACTGGGTAATCCCTGGAGCGGTCCTTGTGCACGTGCACCCGCTGTGCCTCTAGACTGCTGCCTTTCCAGCTCCCCTGCGCACCAGGACCACACAAGTTTAGATCTCCAAGGTTTCGCCCAAAACAGGGGCTTAGTGGAGTCAGAAGTGGCACAGTTGGGAGGGTCTGTCTTCCGCCCACTCACAAAAGCCAGCGTCACAATCAGCAATCTGTCCTCTTCGCAGTGCTTCTGATCTTTTGCGACTCCCCTAAATTTCCGGGCACCTCTCCCTTGTCACAGTCCAAACTCCCCCCGTATGAGTTTTGGCTGGATCTGGGGTTTAGTGTCATAAGATAAGGGGTTCAATGCCGTTGGGAGTCTCCGTTTCCCTACCGCCAGAGAAAGCCAGCCAGGTACTCTGGCACCCGCTCTCTCCATGCACAAGTCTCAATACCTCAGCTTTTTGCAGCTCCTCTGGGTTTCTGTGAGCCCCTCTCTTTCTTTCTAGCTGTAGAACTTACACTCAGCCAGCTTTCCTGTGGTTCTGTATGATTTCCGTTCTGTCTTTTAGTTGTAGTTTTGAAATTGTTGTGTGAGGCAGCAGTGTAGGTGTTTACCTATGCCACCATCTTGGATTCTCCTCTGTGTGCTGGAAGCTTTTTGATGACTGCTTCAATTTCTCCCATGCTTATTGGTCTATTGAGATTTTTAGAATTGAGTTTTTAGGAATATGTCCACTTCCTCAAGGTCATAAAGTTTTTTGGAGTTGTTCATAGTATTTTTTAACCATCTTTTGTATTCCTGTGGGGTCTACTGTTATTTTGCTTCTATCATTTCTAATTTTGTTTATTTGGGTTCTCTCTCTTTGCTTCTTGGGGAGCCTGGTTAGAGGTTCATCAATCTTGTTTATCCTTTCAAAGAACAAGATCGGTTTCATTGATCTTTTGTATTGTATTTTTGGTCTCTATGTCATTTATTTCTGCTCAAATCTTTATTATCTCCTTCCTTCTGCTCACTCTAGGATTTTTTTTCTTGCTCTCTTTCTACTTCTTTGAGGTGTAGAGATACATGACTTACTACCACTTTTTCTTTTTTTCTTTTTTTCTTTTTTTTTTTTTTATGTAGGCCTCTAGAGCTAGAAACTTCCTTCTCAGGACTGCTTGAATTGTGTCCCATAGGTTTTTGATTATTGTGTTTTTATTGACATTAGTTTCCAAAATGCTTTTAATTTCTTCTTTGATTTCATTGGTAAGCCAATCAATATTTAATATCATACTATTCAGCTTCCAAGTGTTTGAGTGTTTTGGATTGTTTTCATTGTAGTTTATTTGTAATATTATGCCGTTGTGGTCTGAGAAGATGCTTGTTATGATTTCAATCTTCTTGAATTTTGGGAGACTTTGCTTGTGACCCAATATGTGGTCTATTTTTGAAAATGTCCAATGTGCACTTGAGAATGTATATTCCATGGCTTTGGGGTGAAATTTTCTGACGATGTCAGTTAAGTCCATCTGATCTAGTGAGTCATTTAAGATTGCTGTTTCTTTACTGAATTTTTGTATAGAGGATTTATCCAGTGATGTCAGTGGTGTATTAAATCCCCCTACTATGATTGCATTGTTGTTGATCTCTCTCTTGATAACTTCAAGGGAGTGTTTTTATGTATTTGGATGCTCCTGCATTGAGTGCATATATATTTATCAGGGTTATATCCTCTTGTTGTATCTATCCCTTTTGTATTATGAAGTGGCCTTCCTTATCTCTTGTTATGGCCTTCACTTTGAGGTCTATTTTGTCAGATATAAGTGTTGCTACCCCAGCTTTTTTTTTTTTTTTACATTTCCATTTGCCTGGAAGGTATTTTTCCATTCCTTCACTTTCAGTCTGTGTGATTCCCTTGTTCTAAGCTGGATCTCTTGTAGACAATGTGTGTGTATGTGTGTATGTGTGTGTGTGTGTGTGTGTGTGTGTGTGTGTAATGTTTTTTTAATCCATTCAGCCACTCAATGTCTTTTGATTGGAACATTTAGTCCTTTTATGTTTGAAATTATTATAGATAGGTACTTGTTTGTAGCCATTTTTATTTTTTTGAGGCTGTGTTTCTTCTTACCTTTTTATTTCTTCTTTTTACATCATGCCTTTTAGCATTTCTTGCATTGTTGCCTTGGTATTGATAAACTCCCTAAGTCTTTTTTTTTTTCTTGGTCTGTGAAGCTCCTGATTTCCCCTTCAATTTTGATTGATAGTCTTGCTGGGTAGAGTATTCTTGGATTCACCAAGACGCAGCTGCTGTGGGTTGGTGGGAATTATGCTCCCCACAAGTCAGAGTCAGAGATGCTTAATGTGACCTCGTGTGTATACCTACAATCAGGGACCCTGCCTGCACCACCTGGAAACAAAAAACCTGCTGGTGTGTACCAAAAATCAAAGTCCCTTAGTGTGTGTCAGGAGTCAGAGGCTCCTTGTGTCCATGCTGAGAATCAAGTATTAGAGTCTCTGTTGCTTGGGTGCTACCTTGCACTGAGAATCAGGATTCCTGTGTGTGCATGTGGCAAGAATTGGATTTGCTAGCTCTTAGTATGAATGTACTGGGGATCAGGGACCACATGGGAAACACAGGGTAGTCACTGGTGTTCATTGCTCCCTCTTGTGTGGAGATTCAGCGTCCCCAATCTGCTTGGGAGAATGAGTTTCACAGTTGAATTATGTCCACAAGAGTTCCACTCCTGCCCTGCAGTAAACAGTCTTCTGTGTATGCTTGCCTTTAACCAAAGTCAGTAGGCACTGCTGCTCAGTGTGGGTATGGGGTCTGGTCAAGCAGGTGTGCACTGTGGAAAACAAATTCCCATGTCCATGCACCCAGGCTCAAATTCAGCACATCCCCCCTGTATGGGCACAGGGTCTGTTGTGGGGAACAAAATCCCTGAGGTTGAAAGTTCAGGTTCAAATTTAGCACAGTCTTCCTGCTTGGGTGTAGGGTCTGGTCATGGGAACAAACTCCCAGGATTCACACCCCCAGGCTAAAATTCAGCACTGTCTCCCCACATGGGCATGGGATTTGGTCATGGAAAACAATCTTCTCAAGGTTGAGTACCTATGCTCAAATTTAGCACAGCTTCCCTTCTTGGGTTTAGAGCCTGGGCAAGGGAAACAAATTCCCCAAGTTTGCATGTCCAGGTTCAAATTCAGTGCATCCTCTCTGCTAGGGTGCCAGGTCTGATTGTGGGAAACACTCCCTGGGTTTGCACCCTCAGGCTCATATTCAGTGCTATATCCTTGCCCTGCATGGGCACGAGATCTGGTTGCAGAAAACAATCTCCCCAAGGATGTGCACCTTGGCTCAAATTCAGCAGAGTCTCCCTGCCTGGGCACAGAGCCTGGGCATGGGAAACAAACTTCCTGTGTCCCACATCAAGGCTCAAAGTCAGGTAGATCTGCAGCTGCTTTGTGTGTGCAGAAAGCCTTATTGTATGGCCAGGGTCTGGTAGTTCTTATGCTGCTGCTGCGGATGTGGCAGGGGAGGGGAATTGGCTTTGTGATGCACAAAAATCTGTGGCCACGGTGCCTGGAGTCTTGGTGTCCCTGGGTTTGCAACTGTGGTGGCAGGTCTTTTACCAGAGTGGCTGTACGGTCCCAGTTTGCTGCTGAGACCTGACTGGATGGTGGTGAGGCTAGGATCCTAGTCTCAAGCAATTCTGTTTTTCAAGATGGTGTGGTTTCTGTGCCACTGGGTATCCTCCCTGGAGTGTTTTCGGCAGCAGCAGAGTTTTGCCATCTAAGGCTGCCTGGATTGGCAGCTCCTTGGGAGACCTGCAGTATCTAACTTCCCTATTTCACTTACACACACATCCACACACATCCACACACTCCTCTATCACTCCCTCACTCTCTCACACAATATCCCTCCCTACCTTCTTGCTGGTCTCCATATTTTTCTCCTCTCTTGTTTTGTTGATGCTTTATTTTGTTGTGCAGAAGCTCTTTATTTTGATGTAGTCTTATTTGTTTCTTTTCTCCCTAGTTTCCATTGCCTTAGGAGCTGTATCAGTAAATACATTACAATGACATATGTCTGATATTTTGCTGCCTAAGAATTCTTCTAAGATATTTATGGTTTCCAGTGTTATGTTTAAGTCCTTTATGCATTTTGAGTTTATTTTTGTGTATGGTGTAAGTTGTTGGTCTAGTTTCAGTTTTTTTGCATGTATCTTTTCAATTTTCCCAATACCATTTATTGAAGACACTGTCTTGATTCCATTTTATCCTCTTGCCTCCATTGTCAAATACTAATTGAGCTCACTGGTTTGGGTTGATTTCTGGGTTTTCTATTCTGTCCTATTAGTATATATGTCTGTTCATGTGCCAGTACCAGGCAGTTTTGAGAACAGTATCTTTGTAGTATAGCTTAATATCGCATAATATCATCCCTCCAACATTGTTATTCTTTCTCAAGATTACTGAAGCTATTTGGGGTCTATTTTTTATTCCAGATGAATTTTTGGTGAGTTTGTTCTAGGCATTTAAATATGCCATTGGTATTCTAATAGGGATTGAATTGAACTTATAGATTGCTTTGGGTAGTATGGACATTTTGATGATATTGAGTCTACCAATCCATGAATATGGTATATTTTTCTATTTGTTCAAGTCTTCCTGTATCTTTTTTTTTCAGCCTCCTGATATTTTCTGAGTATAGGTCCTTTATCTCCTTGGGTTAATTTATTCCTAGATATCTTAATATTTTGTTGTAATGGTAAATGGGATTTTTTTTTAGTTTCAATTTCTGTGAGTGTATTATTAGTATATAGAAAAGTCATAGACTTATGAGTGTTAATTTTGTATTCTGCTACATTGCCAAATTCATTTGTTAAATCTAGTAGTTTTTTGATGGAGTCTGGGGTTTTCTATGTGCAATATCATGTCATCTGTGAATAAGGACAGTTTAACTTCTTCCTTTTTGGTAAGAGGCTACAGCATTGGAACAGGTTCAAGCTTCAGACTGATGAGAGGTCACAGTCCTCTTGTGGCCAAGCCACATACAAGTCCCAGCTTGGATGGCAAATCCCTCCCAGCACAATTATAGCCAAAGGCTATGGTTCTAAGCTTGACTTTATACTTCAACCTTATAGTCCTAGGTAGCTGAGGGATATGGGCTGCAGAACATGCAGCAAGTGCTGCCAAAACAAAGCTTGATAGAGTTCTCAGGTGCATGTAATTAAGTAGATTTGATGTTCACAAGAACATTGTAAACATCTTGACCACTCCCTCATTTTGCTTTGTGTGATCTGACTATAAAATAAAGACTCAGCTTACAGGCTGTGTCACTATTTCCTCATCCAGTCACAGTGATCCACCTGGCCCCAACTATATTCTCTTGTCCGTTTTCTATAATCCTTCACCACCCCTCCCCAGGTTCACCTCTGGCCTTGCTGGATGGGGTTCATTCTTTGCAAATTTGATGCCTTTTATTTTTTCTTCTTGTTTGATCTCAATGGCTAATACTTACAGTACTACTTCGAACAGGAGAGGTAAAAGTGGGCATCCCTGTCTTGTTCTTGTTCTTAGGGAAAATGGTTTTAGTTTTTTCCCAATGAGTATGATGTTGGCTGTGTGATTGTCATATAAGGCTTTATTATGTTGAGGTATGATCCCTTTATTCCCACTTTTCTTTTGTTAGTTCAGGCATGGTCCTTCTATTCTCATGTTACTGAGAGCTAATGGTATATTTCACACAACTAGAACATACTTTCCAAAAATTCATATGAATTAGAAAAGACCCCAAATTGCTGCAGAAATACTGAGAAATAAGAACAATGTTGAAGGGATCACAATATCAGATATCAAGCAATAATACAAAGCCACTGTTCACAAAACTGCCTGGTACTGGCACCAGAACAGACATAGACCAATGGGACAGAACACAGAACACAGAAATTAATCCAAATCATTAAGTTCAATTAATATTTGACAAAAGATGCAAGAGCATACAATGGAATCAAGACAGTCTCTTCAATAAATGGTGTTGGGAACATTGGACAGATACATGCAAAACACTGAAACTAGACCACCAAATTACACCAATCTTAAGAAACTAATTTTTTTCTCTCACTTGATTTTTACCTTGTTTATTATTATATTTTTATTTTAACTATTATTATTAATCTATTATCTTACCCTTTTTAAAGTTTTATTTTGTTTTTATATGATTTTATTTTTTGATTAGTGCTCTACATTCTATTGTTATTTTCCCATTAGCATTAGTTTACTCTATCTCAATTTTTCCATTATGCCAACACTCTTTTATTCACTTTCCCACTTTTTTGTCCTATTTCTTTTACCCTATTCCTGCTTTAATTTTTCTCTATCCTTACTTTTTACTCCCTGTTAAAAATTGATCTCACTCATATATCTAATTTCGTCTCCTGCTGCAAGCCCATACATACTTCTCTCTTCTCTTTCTTCACTATCCAATTGTTTTCTTGTCTTTTTCATTCTGTCTTAGTGTTCTTTGTTTGATTGTTGGTTGGCTTTTTTTTTTTAATGACAAACCTTTATTAAAAGAATAAAGCCATTTTTTTTCATTTTATTCTTCAAAGATGCAGTGTATAAAAGGAAACTGGAAAAGCGGAATCTCAACTCAGGGGCAAAGGCAGACCCTTGGAGGCAGAAGAGGGCCTGCAGTCAGGGGCCAAGAGCAGTTAAGTGCTAGGTGGGGGGTTCTGGGAAGAGGGGGCTTTCAAACTCATGACCTTGGTAGAACTCTAGGAAACCAGCCAGCAGCAGCCCATCCCCCAAGGTGATGGCTGTGGATTCCTCCTGGGTCCTATGAGGATGCCCATGGAGGTCACAGGTCAGGAGTGGTAGGCGGGGGAGGAATGCTCTCTATTTCATCCTGCTCTCCCAGAGATGGGGGGCTCATACTATCCAATTCCAGCAAGGCACTCCTGAGGCTGGCAGGACTGGAGTGGGGATGGAGTCCAGGCCAGGAAAAATTGTGGAAGAGGAATGGGAGCTGTGGCCAGATAAATCAGTTGCAGGAGAGGAGGGGTCCTGGCTAGGAAACCCAGGGGAGGAGGGGGGAGAGTAGGGAGAGGGGGAGGGGGTGGCGGGAGCGGAGGAGGAAGGGGAGGTGGGAGAGGAGGAGGAACTTCTCTCAAGAAACAGCCCCTGGCAAGGCAATAGCTGACCAGGCAGTGAGGGAGGGTGAGGAGGCGCGCATTCGCAGTGCGCGCCATGGAGGCCTGGATGGCAGGCTGGAGGAGCTGGAGCTGCTGTACCCAGGGGAAGGAGACCTCTCCCTGGCAGCCCCAAGGAGCGAGGGGCGGCTGCTGGCGGTGGATCTCTTCTGAGTGGGGCGGCCCCTGGGTACCAGGCTCGGAGTGCTGCCGCTGCTGCTGCTTCTTTGGCGGGCTCGGCCACGGAGAGCTTGTTTTGGCTTGGAGGCGAGGCTTTGCAGGCCAGGGCCTGGCAGAGCAGCAGAGCCTCCGAGAGCAGGGCGTGGCCTGGACGCACTTTGGCGGCGGCAAGAACCCATAGGGGAATCCTGGTGGCCGCAGCTTTGGTGTCGGTGGCGGCTAGCAGGACCTGTTGTAGTACCCGACCCTGCGACTTGTTTAAGGGCTGCAGGTTGGCGCCCGCGGCGGACAGCAGGGCCCAGAGGGCAGCAGGGCCTGGCTGGCTGGCCTGGCTGCGGGCAGCAGGGCCTGACTTGGGTGCCTGGCTGCTGCGGCGGGGTGCAGGGCCTGGCAAAGATGCAGGTGCGGATGCAACCTTCAGGCGGCCGCGGGGTGCAGGCCCCAATGCAGAGGCACGGCCCCGGGCAGCAGAGCCTGGCTGGGGGGCCTGGCGGCGGGTGGTATGGCTGCGCAGGACCAGGCCGGGCTGAGAAGCTCCGCTGCCCAGAGCAGCCTGGGGTGCCCGGCGGCTCCAGGGCTGATCCCAAGGAGGGGATGGCGGCACTGGCCCGGGCCTCGGAGGCGCGGGAGCCCCTTTCTGTTTATTCGGCTCCTTCTCCAGGCTCGACTGGGTGGCCCTGGCGACACCTTCTCGCTCAGAAGCAGAGTTCTCGCTCAGAGACCGAGTTCTCCGTCAGGCACCAGGAGGCCGCTGCTCCCTGTCGCTACTCCCTGCCAAGAGCTGGTGCTGGGGCTGGTTGGCTTTTTATTGTTTGTCTGTTTGTTTGTTTGTTTGTTTGTGGTTTTTTTTTAACTTCTTTCTTTTTTTGCTTCTGTTTTTCCTCTCCTTGCTTGTTCTCTTCTTCTACTAATAGTTTAATTAATTTTAATCATCAACTAAGTCTTATCTACTCTCTATTCTCCTTTTCTAATATTAAATGAATACATAGATAGATAGATGGACTAAAGAAGGGGGGAAATTTTATATATATTAATATACATATATATTTTCATTTTTGTATTTTGTTTTTTACTTTTCTTCTTATATACTCATTTTCTTTGTAATCCTATATAGTGAATTGTGACTATTTCCCCATTCATTCAATTCCATGACCTTACTTTCTGGAAATAAGTTCTGTCTCCTCAGATTCATCTGGGTGTTTGCTGTTTGGAGGTTTTTTGTGTGTATTTTTTTGGATTACTTGTTGTCTGTAGTTTACATCCATCTCTGAGTGTTTGTTGTTTACATTTATTAGATTACTTATTGTTTCATTGAAGTTTTCTCTACATATACATATATTTCCGCTTTCTTTTTTTCTTTTCTTTCTTTTCACTCTTACAATTTTTCTTTTCTCAATATCATTTTTTAACTATTTTCTATTCTTTAATTTTATTTTTTCTGTTGTCATCTTTATTTGGGAGTATTAGTATTGTGAATACATTTGTGTATGGGGCCCTGTGCATTGTGTCTTGTTGTATTGTATTTTGTGCCTTTTAAGTCAACACAGGAGAGAGAGAGCTACATAACCAGAAATGCTGAGAGCAGCATTCATGGAATACAAGGAAACAGCTTTCATATGAAAGAAAAGGAGGAATCACCAGAAAAGGAAGTAAATGAAATGGAGGCAAGCAATATGACAGAGAAAGAATTCAGAGCAATGGTCATAAGGTCATTGAAAAGGATGGAAGACAAATTCAACAATATGTATAAGAGCCAAGAGGAAATGAAAAATGACATCACTGAAATAAAGAACTCAATGGAAAGCATCAAGAGTAGAAAAGAAGAAGTGGAGGACCACATCAGTGAACTAGAAGACAAGATAGGAAAAAAAAAACTCAAGCAGAAAAGCATCTAGGAAAAAAAAAACTTAATAAACTGGAAGAGAGCCTAAGGGAAATTTGAGACAAGATGAAATGAAACAACATCCACTTATAGGGGTGACAGAAGGAGAGGAAACTGAGCTAGGGATAGAAAACTTGTTTGAAGAAATAATTACAGAAAACTTCCCTGATATTAGGAAGAAAAAACTCATACAAGTCCAAAAAGCTCACAGAGTCCCAAACAAGATGAATGCAAAAAAAAAAATCTTCACCAAGACACATAATTAAAATTTCAAATACCGTTGACAAAGTAAGAATCTTAAAGGCTGCCAGAGTGAGACAGAAAGTTACCTACAAAGGATCTTCCATCAGATTATTGACTGATTTCTCAGTAGAAACATATCAGGCCCAAAGGGAATGGAATATACAAAATCATTCAAAGGAAGGGTCTGAATCAAAGAATACTGTACCCAGCAAAGCTTCCAATCAAAATTGAGGGTGAAATCAGGAGCTTCACAGACAAAAAAGGACCAAGGTTATTCATTACCATCAAACCAGCAATACAAGAAATGCTAAAGGGTCTGCTATAAAAACAATAAATAGGAAGGGAAGAAGGAGCACAGACATAAAGAATAAAAATAGCAACAAACATGTACCTATCAATAATAACTTTATATGTAAATGGATTAAATGCCCCAATCAAAAGACACAGGATAGCTGGTGGACAAGAAAACATGACCCATATATTTACTGCCTACAGGAAATCCACCTCTGAAAAAAGGAATCATACAGAATGATGGCAAAGGGATAGGAAAAGATTTTCAGGCAAATGGAAATGAATAAAAGAGATGATGAAGCAATACTTATATATCTGACAAATTAGACCTCAAAGAGAAGGCCATAACAAGAGATAAGGAAGGCCATTTCATAATATAAAAGGGATCAATTCAACAAGAATATAACATTCTGGTAAACATATATTCATCCAATGCAGGAGCACCCAAACATATAAAAATACCTCTGAAAATACGAAGGGAGAGATTGACAGCAATACAGTCATAACACCACTGGACAAATTCTCAAACAAAAAACAGTAAAAAAACATCAATCCTAAATGACTCACCAGATCAGAATGGATTTAATTGACATCTTCAGAATATTCCACCCCAAAGCCACAGAATATACAATCTTCTCAAGTGCACATGGGTCATTTTAAAAGATAGCCCACATATTGGGTCACAGGCAAAGTCTCTTCTAATTCAAGAAGATAGAAATCATATCAAGCATCTTCTCAGATCTCAGTGGCATAAAACTAGAAATCAATCACAATTAAAAACAATGAAAAAAGTCAAACACCTGGAGGGTAAATACCATCCTATTAAACAATGATTGGGTTACCAAAGAGATCACGGAAAAAATTAAAAACATCCTGGAGACAAATGACAATGAAACACAACAATCCAAAATCTACGGGACACAGTGAAAGCAGTCTTCAGAGGGAAGTTCATAGCTCTACAAGCCTATGTCAAAAACAAAGAAACAGTGGATGATGGAAGCTGGCAGGACAGAGGTGAGGGAGAGGAAGTGAGTGAGGGGACAAAAAGAAAGTGTGTGGATGTGTGTGGTGGGTGTGTGATTGAGTAAGGGACAGTTGAAGCTTGCAGGAGCAGTGGGGGTTGGCAGTCCAGGCTCTCTTAGATGGGGAGAGACTGCCATCATGGCTTTCACCCCTCGGACTGTGGAGCTCAGGTGCGGAGCCCACACCATCTTGAAGGGAAACAGGGCCTTTCTTTGGGAACTCACCAACACTGCCCGCTAGACAGGCATTGGAGTTGCCCTGCAACCCAACAGCCACATCAGCCAGAGTCCTGCAGACCCATGCACCGTGCATTCCCATGGACCATGCATTCCCATGGACCCGGGGATCCCCGCATCCAAAGCAGTGAGTGGAACCTCCCCTTCCCCAGTGACATCAGCAAGGCTGCAGCAGCGGACACACAGGGATTCCGGCTTGCAATCTCGCAGGCTACCACACGTGCAGTGTGCAGCGTGCCTTCACACCAGTTTCTGGACACCCTAATCCCTGTGTTTGCACGTCAGGGGCTAATCCCCGCCTGCAGAACTTCTGAGTCAACATGCGTTTCTCCGCACGTCTGCAGTGGGCCTTCACGTCAGCTTGCTGACACCTTAATCCCTGCGTATGCGCATCAGGGTCGCCGAGTCTATGGCACCCTAGGTCCTGTGTTTGTGTGTCCTGGTCACCCTGTCTGTGCCATACACTCCTTTTTGGTTTGTGGAGCTCCTTGGTCACCGGTCTTTGCGGTGCGCCCTTTAGGCCATCACCCAAGGAGGGTCTTCAGCAGCACTTGGGTAGTAAAATAATCAGATCTACAAACATGGGAAGACGTAAAAGCAATCACCAAAGGAAAGAAAAAGAGTAATCTCCAGAAAGGGAGTTAGATGAAACTGAAGTGAGCAGCCTTTCAGAGAAAGAGTTCAGGGTAATGGTTTTAAGGATGTTTAAACCGATTGAAGACAATATCACACAACTCAATGAAAACTACATATAAGAAGCTGAATGAGAATGTGACCAATATAAAATGAAATCAAGAGGAGATGAAAAATGACATAGCTACAATAAGGAACAAAATGGAAGGCCTAAACAGTAGACTAGAAGAGGCTGAGGACCGCATCAGCAAATTAGAAGACAAGGTAGGAAAAAACACAAAAACACAGCAACAACTGGAAAAAAGACTTAAAAAAACAAGAAGAGAGCCTAAGGGAGCTTTGGGACAACACAAAACGAAACAACATACACTTAATTGGGATACCAGAAGGAGTGGAAGAAAAGCAAGGAATAGAAAACCTATTTGAAGAAATAATGACAGAAAATTTCCCTGATATTGGCAAGGAAAAACATATGAAAGTCCAAGAAGTGCACAGAGTCCCAAACAAGCTGAACCCCAAAAAACAACACCAAGACGCAGCATAATTAAATTGGCAAACAATAATGAGACAGCAAGAATCTGAAAGGCAGCAAGAGAGAGACATAAAGTTACCAATAAGGGATCTCCTATTAGAATAGCAACTGATTTCTCAACAGAAACACACCAGACCAGAAGGGAATGGAATGAAATATATAAAGTGATGCAAAAGAAGGGTCTGAATCCAAGAATACTATACCCAGCAAGGCTATCATTCAAAATTGATGGTGGAATCAGGAGCTTTACAGATAAATAAGGCCTAAGATTTTATCACTACCAAGCCAATAATGCAAGAAAAGCTAAAGGGACTGCTGTAAAAAGAAGAAAAAGAAAGGCAAAAAAAGAAAAACACTAAGGAAAAATATGACAACAAACATGAACTTGTCAATAATATCATTAAACATAAATGGGTTAAATGCACCAATCAAAAGACATAGGGTAGCTGAATGGTTATAAAAACAGGACCCATATATTTGCTGTCTACAAGAGACCCATCTAAGAGAAAAGAATTCACATAGACTGAGAGTGAAAGGATGGAAAAACATTTTTCAGGCAAATAGAAATGAGAAAAAAGCTCAGGTAGCAATACTTATATCTGATAAAATAGACCTCAAAGTAAAAGCTATAGCAAGAGATAAGGAAGGTCACAACATAATACTAAAAGGAGCAATTCATCAAGAAGATATAACTCTGGTAAACATATATGCACCTAATACAGGAGTCCCTAAATACATAAAAAACTCCTGGATGATATCAAGGGAGAGATCCACAGCAATACAATCATAGTAGGGGATTTTAATACACCACTGACATCTCTGGACAAATCCTCTAGACAAAAAATTAGAAAAGAAACAGCAATTCTAAATAACTCACTAGATCAGATGGACCTAATTGACATATTCAGAATATTTCACCCCAAAGCTACAGAATACACATTCTTCTCAAGTGCACACTGAACATTCTCAAAAATAGAGCACATATTGGGTGATAAGCAAAGTCTCCCCAAATTCAAAAAGATTGAAATCATATCAAGCATTTTCTCAGACCACAATGGCATAAGATTAGAAATAAACTACAATAAAAACATTCCAAGAAATTCAAACACTTGGAAGTTGAATAGCATGTCACTAAACAATGATTGGGTTATAAATAAGATAAAAGAAGAAATTAGAAACTTCCTGGAGACTAATGACAATAAAAACACAACAATGCAAATGCTACGGGACACCATGATAGCAGTGCTGAGAGGGAAGTTTACAGCTCTACAGGCCTACCTCAAAAAACAGGAAAAAATTTTTAATAAATCACCTAACTCAACATCTCAAAGAATTAGAAAGAGAGCAACAAGAAAAGCTCACTGTGAGCAGAAGGAAGGAAATAATAAAGATCAGAGCAGAAATGAATGACATAGAGACAAAAAAACGATACAAAAATTAACAAAACAAAGAGCTGGTTCTTTGAAAGAATAAACAAGATTGATGAACCTCTAGCCAGGCTCACCAAGAAGCAAGGAGAGAGGACCCAAATAAACAAAATCAGAAATTAGAGAGGGGAAATAACTACAGATCCCACAGAAATACAAAGGATTGTTAAAAATATTATGAACAACTCTATTCTAACAAAATTCACAACCTGGAGGTAATGGACAGATTCCTAGAAAAACACAACCTTCCAAAACTCACACAGGAAGATTCAAAAAATCTCAACACACTGATAACTAAGGAAGAAATTGAAGCAGTCATCAAAAAGCTTCCAGCAAATAAAAGCCCAGGGCCAGATAGCTTCACAGGGGAATTTGACCAAACATTCATAAAAGAAGTAAAACCCATTCTTCTCAGACTATTCCAGAAAATTCAAGAGGAAGAAAGACTTCCAAACTCCTTCTATGAAGCCCGCATCACACTAATACCAAAACCCGATAAAGGTAACACAATGATAGAGAATTACAGACCAATATCCCTCATGAATAATAGATGCCAAAATCCTCAACATATGGAATCCAGCAATACGTCAGAAAAATCATATACCATGACCAAGTAGGATTCATCCCAGTAATGCAAGGATGGTACAATATCTGCAAATCAATAAATGTGATACATCACATAAACAAATTGAGAGATAAAAATCATATGCTCATATCAATTGATGCAGAAAAAGCATTTGACAAAATCCAACACCCTTTCTTAATAAAAACTCTCAGCAAGGTAGGAATGGAAGGATACCTCAATATAATAAAAGCCATATATGACAAACCCACAGTCAACATCATACTCAATGGGCAAAAAGTAAAACCATTCCCCCTAAAAACAGGAACAAGACAGGAATGCCCACTTTCACCACCTCTATTTAACATAGTGCTGGAAGTATTAGCCAATGCAATCAAACAAGAAAAAGAAATAAAAGGCATTCAAATAGGAAAAGAAGAAGTAAAACTGTCCTTATTTGCAGATGACATGATACTGTACATAGAAAACCGTAAGGCTTCATCACAAAATTATTAGACTTGATAAATGAATTCAGCATGTAGCAGGATACAAAATTAACACCAAGAAATCTTTGGCATTTCTATACACCAATAATTAACATACAGAAAGAGAGACTAAAACAGCAATCCCATTTACCATCGCACCAAAAAAATTAAGATACCTAGGAATAAACCTAACTAAGGAGGTAAAAGACCTATATGCAGAAAACTACACAAATCTAAAAAAAGATAGAAGAAGACAAATGGAATAACATACCATGTTCTTGGATTGTGAGAATCAATATCATAAAAAAGTCCATTCTACCCAAAACAATTGATAATTTCAACGGAATCCCCATGAAAATACCAAAGGCATACTTCACAGACCTAGAACTAACTTTCCATAAATTCATCTCGAATAAAATAAGACCCCGAATAGCTGCAGCAATCCTAGAAAGAAGAACAAAATAGGTGGGATCTCAATGCCAGATTTCAAGCTGTATTACAAAGCCACGGTTCTCAAAACTGCCTGGTACTGGCACAAGAAGAAACACATAGATCAATGGAATAGGATAGAGAACCCAGAAATCAACCCAAAACACTATGCTCAATTAATATTTGACAAAGGAGGCATGAACGTACAATGGAGTCAAGATAGTCTCTTCAACAAATGGTGTTGGGAAAATTGGACAGAAACATGCAAAAAAAATGAAACTAGACCACCAACTTACACCATACACAAAAATAAATTCAAAATGGATAAAGGACTTAAACTTAAGATGGGAAACCATAAAAATACTAGAGGAATCCACAGGCAGCAAAATCTCCGACATATGCAGAAGGAATTTCTTCACTGACACAGTTCCTCAGGCAATGGAAACTAAAGAAAAAATAAACAAATGGAACTACTTCAAAATAAAAAGCTTTTGCACAGCAAAGGAAACCATCAACAAAACAACAAGAAAGCCCACTGCATGAGAGAACATATTTGCCAATGATATCAATGATAAGGGTTTAATCTCCAACATTGACAGGGAACTCATACAATTTGACAAAAAGAAGATAAACAACCCAATCAAAAAATAGGCAACTGATCTAAATAGGCACTTCTGGAAAGAAGACAGAAGGAAGGCCAAGAGACATATGACAAAGTTATTAATTATCTGAGAGATGCAAATCAAAATGAAATGCAGTACTATCTCACACCAGTCAGGATGGCTATCATCAACATATCAACAAATGACACGTGCTGGTGAGTATGTAAAGAAAAAAGGATTCCTCATGCACTGCTGTTGGGAATGCAGACTGGTGCAGCCACTGTGGAGAACAGTATGGAGTTTACTCAAAAAACTGAAAATGGAACTCCTATTTGACCCAGTGATCCCACTACTAGGAATATACCCCAAGAAACTAGAAACTCCAATCAGAAAGGATATATGCACCCTAATGTTCATAGCAGCACAATTCACAATAGCAAAGATGTGGAAACAGCCTACATGCCCATCAACAGATGATTGGATTAAAAAACTGTGGTACATCTGCACAATGGAATACTATGCTGCAGTAAAAAAGGAGCTCATACCATTTGCAACTACATGGATGGAGATGGAGAGCATTATGCTTAGTGAAATAAGCCAGGCAGAGAAAGACAATTATCACATGATCTCACTCATCTGTGGAATTAACAAATGACATAGACTGATAATCAAGATCAGATCTAGAGAATGAGAAACATCGATCAAAGCATCAAACCTCGGGGAAGGTGGGGGTTGGTGGGAATAAATGGGAGAGATCAACAGAAGGACTTTTGTACATGCATATGAGCATAATCATTTGGCACAGACAATGGGGAAGGTGTGGCAGGAGAGGGAATTCATAAAATGGTCTCCATAACCTTAAGAGAAATTACTTCATGAGACAACGATTTTTAAATGAAACTCTGTAACAAGAAAATCATTTTGGAAGGAAATAGAGAGAAGTTTTCTTTAAAGGTCATAAGAATCGTAATTGAAAGTCAATATATTTGGCCTCTTGAGCTAAGGTAAGTAATGTGTGTTTATGCCTCCCTGAAAGAGTTTATATAAAGTTACAAAAAGAAATTGTGAGCCCGTTTGAAATTGAATTGCCATGGCCTAGGGCAAAGAATATCCTTACATTATATTATCCTACAATATCATTTAATTTTTGATATTTCATAACAGCATATCGTACAACTACCCCAAACAAACGTACAAACTAATTCTTTGAATGGTTAGCAGCAATTTAAAAAGAGGACATGAAAGGATTTAATTCCTTTCAGAAGGAATTGAGGCACTGGAAAGGCACTTGAGCATTCTATACTGGCCCTCTTTCCTCTTTTGCAAAGAGGAACCCTCTTCTCACAACCCAATGGCCCGCAGCTGTAGCCTGAGCTCTCTATTCATGCTGCGGTTGAAGCCTAGAGGTGGCTGGTATAATGGATGTGTCTCTTGCCAAATGGTGTGAGGTGGGCCCTCCCTGGAGAAGGAACCTGAATTCCCTGAGATAAGTGATCAGTGCCGGGGCCCCACCAGCAGGTGACGGGATCCCCAAGGCAGGTGCTGGGCATGGAGGCCACAAGGCATAGGCTACCATGGAGATAGAAGTGAACCTCACAACACCCTGTTGGCCCCTGAGGATGACTGGTTAGCCAGAGACAGATAAGATTCCTCAGGGAAGGAACAACTTAAGACAGGCACAGTCGCAGAGGGGCCATCAGGAAAGAAATTGGGGATCAACAGAGGTGGGGCACAGACCCTCACCTCCCCCCGCAACCAACCTTGCAGGGGTCTGAACCTTCACCCCTTCTGAGGGCAGTCTCCTGCCCCCATGGCTATCTCACTTACAATGCTCAGCACAGATCGGGACCCAGGTAACAGACAGAGATATGGCCCAGCTCAGATCAAGACCCAGGTAACAGACAGAAACATGCCAACAGCAGCTGCCCTATAGCTAAATCCATCCTAGCACTAGGAATTCTCAGTGCCAACTCAATGCAAATAAACCTTTCCACTAATATATATAGGGTAATCTAAGATTGTTGGTATAGTATTAAATTTGACGTAAAAAAAGTTAACAATCTCTCAGGTTAATTTAAATTAGCAACTGAAATAAGCGAACACCCAAGAAAATTTAAGTGTACTGGATAAAAAGCTGTTTCTAAAGTATTAATTAAAATTTCTATTGATAGCTCATCTCATGGTAAAATTACTTAATATGTAATGAAGAGAAAACAGGCATATTTGTGTACAAAATTAAAATCTAAAGTTATCAAGATTGCATTAAAAATTTTTACCAAATTCTACATTAATCAAAAAATAGGGGGGGGGGGAGTAGAATAACAGCAAGTAAGAAAAATATCCGGTAAGTAAATTACATTAAGAAAATTTTCACTTTAGAAAATTAATTTCCATTTATAATGCTAATAGCAAGACACCCATGAAAAATACACATGGTGTCAAAATAAGCCAAAGGAACAGCAGGTAGGCAAAAATAAAAAGGACCCCAAGTCAATTTTATAGAAAAGATTCCTTTATTAACTCTTGGTCGAGAATATGTTCATTTACTTTCAGAAAACAACTCCAAGACCAAGTGGACTCCTGCAACAGAGAGGAACTGACAGGTCTGCGTCAACCACAAAGGCAAGAGGAGAAACAGATGGAAGACGATGACAATGCCTTGCTATGTGAGCCACTAGCAGCTGAGCATCGCTACAGGATGCCCAGGACCAAACTAGAAAGGGTCGGACCTGCATTGCCACCATTTGTCCAGTATCCAGATACCATTAATGACATGTACACATAAGGAACTCTCTGACATTGAAACTGTGTCTCAAAGCTATCGGACATTGAAATTGGGACTCAATCATTTTTTTTTCTTTTGCTCTTTTGGGTTTATAGGGGAAAGATGTTTTTAAAGACAAGAATCAGGGGGTGGGGGAATGGGAAACAGACTTAGAGGTAAAGAAGCAATGAACAGACTGTCATGCTACAGTGGGAAGGCAGGGGAAGTTGGGAAGGAGGGGCCTATAGGAGATCAATCGAAGGATTTGTATGCATGTATGTGTGGGGATAGCCAGTGGATACAAAGCAATGGGGGAAGGCGGGGGGCAGGGGGATGGATGAAGGCATGTACGGGGGGAAGGCGGTGGGGTGGCGAGGGCAATAAGGGGAAAAATAGTAAATAAATAAAATAAAATAAAAAACAAGAAACAAAGGTAATAAAATTATCTAACCCTACAACTTAGAGTTAGAAATAGACCAACAAGAAAAGCCCAATGTAAGCAGAAAGAAGTAAATAATAAAGATAAGAAGGGAGATATACCACATAGAGACCAAAACAAAAATATATCAACAAAACTAAGAACTGGTTCTTTGAAAGAATAAACATGACTGATGAACCTCTAGCCAGGCTCACCAAGAAGCAAAGAAAGAGGACTCAAAATAAACAAAATCAGAAATTAAAGAGGTGAAGTAACAACTGATCTCACAGAAATAAAAACAAGTATGAAAAAAAAAATACTGTGAACAACTCTATTCCAACAAAATGGACAACCTAGATGGAGTGGAGATCTTCATTGAAAAATACAAGTTCCCCAAAGCTCAATCAAGAATAATAATAATTAAAAAAACTGAATAGGCCAATAAGTACTGAAGAAATTGAAGCAGCGAACAAAAATTTTCTAGCAAACAGCTGAAAGCAGTTTGGCTCAGTGGATAGAGTGTTGGCCTGCGGGCTGAAGGGTCCCAGGCTCGAATCCGGTCAAGGGCACATACCTTGATTGCGGGCACATGCCCAGCAGGAGGTGCGCAGGAGGCAGCTGATCAATGTTTCTCTCTCATCAATGTTTCTAATTTTCTGTCCCTCTCCCTACCTCTCTGTAAAACATCAATAAAATATATTTTTAAAAATTTCTAGCAAACAAAGCCCTGGTCTGGACAGCTTTACTGGGGAGTTCTACCAAACATTCAAAGAAGAACTAAAACCTATATTTCTTATACTATTCCAAAAAATTCAAAAGGAAGGCACACTTCCAAACTCTTTCTATGAAGTCAGCATTACCCTAATCCCAAAACCAGATAAATACACTACAAAAAAGAGAACTAAATCCTTGATGAACATAGATGCTAAAATACCTACAAAATTCTAGTAAATTGGATTCAGCATTACATTAGGGAGATCATACAACATGAGCAAGTGAGATTTATTTCCAGATGCAAGGATGGTACAATATCCATAAATCAATAAATGTGATACATAACGTAAATAAACTGAGAGACAAAAATCACATAATCATATCAATGAATACAGACAAAGCATTTGACAAAATCCAACATCCTTTCTAGATAAAAACTCTCAGAAAAGTGGGAATGAAGTGATCATACCTCAATATAATAAAAGCATTATATGACAAACCTACATTCAACATCATACTCAATGGGAAAAAAACTAAACTCATTTCTCCTAAGAACAAGAACATGACATGGATGCCCACTTTTAACACTCTTGTTTGACATAGTATTAGAAGTATGAGCAATAACAATCAGAAAAGAAGAAATAAAACCAACCAAATCAGAAAAGAAGGAGTAAAACTGTCCTTATTTGCAAATTACATGATACTATACATAGAAAAACCCAAAGACTCCATAAAAAAACTTAGACATAATAAATTAATTTGGCAATGTAGCAGGATACAAAATTAACACCCAGAAATCTATGGCCTTTTTATATACCAATAATGACTTCACAGAAAGAGAAGTGAAAAATACAATCCTATTTACCATTTCACAAAAACATTAAAATACCTAGGAATAAATTTAACTAAGGACATAAAAGAACTGTACTTGCAAAACTACAGGACATTGAAAAAAGGGATAGAGGAAGACATAAGCAAATGGAAGAACATATCATGTTCATGGATTGGTAGAATTAACATCATTAAAATGTCCATAGTACTCAAATCAATATACAGATCCAATGCAATCCCCATTAAAATACCAATGACATATTTCACAGTTCTAAAACAAACTCTCCAAAAATTCATCTATGATTTAAAAAAAAAGACCCCGAATAACCACAGCAATCTTGAGAAAGAACAATAAAGTTGGAGGGAATACAATACCAGATATCAAGCTATATTACCAAGCCACAGTTCTCAAAACTGCATGATACTGGCAAAGAAGAGATATACAGACCAATGGAACAGAACAGAGAACCCAGAAATCAACCCAAGCCATTATGATCAATTAATATTTGACAAAGGAGGCAAGAGCATACAATAAAGACTGTCTCTTCAAATAATGGTTCTGGGAAATTTTGTCAGAAGCACGCAAAAAAATGAAACTAGATCAACTTACACCATACAGAAAAACAAACTAAAAATGGCTAAAGGACTTAAATTTAATACAGGATACCTTGAAAATCCTACCAGACTCAATAAGCAGCAAAATAGCAGACATATGCCATAGCAATAGCTTTACAGACACAACTCTTAGGGCAATGGAGACTAAGGAGAAAATAAACAAATGGGACTACATCAAAATATAAAACTTCTCCACAGCAAAAGAAACCATCAACAAAAAACAAGAAGCCTACTGCATGGGAGAACATAATGCCAATGATATTTCAGATAAGGGTTTAATATCCAAAATTTACAAAGAACTCATACAACTTAACAAAAGGAAGATAAATGATCCAATCGAAAAATGGGCAAAGGTTCTAAATAGATTCTTTTCAAAAGAGGACATACAGAAGGTCCAGAGACATATGAAAACATGCTCAAAGTCACTAATCATCCAAGAAATGCAAATCCAAACAACGAAATACCATCTCACACCTGTTGGAATGGCTATCATCAACAAATGACAAGTGCTGGAGAGGATGTGAAGAAAATGGAACCCTCCTGCACTGCTGGTGGGAATGCAGGCAGGTGCAGCCACTGTGGAAGACAGTATTGAATTTCCTCAAAAAGTTAAAAATGAAACTCCCATTTGACCCAGTAATCCAATTTTTAGGACTATAGCCAAAGAAATTATAAACACCAATCAGAAAGGATATATGCACCCCTATGTTCATAGCAGCACAATTTACAATATCCAAGATTTGAAAATAGCCTAAATGCCCATCAGCAAATGAGTGGATTAAAAAACTGTGATACATCTACACAATAGAATACTATGCCAGTATAAAAAAGAAGGTACTTATACCATTTGCAACAGCATGGATGGAATGGAGAGCATTATGCTAAGCAAAATAAGCCAGTCAGAGAAAGATAAGTATCACATGATCTTACTCATATGTGGGATATAATGATCAACATAATTTGATGAACAAGAATAGATCCAGAGACAAATGATAGGGGAGAACGTGTTAGAGAGCAATCAAAGGACTTATATGCATGTATATTAGCATAACCAATGGACACAGACACTGAGGCGGTGGTGGCTTTCCTGGGATTAGAATGGCTGGTCAATTGGGGAAAAATCAGACATACGTAAAATACTAAAAATAAATTAAAAAGAAGAAGAATAGTGTATAAACTTATTGAAATGTTTGGCCCACTCGTAATGAAATAAATAAGAATGGTAATAAAGATATTTTCTATCTGTCATATTGGTAGAACTTAAAGATTTTAATATTATGCCTCATGTATGTGCTATCATTGTGATCTCTTTGCAAGACAATTCAACTATAGGTCTCAGCATACACATGTCCTTTGACTTAGCCATTTTACTTCTACAAATATATACCACATATGTACTAACACATATATAGGTATATGTACAAGGATGTTTGTTGCAAGATTGGTGGTATTAAAGCACTGGACTAGGAAGAAATTATTGAATTTCTATCAGTAAACTATTGATTTTAAAAGTATGGTAAATCCATACAGTAGGAAATATTCCATCAAAAAATAAAGTATATCTATGTGGGATGATATAGAAAAATATCACAGATTCAGTAAAGGAATAATGTCAGGTGCAAAAATGTACATAGTATAATTGAGAATTACTTATACTGTTATATCACATAATAACTATTAACATTAATAAATATTGCCTCTGAGAAAAGAAAAATAGTATTTGAGTAGGTGAAATATGTTTTTCATTTTCTATATTTTTGTACTCAGAATTTTTAGTCATGCTCACATATTATATTTTCAATTATAAAATTCACCAAATTAATAATGGTTGTATGTTCCTTAATTGTAATTGAAATTAATTTTCAATTTAATTTTGACTGCTGTTTTATTTTGAGAGGGAAAAACTATTTGTTCTCTAGAGTTTGTGTATATAAAAATACCACACACACACACACACACACACACACACACACACAAACACACACACACACCAAAATGTTAAAAGTAATAATCTACATAAA
Organism: Lasiurus cinereus; assembly: GCA_011751065.1. NCBI lineage: Eukaryota > Metazoa > Chordata > Mammalia > Chiroptera > Vespertilionidae > Lasiurus > Lasiurus cinereus. The sequence goes on along the minus strand of JAAGEH010000031.1, from coordinate 13,931,015 downwards.
TAAAAGACTATATATTATTCTATTTATTCTACATAATTTCCTGAAATATTTGTAATGCACATATATTATTTAAATAATGGGTGATTATTGAAATAATTTAAAATTATTTAAGCAAATACAATACTATTATTGTATTTTAAAAACTTATTTCCTCAAAAATATATATTTTATAAACTCTTTATGGCATGTCTGGATGTCACCATCCTCCTCCTCACTACAAAACTACTTTATCTTATTACTAGCTGTCCTTTTTTACCTTGACCCTGCTACCTTGTTCTAATTGCTGCTTTTGAAGTATAATCAGGAAATACATGAGAGATAAAGAGTCCCCTCACTTGAACACTTGATCTTAGGCCTCTAATGCAATACCTATTAAGTAGTTTCCCTTGAGACTAGATGAAACTACAACTCTTTCATATGTAGATTATAATTCTGCTGCATTTTATTATTTTAAGTGAGTGTTGTAATAAAATAAAAAGATAGAAATATTGTCTATTGCCCAATTTCAGTGGTTAGAACTTCAGCCTGCAGAATAAAGGGTTGCAAGCTCAATACATGATCCCCGTCAGGGCACATGCAGGAGGCAACCAATCAATGTGACTTTTTCACAATGATGTTTCTCTTTTTGTCTCTCCCCTTCCCTTCCATTTTCTCTAAAAATCAATGGAAAAAATATCCTTAGGTGAGGATTTACAACAACAAAAAGGAATATCTATAATCCTACTAGATTTAGGAGGAAAACTACTCTTAAACTTGCTTTTCCAATGAACCACACTAGCCACTAGGTGGATGTATAGGCATAATTATGAGAAATAGGAGGCATGAGATCAGTTATTTTGTGAAAATAAATATAAGGATGTTTTTGAAGTACTCCAAGAATAATGACAAAAACTTAGGTCTATTTTTATCCCCAAATTACACTCTCTTGCTCAAAATGATTATTCAGTTGCTGCAATGTTGAAGGACTGGATGAAGTCATTTAGAAAGCCTAGGAGTGAGATACAAAGCTGGCATTCAGTTTTATTATTTCACTTTGTAGCAAATTATTTAAAGCAATTGCAGTAATATAGAAATCAGAATTATAACATGTATTTTTATTTAAAATTTCAGTTACCTGCTTTCATTTGCCATGCCACTATAAATCTGTGATTGCTGACTTATATAACTTTACCGACCAGGAGACTTGAAAGAAATAAATGCCTTAAGGATATATCATATTGTAATACAATTTTATTACATGTTTCATATTCTAAAGTGATAAATCTATTATTTATTTTTCCAATACCTTATTGTCTTTTTAAATAGAGAAATCTGTTTATTTCTTACTATTCCTGAGGAGTGAAAGGATTCATACAAACATGTGGGCTAAATGCTGTAGGAGCATGCTGCATCTCGCAAAAATATAAACAATTCTTTACAATTTCATGAGAGGTGAATTAATAGTAGAAAAGTTTTTCCCAGGTAAACTGAACAACAAAATACTGTAAGGAAAAAATTATCAGAGTCATCAAAAACTGTGTATATGTGCATAGATACAAGTCCTTTGATTGATCTCTTATCTACCTCACCTAACTTTAATCTTCCTGCATATAATCATAACCAATGAACATAGACACTGGGGGGTTGGGGTATGCCTGGGAGGGAGGGGGGGGCAATGGAGAGATATGTATAAAAAATTAATAAAAAAATAAAAAAACAAAAAAACAAAACTGTGTATATGTGTATGCACACATATCTTGGTGAGGATTTGTAAACTCATTAAGGTAGAATATCTTGGTTTATTTATGTTCTGAGATTTTTGTCAAACAGAAGACTTTGGGGACCTTTATGCAATTTATTTTCAGCATACCAGGATATCCTTTTCAATGAAGGATGTATAGACACATGCATTTATATTTATTCTCTGCATCCTTTCTGAGCTAAATTATTAGTTCCTTAAACATATTGTCTTGAGTAGAGGTTCATAACTAGGGGATATTTTTCCTCCCAAAGGATATTTAATACTCTTGGGAAACAATTTCCATTTTCATAAATAAGTGTGGTGAGTGCTGCTAATGTGTAGTGTGTGGAGACCAGGGATACTAAGGAATAAGTACTTTATACTTTCCCTAATGCATTCCATTACCTCCCATGATCTTTGATATCACAATACAAAGCAATACAAAAGAAGAAAGGAAGGGACAAAAAAGAAGGAAGGGAGAAAGGGAGGGAGGGAGGGAGAGAGGAAGGGAGAGAGAGAGAGAGAGAGAGAGAGAGAGAGAGAGAGAGAGAGAGACAGCCATCTTGAAGAGGAGAGCAGCTGTGACTGGGAGCCCAGCCTCACCTCCACCTGGGGAGACCTCGGACACCACTTGGGACCCTATAGCCACAACAGCCAGGGACCTGCTGTCTTGGCTGTGAAACCACAAACACCAAGACTCCAGTCTCCCCAGCCACAGGCTCCTAAAAAGTTTGTACAGGAGGAGATAACATGGCAGTTGAATAGGCAGAGGTGTCTTGAGCCTTCTCACAGAGCAGATAGAAGAAACAGCAGACTCAAATAACATTCACCCAGAATTGGAGAATTAAACACAGCTGGTGAAATAATCTGGGGCCATAAAGGATGAGGGACACCTGGAGAATGGTAGGATCAGGGAACTGGGCTGGAGAGAGATGCACTCAATGGGGACTAGAGGGTTGGAAGGAAACTGCTGCACCAAGTTCACATCCCTTAGGGACATGCATAACATTGACTGTGAAAGGGGGTCCACAGGGCCTCTGGCAGCCAGGGACTCTAGATCTTAGTCCACAACTGTGGGAGGCTGCACCCAGAAAGGCAGCCTGAAGTTCTGCACTGGCCACATAGTGCTGGGGCAGTGGGGGGAAAACATGCAGTGGTGTGGTTACTCTGTCTTTATAATTTCCTTGCTTTTACTCACTGAATCTAATACATAAGATCTTTCAAATACAAACACTCACCAAGACTGCAGTGCAGGAGAAGGTGGTTTAGTGGAAGCTCCTGAGCAAAACGGGGAGAGGCAACCGGGGTCAGTCCATTCCTTCCAAACCTGAATAGCCATTTTTCTCCTGAAGACCGGGCTCCTCCTACAGCACAGTATCATTCTGAATACCCCCCAAGGAACCCTTGGGGACTGGGTTGAGGGGACATTTGGTCCAGGAAACTAATACAACAATACTGCCACCTAGAAGCTGTGTCAGAAATAGATGCTTATGTAAAAACAACTGAAAGCCAGCACAAAAACAAAGTGGGCAGATTGATCCCGCCTGCCTGAAACCAAGGTTGTAGAGACTGACATGGAAGAGAGGTAGAAACTTACAACATGATGCTGACTTCCTAACAGGAAACTAAGACATGGCAGACAGAACAGTAGAGAGGGGGTCTTAAACCAGCCCCCATGGGACATTAAAAGTCAGCTGAAGTGAAAGACACTTCAATATTTCACTTTTTTATTTTATATTTACTTAAGAAATTATTTTTCTTTATTTTATTTTTCTTATTTTATTATTTATTACTGTTATTTATTATTATTATTATTATTATTATTATTATTATTATCCCGGTGAACAAAATTCATGCACTGGGGACGGGTGGGGGGTTTAGGCCAACCTGTACCCTCTTCAATCTGGGACTCTTTGAAGGTTGTCTGACTGCCAGTTTAGACCAGAACTCACAGTCGGACATCCTTTTCATAATTCTGGTTGCCCTAAACTTCCTTTTCTTGCTGGCCTGATGGCCCCCAATTTCCCTCCCCTGCTGGCCTGGACACTTCCAACTGCCCTCCTCTGTAGGCCTGGTCACCCCCAAATGCCCTTCTTACCCTGCAGGCCTGGTTGCCCCCAACTGCCTTCCCCTGCAGGCCTGGTCACCCCCAACTGCTCTCCTCTGCCAGCCTGGTCATTCCTAACTGCCCACTCCTGCAGGCCTGGTCCCCCTCAAGTGACCTATCTCCCCTGCAGGATAGGTAGCCCTCAATTGCCTTTCCCTTCAGGCCTAGTCACTCCCAACTGCCTTCCCCTGCAGGCCTTGTTGCCCATCACTGCCCTCCCCTGCAGGCCCAGTCACCCCCAACTGCCCTCCTGTGCTGGCCTGATCACTCACACTGCCCTCCCCTGCTGGCTATCTTGTGGAGGCCATCTTGTGTGAGGGCACGACAGTCAATTTGTATATTACTTCTTTATTATATAGGATTATATAGGATTTAACCTTTTATTTTTTTGGATTCATGTTCTACATTCTATTTTTATTTTTATTTCTTTATCATTATTTTACTTTATCTATTTTTTTTCTTTTTGCCAACCTTTTCTTCCTCACTTCTCTGTTTTTCAACCTGTTTCTATTCTCATGTTCCTGTTTTAGTTTTTCACTCTTCATTTTTTTACTCATTAAAAATTTATCTTTATCTGATTTATTGATGCATTACTTTTATAGTAGTCTCTGTTGACTTACTCATATAACTAATTTCTTCTCCCCTGCTCCAAGTCCATGCACCCTTCTCTTTTTCTTCTCTAGCTAATTTTTTTCTTGTTGCATTTTGTTTGATTGTTTTATTTTTATTTTATGCTTTTGTTTTTCTCTCCTCCCTGCTCTCTTCTTCTACTAATAGCTTAATTAGCTCCATTCACCAAACTCAGGCCTATCTGCTCTCTTCTCATTTCTCTTTCCCAAAAAAGTAGATGAATATATAGATAGATTTAAAACGTGGGAAAATTATTTTCTTACATATATATTTATATTTTTAATATATATGTATTTTTAAATTATTTTTAATTATTTTTAATTAGTCCTCATTTCTCTTTTCCAAAAAAAAGATGAATATATAGATAGACTTAAAACATGGGAAAATTATCTTCTTACATATATATTTATATTTTTAATATATATGTATTTTTAAATTATTTTTAATTATTTTTAATTAGTCCTCATTTCTCTTTTCCAAAAAAAAAGATGAATATATAGATAGATTTAAAACATGGGGAAATTATCTTCTTACATATATATTTATATTTTTAATATGTATGTATTTTTAAATTATTTTTAATTATTTGTTATTGATTATTTTGTTTCTTACTTTTCTTCTTATACACTCACTAGAGGCTCAATGCATGAAATTCATGCAAAAGTAGACCTTACTTCCTTCAGCTTTCAGCACAGGATTCCCTCTGGCACCCAGGACTCAGGCTTCCCTCACAGCCCCGGCTTCATTTAGAAGGTCGTCCGGAAGGATGTCCATTCTAATTAGCATATTATGCTTTTATTATTATAAACTAGAGGCCTGGTGAATGAAATTTGTGCACTGGGGAGGTGTACCTCAGACTAGCCTGCCCCCTTTCACAGTCTGGGAACCCTCAGAGGATGTCCTACTGACAGCTAAGGCCAGTTCCCAGTCTGGCCTCCCTCTGTGGAAGGTGACCAGGCTGATCAGGAGAAGTCCCCACCCCCATCACCCCATTGCTGCTGCCACTGCTAATCACTGCAGCTGCCAAGGTGTTTTCATCAGCATGGACTCCACGAAAAAAATGACAACTTTCTTTGGGCATTTTTAAGATATCTCTTTCATAGGATATGACATTTCTTTCTTTTTTTAAATCCTCACCTGAGGATATTTTTTCCACTGATTTTTAGAGGGCATGGAAGAGAGAGGGAAAGACAGAGAGAAACATCAATGTGAGAGGGAGACTGCAATTGGTTGCCTCCTGCTTAGGCCCTGACCTGGGCCCTGGCCAGGGAGGATCCTGCAACCTAGGTACATGCCCTTGATCAGAATCGAACACAAACTCTGCAGTCCACAGGCCAAGGCTCTATCCATTGAGCCAAACTGGCTAGGGCAGGATATGACATTTCTTAGCTCCTCCAGCAGTGGACCTTCATTTTTTCCTCCAGGAGTGAGGTAAAAAAAAACCCTGGATCACTTTTGGATTCTTTTTTTTTTTCATTTTATTTTATTGATTTTTCACAGAGAGGAAGGAAGAGGGATAGAAAGTCAGAAACATCGATGAGAGAGAGACATCGATTAGCCGCCTCCTGCACGCCCCCTACTGGAGATGTGCCTGCAACCAATGTACGTGCCCTTGACCGGAATTGAACCTGGGACCTTTCAGTCTGCAGGCCGACGCTCTATCCACTGAGCCAAACCAGTTTCGGCACTTCTTGGATTCTTATTACTCAGGTTACCAAGAACACTGAGTGGTGTGCCAGGAGCTTAACCAATGAGTGATCAGAAAAGGTGTTTCCTCTGCAGCTCATGCGCAAAGTTGGAACTACTGGAATGTGGTGGCTGGCAGGCCCCCTCTCTCTGCTCTGAGCCTGTTCAAGACACCACAGCCAGAACTGCCAGGCCCACTGTCTGTCTCTGCTCCAGGCCTGCTCAAGACCCATGGCATTCGTGGCTTGCCTCACCTCTCACACAGTCCCCTCCCATCCACCTGCATGTGCAGCTTCCTCCTGAATAGTCATGATGTTATGGCATCCCAGGAAATTGTTTATTTCCTATCTATATCTATATCTATATCTATATCTATATCTATATCATCTATATCTATATATCTATATCTAACTATATCTATATATCTATATATCTATCTATCTATATATATATATATATATATATATATATATATATATATATACACACACACATATTCTATCTCCTCTATACAGAATCATGGCCATTCCCCCATTTATTCAATTCCTTTACCTTACCTTCTAGAAATAATCTATGCCTCTTCAGATTCAGTTCCCTCCACCATTTTTCTGGGTGTCAGTTGTTTGCATTTTTTTTATTTATGTGTTGATTTTGTGAAGTTTTCCCCCATATACATATATTTTTAACCTTCTTTTACTTCTTTCTCTTTCCTTTTACCTTTTTCCTTTTCTCAATAATATTTTTGTGCTATTTTCTCACCCCTGATTCTCTTTCTCTGATAGTCACCTTTATTTAGGGTTATAGGTGACATGAACACATTTGTGTTTTGATCCCTCTATGTCATATCTTACGGCATTGTATTTTATGCCACTTGGTCAATGTGGTAAAGAGTGAGCCACATAATCAGGCACCCTGATATGATCAAAAATGGAGAGGCAAAGAAACAACCCCATGCAAAAGAAAAGGAAGAATCACCAGAAAATAAAGTAATGAGATGGAAGCAGGCAATTTGTCAGAGAAAAAATGCAGAGCAATGGTCACAAGGCCACTGAAAAGGATGGAAGACAAATTCAACAACATGTGTAAAAATCAAGAGGAAATGAAGAAGAACCAATAAAAAGGAATAATGACATAGCTGCAATAAAGAACAATAGGAAGCATCAGCAGTAGATGAGAAGAAGCTGAGGGCTGCATCAGTGAGCTAGAAGACAAGGTAGGAGCTTCAACTGGGGGGAAAAAAAACAAACAAACTGGGGGTAGGAGCTTATCCAGCAAGGCTATTATTCCAAATTGAAGATGAAATCAGGAACTTCACAGACAAAAAAGGACTAAGGGAGTTTATTACCACCAAACCAGCAATGCAAGAAATCCTAAAGAGACTGCTGCAGAAAGAAGAAATAGGAAGGAAATAAGGAAGGAAGGAGCACTTAAGGAAATTTTGGGATAATGCAAAACAAAAAAACATTGACATAATAGGTGTGCCAGAAGGAGAGGAAACTGAGCAAAGAATAGAAAACTTGTTTGAAGAAATAATGACAGAAAACTCCCTGATTTGGGGAAGAAAAAACTCACACAAGCCCAAGAAGCTCACAGAGTCGCAAACAACATGAACCCCAAAATGCCAACACGAAGATATATCATAATTAAATTGGCAAACACTAATAACAAAGAATCTTAAAGGCTACCAGAGAGAGACAGAAAGTTACCTATAAGGGATAGCCCATTAGACTATCAACTGATTTCTCAACAGAAACACATTAGGCCAGAAGGGAATGAAATGAAATATACAAAATTATGCAAAGCAAAGGACTGAATCAAAAAATACTTTATCCAGCAAGGCTATTATTCCAAATTGAAGATGAAATCAGGAACTTCAGAGACAAAAAAGGACTAAGGGAGTTTATTACCACCAAGTAAGAAATGCAAGAAATCCTAAAGGGACTGCTGTAGAAAGAAGAAATAGGAAGGAAATAAGGAACACAGGCATAAAGAATAAAAATGGCTTCAAACAAGTACCTAGCAATAATAACCTTAAACATAAATGGATGCAATACTCCAATCAAAAGACATAGGGTAGCTGAATGGATAACAAAACATGACCCATATATTGGCTGTCTATAAGAGACCCATCTCAGTACAACAAACTCACACAGACTGTATTGAAGAGATGGAAAAAAAATTTCAAGTGAATGAAGAGGGGAAAAAAAGCTTTGGTATCAATACTTATATCTGACAAATTAGACCTCAAATTGAAAGCTATAACAAGAGGTAAAGAAGGCCACTTCATAATACTAAAGGGAAAAAATCAACAAGAGTATTATAACTCTGGTAATGATCAATACACCAAATACAAGAGCACTCAAATACATACCAAAAAAAAAAAAAAAAACCTTCTGAAAGTTTTCAAGGAAGAGATCAACAGCAATACCATCACATTAGCAGACTTTTTTAAAAATATATTTCATTGATTTTTTACAGAGAGGAAGGGAGAGGGATAGAGTTAGAAACATCGATGAGAGAGAGAGACATCGATCAGCTGCCTCCTGCACGCCCCACACTGGAGATGTGCCCGCAACCAAGGTACATGCCCTTGACCAGAAACGAACCTGGGACCCTTCAGTCCGCAGGCTGATTCTCTATCCACTGAGCCAAACCGGTTTTGGCCACATTAGCAGACTTTAATACCCCATTGACACCACTGCAAAAACCCTCTAAACAACAACAACAAAATCAACAAAGAAACATCAATCTTAAAAAGCTCACTAGATCAGATGGAATTAATTGACATCTTCACAACATTTCACCTCAAAGCTACAGAATATACATTCTTCTCAAGTTGACATGGGACATTTTCAAAAATAGACCACATAATGGGATACAGGCAAAGTCTCTTAAAATTCAAGTACATAGAAATCACATCAAGCATCTTCTAGGTCCACAGTGGCATAAAATTAGAAATCAACTACAATAAAAAACAATGGAAAAAATCAAACACTTGGAGGCTAAATAGCATGCTATTAAAAAATTATTGTATTATCAAAGAGATCAAAGAAGAAATAAAAAGCATCCTGGTAACAAAGAACAATAGAAATACAACAATCAAAAATGAATGGGACTCAGTGAAAGCAGTCCTGAGAGGGAAGTTCATAACTCTACAGACCAACTTAAAAAAAAAAAGAAGAAAACAAAAACACAAGAAATAAAAGGTAATAAATTATATAATCCTTCATCTCAAAGAATTAGAAAGAGGGCAATAAGCAAAGCTCAGAATATGCAGAAGGAAGGAAATAATAAAGATCAGAGTGGAAATAAATGTTATGCGCACACACACACACACACACACACACACACACACACAATACAAAAGATCGATAACAGTAATAAAAAATCTTCCATAAAAAAAAATCCTGGTCCAGAAGGATTTATAAGGGACTTCTACCAAACATTCAAAAAAGAACTAAAACCTATCCTCTTCAGACTATTCCAAAAAATTCAAAAGGAAGACACATTTCTAAGCTCTTCCTATGAATTCAGCATTACCCTAATTCCTAAACCAAATATAGACACCACAAAGAGAGAGAACTACAGATCAATATCCTTTATGAATATAGATGCTAAAATTGGCAACAAAATTCTAGAAAATTGGATCCAGCATTACATTAGAAAGTCATACACCATGACCAAGTAGGATTTATTCTTGGGATGCAAGGATGGTACAATATCTGCAAATCAATAAATGTGGTACATCACATAAACAAATTGAGTGACAAAAATCACATAATCATATCAATTGATGCACAAAGATCATTTGACAAAATCCAACACACTTTTTTTGATAAAAACTCACAGCAAAATGAGAAGAGAGGGCTCAAACCTCAACATTATAAAAGCCTTATATGACAAACCTAAAGCCAACATCATAATAAATGGGCAAAAATTAAACTCATTTCTCCTAAGAACAGGAACAAGACAGGGATGCCCACTTTCACCACTCTTGTTCGATACAGAACTGGAAGTGCTAGCCATAGTGATCAGACAAGAAGAAATAAAAGGCATCCAAATGGAAAAAGAAGTAAAACTGTCAATATTCACAGATGACCTGCAATTGTACATAGAAAACACCAAAAGCTCCAGCAAAAAATTACTACAATTAATAAATGAATATGGCAAAGTAGCATGACTCAAAATTAACACCCAGAAATCTATGGCTTTCTATACAACAATAATGAACTCACAGAAAGAGAAGTGGGGGGGGGGGGGAAACAATCCCATTTACCATTGCACCAAACAAACTAAAATACCTATGAATAAACTTAACCAAGGACATAAAAGAACTGTACTTGGAAAACTACAGGACATTGAAAGAAGAGATAGAGGAAGACATAAACAAATGGAAGAATATGTCATGTTCATGGATTGATAGAATCAACATCATTAAAATGTCCATACTACTCAAATCAATATACAGATTCAATGCAATCTCTATTAAAATACCAATTGTATATTTCACAGTCCTAGAACAAACTCTCCAAAAATTCATCTAGAATAAAAAAGACCCCAAATAGTCACAGCAATCCTGAGAAAGGTGAACAAATTTGGAGGGATCACAATACCAGATATCAAGCTATACTACAAAGCCATGGTTTTCATAACTGCCTGGTACTGGCACAAGAACAGACATGTAGACCAATGAAACAGAACGGGCACCCAGAAATATACCCAATCCATTATGATCAATTAATATTTGACATAGGAGGCAAGAACATACAATAGGACAGTCTCTTCAATAAATGGTGCTGGGAAAATTGATCAAATACATGCAAAAAAAAAAGGAAAGAAACTAGATCACGTACTTATGCCATACACAAAAATAAAATCAAAATGCCAAAGGACTTAAATGTATGATGGGAAACCATAAAAATCTTAGAAGACTCAATAGGCAGCAAAATATCAGACATATGTCATAGCAGTAGCTTTACTGATACAACACCTACGGCAATGGAAACTATGGAGAAAATAAATAAATGAGACTACTTCAAAATAAAAAGCTTCTGCAAAGCAAGACAAACCAAAACAAAACAAAATAACTATCAACAAAACAAGAAAGCCCACTGCATGGGAAGAACATATTTACCAATATTATGTCCAATAAGGTTTTAATCTCCAACATTTACAAGGAACTCATACAACTTAACAAAAGGGATATAAAAAAAAAAACAATCAAAAAATGGGCAAAGACCTAAATAGATACTTTCTGAAAAAGGACATATAGTAAGCTGTTGGAATCTCTTTCATGTCCCACGTGGTTCAGGGTTCCCATTCAGGGTTTGGATTCTGGAGGAGGCCACACACAAATAAAAAAGAGACTAGAAAAGCATTAATTTGGCAATATTGGGGGGCTAGGCGGGAGCCTTCCTCTAGTGGGAAAACTACCGCCTTGCCATCCCTTTTATTCAGGTTTGGGATACACCCTTTGCCCTGAAGCAGGCAAGTCCAGTAACAAGTAGATTATTTTATCAGTAAGGATTTACATGATTATTTGATGGGGAAGTTCAATGTCTCAATTAGATAGTGGGTGGCTGGTTTAACCTTTCAGAGCTTCAAGGTTGACCAGCCTTCAGGGTTCCTTGTCCACTTTCTATTAATGAGACAATTATTGGTTTCCAGCAGTAAGCCAAGAGACATATGAAAACATGTTCAAAGTCACTAATCACCCATGAGATGCAAATCAAAATGACAATGAGGTACCATCTCACACTTGTCAGAATGGCTATCATCAACAAATCAACAAATGACAAGTGCTGGTGAGGATGTGGAGAAAAAGGAACCCTCCTGGTGGGAATGCTGACTAGTACAGCCAGTGTGGATAACAATATTGAGTTTCCTCAAAAAGTTAAAATGGAACTCCCATTTGGCCCAATGATCCCACTTCTGGGATTATATCCCAGGAAATCAGAAACACCAATCAGAAAGGATATATGCACCTCTATGTTCATAGCAGCATAATTTACAATAGCTAACATTGAAAACAGCTTAACTGCCCATCAGTTTATGAGTGGATAAAAAAACAGTGGTACATCTACACGATGGAATACTACATTGCTAAAAAAAAAAAAAAAAGGAAAGGAAATTTTAACATTTGCAACAGCATGGAAGGAAGGAAGGAAGGAAGGAAGGAAGGAAGGAAGGAAGGAAGGAAGGAAGGAAGGAAGG